>NW_006499436.1:2767763-2824086 GCF_000471905.2 Amborella trichopoda
AGTAACGTAAAGTAAGTAAAAGTAAGTATACTAATAGTAACTAAAGTAGTAGTAAGGTTAAGTAACACACCACAATGCTATATACAACAAACATATATATATATATATATATATATATATAGTGTTTGCAAAATCGAACCGGAATGGTTAACTGGATATAGGCCTAAAAACGGTTTAACTGGCTTAACAGATAAACCAGCCGATTCATCCGCTCTAGCCTAGCAAGTACCGAACGGTTAAAAAAGTGTTGAAACAAATTAAAAAAATACAAAAAATATATATACTAAAATTCCCCCCTCTCGCTTTTATTTCTCTAACCTCATAATCTATGTTCTCTCAATCTCTTCGCCCAGTCAGAGGGTTTCACATATAAGTTATCAAAGAAGAGTTCTCAGCTTCCAACCAGAAATGAGGGTTTCACATATGAGTTATCAAAGAAGAACTCTGAGCTTGCAACCAGAATTTTCTACATCTACTTTTTTTCTCAGGCTTCTAGTTTCTCATAGATTCTTTAAGAAAAGAACTTTCTCAATTACCAAACTGCCCATAATGAACTTTGTTTTTCTATTTAAATAAATGACTTAGTCAAATTAACAAAATGAAAACAAAAAGAAACATTGAGAGAACAAAAGAGAAGAACCAAAAGATAAGAGTATCCATTGGGGATCCACTATCCATTAAATGCAATGCATAAACCCATGGTTTCTTTCAATCATATTCCTTTCTATAAGGAAATGAACTAATCCCTTATTATATTTTCATTCTTATTTTTCTATTTGGGTTTTTAATGTGAGACATATTTTTCTATTTTGGATACTAATCTTGTTTTGTATATGAAGCTTTCTTTTAGAAGATTATTTTTTGTTATTAGAAAAAGTATGATATCATCTACATCGATGTCAATTTATCATTGTACTAAACAAATTTTGGATGTTTATATGCTTTTATTTTATTATGTATATAAAGCTTCCCTTTAGTAGTGCATTTTTTATCATTAAGAAGGATGTGATGTCATCCACATGGTGTGACATACATGAATCATTAAATGCGACTAGTATGCTCTATGTGGGTGATGTTATACCTCATATGAAAAATGTCGTACCCCTCTTAATGACAAAAAATATCTTTATTAAAAAAATACTCTATATACAAAACAAGAATATAGAAGTGTTCAAAATTTGTTGAATATAATAATGTGAGCACCCTAACATAACCCATACTAAAACGCTAAGAAATTTTATTGCTTATAAAAAGAAAATACAAGCTAAAAACATATAAAAGAACTAAGGCACCATGGTAGTCACCAAAAGAACCGATTTCGAAATGCCCTCCTTAACAAGAGAGTTAGCAATCTCTGTATGCACGTTTATAGGGGATCTTCATAGAATGAGCAAGGTCAAAACGCAGCTAGGTTGATCTCAATCTCCATTGTGCACATCGTTCCTTATTGCACCATTAATAATATTTCCCCTAATTAGTCCTCCATTTCTCATGCTCATTTGTCTCCTCTAAACCTCTGTGGTTATCTCTCTCACCTTTTATCACCACGCTTATAAAATATATTTAAATTTTTCCTTGGCACATTTTTAGATTTTTTGAAAATTTTGCTTGATTATCAGTTCATTTTATTTTTATGTTTAATTTTTCTCATTCTTCGGGGAACCAATGAGCCTTAATAGTTTTTCTTGAAGGAGAGGTAATTATGCTTTTGAGTTTGTTTGATTTTGCTAGGTTTTTAACTATTCATCATTATCATATTTTGTATAACCAAGTTAAGCTCTTAATATTTTTTTTGGAGGGATAGAACTTTGGCCCACCCTCTTCCATGGCATTTCTTGCAATATCTACTATAATTTATCTCTACTAATTTTTCCAAATCATGATGGCGTAGATAATCTTTCTGATTTTGTTAGAGCTTGAAGAAAATATCCTTAGTAGATATATATTTTCCTCAAGTTTTTAAATCTTTTCGTTCTCAATTTTGAAATGACTATCTACGCAAGAATTTACTTGGATGGCATTGTGTTGCCATTATTGGATCAATAATTCTCATATGCCTTATATGGACTGTTTTTACCTCTTTACATCATATATAGATGTTGAAATGAGTGTGGTGAATTATTATTGCTTTTCTTATTCAGTGATTTATTATTGTGCATTATATACTTGTTCTATCATTACTGAGTTTTGAGTTTGTGTTGTTGTTAGTTACTAAGGAAATTCTTAAAAATAGAAATCAAATCAAAATAATGCAATTGGTAATACAATAAGAATGACATGATTCTAACTTTATTAGATTTATAATTAAACAATAAGCATCAATTCTATAATTATATATGAATTATAATTGCTCATAAATTTAACATGATTATACATATTCTTCATTAAAAATAAAATTATTGTATAAGTGCATTGACCAATGCAATACTACAACAAATCAAACACTTCCTCAAAAAATATAATATTATATTTATAGATCAGTATATTATCAATGGTACTTTATTAATAAATTGACACCCAATTTCACTAGAATAATTACTAGATCCCACACAACACTCCTTTTTTTAAATTTGAGTGATTTACATATGGACCCTAAAATTCTAGGTGAAATACGATGCTCCACTTATAGATGGATATTACAAAGAAGGTCAGGCAACCTAAACTTGGGGCACTATCTTACTAACAAAAAAACTAAAAAAAAATTCAAAATTCAGGTTGACCGCAAGATAATTTCAGAAAAAAATAAAAAAAAATGGGTTGACTAACCTTCTTTATAATTTTTACTTATAAGTGTAACATTTTTATATTTTACCTAAAATTGCAGAGTTTGTACGTAAACCACTCTTAAATTTTCAACTGTATAGGTTGCTGAAAACCATTTATTTTCTTACGAAATCCCCATGGCGACTTTTCCAGTTCATTTGTGACAAAATTAATCTTTTTCTCTCGTTGTTTTTGTTTTTGTTTTTGTTTTCGTTTTTTTTTTTTTTTCTACTAAGTAAAAAAAAAAAGAGTCAACCTACGGTAAAATCCTACTCTTTTTATTGGCCATTTTTGTTTCTCTCTCTATAGTTGTTGTCATCCCTTGACTCTAGCTCAATCACCTGCGCCATTTTTGGTCTATAGAGAGAAGTGAAAATGACATGGGTGATCGAACAAGAGCTAAGGGATGAGAAGGGCTGTAAAATAAAAAATAAATAAATAAAATAAATACATAAAAAAAGAAAGAAAGAAAGAAAAGAAGGGAAGAGAAGGGTAGGGTTTAATGATGGATTATTCTCTTTTTCTTTTTCTTTTTTCGTTCTTAATTTTTCATTCATATGCCTAATTTAAAACGAATATATTTGTCACAAATAAAGTGGTTCTATGAGAAATAAATAGTTTTAGAGAAACTTATGTAGTAGAAAATTCAATGGGCGCTTGTTGTCTGAGATCTAGTATATGGGGGTATCCCGTAATTTTTCCATTTAATTATGAGCTTAATATGTGATTCACGTGCCCATCTCTTCCTATATTCTCTTTCTTATACTAAATAGAAATTTTTGCTAACTACAAATAAAATATTATTTTATTTATTATAAAATACTAACTAAATTTACTAATTAAGTACACTAAAAATAAATATTGTCAATTAATTGCTAAAGTTAATTATGTAATGTCAATATATAATTACATATTAATTATAATTATTATGATTATATAGTATTATTCATCGATATATTGATATTATTGATTTTTTATGCAAAATTTATCGAAATATTCCAAACTTTTCAACAATAGTTGATCGCTTGTGTGCATCTTGATAAATTTCTAATTTTTTATTTTAATATTAGGATAATTAATAACTATTGTAATATGAATAATTGTAATGGGTATAAATATTTTTAACTAGTTACCAATATAATTATAATATTGCAATGAGTAATATAAGACCATTTACCTATTGTATAAGGAGCTCACAATTGCTTATAACCATCCGATATAAAATTTGATAGCTTGAGTGTATTACAAAGTTCGAGAAATTTTCTTTTGCAGTTTGTGCTAGGTCAATGAAATAATGCAATCACCCAATTTCACATCCAAAGATCAAGATTAATTGTGACCACCTAGTACAAAAAAATAAATTGTCTCATTGTATTCTTTTCCTTATAAATATTATAATAATTACAAGTAAAGATATACAAAGACACAACTTCCTTACAATAAAGATAAATATGTATCATAGTATACAATCCTATTATAAAGAAAAATATACAAATGGACAATTTACTTTAAGTACAAAGATGCAACAACCATTGATATCTGTCATATTTCAGATTGGGTGGTTGAGAGTACGCCATTACTTAGACTCCAAGTTCAAAGAAAAACTTCTCAAAATTCAAAACACGCTCAAGCCTTACAATTTGACATCTAGGAGTAATTTCTAACGTGTTTTTCACAAAAGATAAATTGTTTTAGAGTATATACCCTTATTATGTATCTATAATAATTATAATTTGTATATTGATTCATTTACTATAACAATATTAACTATAATTATAAAGTTATTAATTATAGCTAAACTAATTTTATTATATTATTAGTTAATTATTTGACTTAAATTTGTAAGGGCAACTATATTAATTATATATCAATTATTAATAAGAAATTTATCATGGAATATCACAAAAATAATTTAATCAATTTCACTAAACAAATGGTTACTTTTCAATCACGTAGCACAAAATGACATAGTTTCATCATCTCTATTTATGATAATATTTCTATCAATACCATATTCTATATACCTTTTTAATGAGACCTGCGACGCAGGTGCACGTTACTGGAATAGAGAAATCAGCTCATCAATTCTGATAATGAAAATTTCACATTGATTCAAAATTAAACAAAACCATACATGAAATATTTACATAGGTCCACTAAAGCAAAAGCCCCCACTGAGATCCTAAATGTGAGAGAGAGATTCTTCCTAATTGGGATTTGAGGTTCAAAATTGGGCCAGACCCGGCCAGCACTGGCCGTAACCTTGCCTCGGGTCACAGTTTTGGGCCTCGCTCTTTCTATACGGCCATGGCATCTTTGAGGAAAAGATTGCTATTGGCTAGGATCAGAGCATTACACAACAATTAGAGTATGCGCCCCCTTTTTCAGAAAGGGACACAAATATATAATTGCCCTTGAGGACAAGACTTCAGAAGTGAGGCCCACCCTATCTGGCCAAAAAGCTTTATGCTGCAAGTGATTACGCCTGGCTTTGGACACTTCCAAGTTGGACGATTTCTGGCTCTTGTTTAGAAGTTTGTCACAAATAGGGCTATAAATGGATAGGGCAACCAATGGGGAGGGTGGCCCAGCCCATGCTGCATGGCCCCACCCTGAAAACGTAGGGCTTGGCCCGCATTTGTGCCTTGAGAGCCGGGTTACGGCCAAGGTCAAACCGGTTTGGCTAGGCTTGGCATTCTTTTTTTTTGGTTATATTTTTCTTTTTGTATTTTTGGCCTAGCCTGGCTTGGCCCTAAAGGAATAGGGCCAGGCCAGGGTCAGGGCCAAGGCTAGCCTGACCCGGTCTGTTGCCACTCTTAGTCACAAAGAAGAATTCCAAGAGATTGGCTTCACAATTAACGCAAATTTATTATGTATCACGTTGGGCCCATAAACATTGCCGGATAATAATGTATTGATCACATGTAAAGGAAAAAAATTGACGAACACACTTATTCGAACATGATCTCCTTCCAACCGTTATATGTCAATAGTCTCGACCACTATGATTACGAATTTGACAAATAAAAAAAAAAAATGAATTTTAAAAACTAGGTTGTCTTGAATTTTGTTTTTGGACGGTTCATTTTAATTTTTCACAGATCATTAGACCTTCAGTGTCTTTGAAAACTACAAAATTATGGGTCTAAAGAGGAAAAGCATTTGGAGTGATTTAAAATTTCTTAAATACATCCCTAAGATATTTCTAAAAGGAAGTACATTTGATTACACCCTCATTTTAAACTTCCCCATCATGAATAGGGATTGGTGATGATGGCCATTTGCCACTTGGATAAAGATTTCCATATCATCCTCTTCACTACATTGTACCGCGAGGAGGACAAGTTGCATTTAGCTTTTCTTTCGGTTGTCTTGGCCCATTTAAGGCAATCATTTTTGTTGTGAAATTGATTGATTTGGAACAAATTCTCTGGCCTACGAACCCTACGTTCAGCATTGGATGTGAAAATGGTTGAATTGAAAAAGGTTAAAAAGGAAGGAATATGTGTCACTTCCATTCCATCCATTTTCTTCTAATAAGTTTCTCTCTCTTTTTCTTTTTCTTTTCTTTTTTCTTTTTTTTTTTTAAAGAGAAAAAAAAATTGTACTCTTCTTTATAACTGTGATCCCAATAAACAGTCATAAAAAATTCCATGGACCATCTCCAAACTAAAATTAAAGACTTTTGACATCCTTTGTACAGGGTGTTAGGAATGGGTAGTGTCGGGTGTAAGTTAACACTGACCCCAACTTGACCTGATTAGATCTAAGTTACCTGCACCCAACCCACTAACTAGGGTTGTCTATAAATAAAAAATTATGTTATATATTTTATATATTACATAATTAATACAATATTATTTAGATGTAATTTATACTAATATATTTGGGTCGGGATGACCTCGACCCAAACCCAATAAGATCCATGTTCGACCAAGACCCTGATAAAGATCCGGTAGGGTTAAATTCAAGTGGACCCAAACCCAACTCGGACCCGATCGGGTTAAGTACTGCTTATTTTTTCATCTCCCTCTCTCTATCGCTTTTTCCTCTAATTGTCAAAAAAAAAAAAAAAAGAGTAAGGGAAGAGAGAGTAACTTTCTGCTTAAGGATTCCTTTAAGCTTCTAACTATAGGATAATATATAATAGTACATTATAACTAAAACTTATGTCACATAGTGTGTAAAAAAAAATGATGAAATAATAGTAGATTACATAATATACAAAATTATTATAATTAAAATAACTCGTACATCTAAAATATTTGGGTCAGATGGGTTCAGATCAACCTAGACCATGACTCAACCCGATCTGATATCGGATCCCTACTTCTAGACACGAATCTAACCCATGGGGCCCAGTAATATGAACCAAACCCAAACCCAAACCCAAATCCAAGTTGGGCTGACCTTTCAACCCAACCCGACCCGTTATCCACCCTTATTTGTACCTTGTTTTATTGTTGAAATTATTATATTTATTATTATTTTTTTTCCTAATGATCCCATCATCCAAATAAAATATCAGACGCTATGTTTGACCTACTTGTGAGGTTCGAAATAGAGAGAGAGATAAGGCAGAATGAGAGAGGGAGGGACAAAAAAAAAATTCATTGGGTGATGGAGAGAGAGAGCTTTTTTAGGTTTGGATAAAGGTCTCATTAAAAAAACAAAAAGGATAGATATTATTATTTGCACTATGAAAAAGGTGGGAAGGGGCTTAAACATCATTTTCTTCTTTTGGCTTGAAGCCTGTAAACCTGAAAGTTGATTTGGGATTATAATTAGGGGAAGAGAATTATATGTCTTTGTCCCTTCCTTTCTTTAGATGGAAGGTACCCTAAAATAATGTCGTGAACAGAGAAACTACTTATTCCTTAGAACAAATCCTTTGAAAATTTGAGTAAGAGATATCTATTTTATTACAATAAGCTATATTTAAAACATATTTTGACTAAAAATATGAGTATAACATATAAGAAACACTTGGACATATGACAAACTCTTAGTATTTATGTACTTTTATTAAAATAATAAAAAATTATAATGCAATACCATTTTTTTTTAACCTAAAAAACTAGATTTTTAAGCAATTCTAGTGATTTTTGAAAAACTTTTAATGCCGGTTCTTATTATCTAGCTAATTCTCTTATTCAGATAGTCAATCCAAGTCGCTAATCTATTCTTTAAACCTTGGTTACCTTCATATCTCACCTACAAGGGAAATTCATTAGGCTTATCACAACTTAATGATAGGAGGAATTCTATATGTGTGGGTTGGGACCAGTGTTTCAAAATCCAGATTGGCGGGGTGGATTCTTCACTCATAAATCTGTGGCAGATTAGAATACCAAAATTATTAAAATACCTATAGAAATTAGAAAATTTCCAAAAAATACCATATACTCTAGAACCCCAAAATACACTTAGAATTTCCCGATTTGGAGTGGCGAGGGGTGTCATAGTCGTTACTTCAATTGGGTTTCGTGCCCCTTAGACGTTGGTTGTGGATCCGCCCCGCGGGGCTTCTGACACTGAGTCCGACCCGTTTATGTGTTGTCTTCAAAGAGACTTTCTACAGGGGTGATGCTATCCAAATTTCGTTTGCCCTTCTTTGAAATCGAGTTGCTTTGGGCTTAATCCGAAAAGGATATCGTCTGGTGGAATTGGCCTAGTCTTGATAGGGGGTGGCCCAAGGTTCATATATGGGATAAGAGGGGGTGGCTCTGGGCCCAAATTACCTCTCCCCAATATCCAAAATCCCCAAATACCCTTAGAGATTCCCAGTTACAAGAACCAAAAACTTCCAAAACTCAAAAAAAAGCTCAGACCACCCACTTCGAAACTAAAAAGTTTGTGAGCTGGTCATGGGGAACTCATATGGAATGTGGGCTTCCCGTGAGCAGTTGGTTTCTTCAGTAGTTTGAGGTTCCACTTCATCCTAGACTAATAACCCAACCAAATCTCATTGAGAGGGCTGCCCTGGTACCAAATGGCTATGGTCTAAGTGGGTCCAGGTTCTGTCGGATCTAGGAGTGAAAGATCCCCCTATATTTGTTTTTTAAAGCAATAAAGTTGTTGGTTTCCCTCTAGTTTCTTTCTGCTTTATTTGAGGCATAATTGAGTCACAAGAGCACACATATGCACACGATCCAAACCGTACACTCTACCACATTTTTAACTATATATTTTAATAATCATATTCTCTCTCTCAAACTATGTAGATTATCTCTATCTATGTTGTTCCTTTGAATAGTTTTTTTAATGTTCGTGTAGCTAGCTGGTTATGACTAGGGAGGATTGCAAGTCACTATGTGCTTGATGTCTCCTTATCAAACGTTTCCCATAAATAATGATGTATTTAATAAAGTAAAATTTATTCATTTTATATAGGGTTTTGGTTTCTATAAAATTGCAACTTTAAAAAATCCAATTAAGGCACACCTCCAAATTTTATAATAACATGTAATTTGGTGTAAAACACTCTTAGCATTATCTGAAAATCTATTTTTATATCTAATTATAAAATTTTAAACTCCAATAATAGTTCAAATCAAATAGATCTATAAATATATGAAAATCTTGAAAATGGACAGTCTAGATAATGTGTTGCAAGATGTACTATTTATGGGACTCAAAATCTTTTTTCATATTCATTCATCTTGATGCCGCGATGACCAATTAGAGAATTTTTCAACATTAAAACAACATTTTCCAATGGAGTTTTATAGTGCATCTATTGGTAAGCGATGACTTGTGTCTTACAAATATCCTTTGTTGAATACATATCGTCCTTATTATCAATTAAGAAACTAAGTGAAGTGTTAACTGGCTTATTTATATATCTCTAAATTTCCAAACTTCCAATTTCAGTCAAACGAAGGCTCCCAGGCTTTCTTGAAATTCTCGACATATTTGCCAATTCCATAATGTTAATGTTTTGTTTCTGAAGTAGAAAGAACTTCTGAATTCCAAGGACTTACCACCATCCAGTTTTCAAACAGGCCCTTAATCTATTCACCCAAAAACATCAAGCCCAGAGTCTAGTTTCCAAGATTTCAGTATCAGCAATCATTGGGCTTCAGATTTTCGAGCTCATGTCTCAGTTGACTTTTAACTCTAACTCATGTGTATAGGGAGGTCAACGATGCGGCTAATTCCCTACCCATCTTTGTAATTTGCTCTATTATCAATAAATTTGGAACGATATCCAAAAAAAAAAAAAAGATTTCAGTATTCATGGAAAGATATTGATGAAGAATGTTGATCCATGGTACACCTAAAGCAGAGAAAGAGCTCCTAATGTCCTCACAAAAGCTTTTATGTTTGAGATTTTGAATAGAACTTTAAATTTGTTCAGCTTAGCAATAGATGACGTGTAAACACAAGGCGTTGTAAAAAGATCGATATGATAACCTTATGGACTGAATTCAGTCTCCCAATTAATTAGGGGTCTATTATAATTAACTCTTCAAGTACAATAAGCCTTCCTCTAGTATTTGTGGGGTATACACATTTGTTTTTTTTTTATTCTCATGGGGTATACACATTTGTTTTGCTCTTGTAAATCCTAATAAAGCATTGGGCGTGCATTACTCAGCATTTATTTTTTCGTTTTTCTTTTTATGTTCACAAATTTTTTTAATAGGAAACCTCAACTGATATAATTAGTTGAGAACTTGACCGTTGACAGGTACAAGAATGGGCCTGGCAGTAGCCTTGAAAAACTGGGGCCTAGGTCATAAAATGTCATCGAACGACTAAGCCGGTGCCATTATAAGGCTAGGCTGGGCTCTGGCTGGACCTATAGGGACCATTGTGCCCTTCACCAGCTTGAGAAATTTGCCACATAGAATATCTCATATTGATAACTCAATTTTAAAAAATGGATCGGCCCTCTGCTAGACCAATTTGGATTGGCTGAAATAATGATCTAGCAAAAAAATATTGAAAATAAAAAAAAATGCATAGAGCCGTCTTTCCTATCTTTCTTTGATCCCATCAGGATAGGCTATTCTCAAAACCCAAGAGTCCCAGACAAATCCAAATCATCGCTCACGAACAACACCAAGGGTTCTAAGAACCCCATCCGGATCGGCTATTTTTAAAACTTAAAAGAGTCGGAGACAAATCCAAATCATCGCCGACGAGTGAAACGTCATTTCCACCAGGGATTCTGAAATCCTCGTTTACCCCTTTCTTTGGTTTTATGAGGAGATGCTTTTCTTCATCTTCTTGGAAGCAATAGGAAGGAGCCTGCCAGGCCGGATCATGGAGCTCCGCACCCACTTAAAATGTCATTACATGAGTTGTCATACCTATGCACGCATGTATTGCCGGGAGGAGAGAGAGAGAGGGTGGAAACAAAAATAACAACTGATTCAATATTGCTGTTACATCTCTATGCAATACTTTTAAGGAATTGTATGCAATCAAATCATGTATCTTTGTTATCACAATTACTCTAATAATTAGATGTCAAATTGGATGGTTTGGGGTGTGTTATAGAATTCGATAAATTTTTTTTTAACTTTGAGTCTAGCCAACGATACTTTTACAATTACTAGATTTGAAAGCTGATGGATAAAAGTGCTTTTGACTTCCTTTTATAAAAAGCAAATAATATCTTTATATAATTTTCCTATTTTTAAACAATGCATAAACGTTAAAACAGTCATAAGTGGAATCAAAAGCGCCCAATCCAACTCAAACCACATTGGTCACTAGTTCAGGATGCCTAGATATAACTTGCCTAGTTTGCCTAAAATCACTCATTTTTATACAAAGAGACTATTTACTTTTAATACAAGGAGGTCACAGTCACTCATATCTGTCACATTTCAAATCAAGTGGTTGTGAGTGTGTCATTGACTAGACTTAAAGTTCAAAATAAATTTTTTGAACTTTATAGTGCACCTTAAACCATCTAATTTGACATCTAATGGCTAAGAAAAGTTGTGATCTCTTTGTAACAAAGATAAATGGTCTCATAGTATACAAACCGTTTTAAAGAAATGTCCAAATTTACCTAGATGCACGATTGGTTAGAAAACCTTTGATTTCTTTAACCGCAAAGCATCTATTTGCTTCTAATCCATTTCTTTCTCATTTTCAATCATTTTTTCAAAAAAAAATTTGATTGCAATCAGATTTCAAAAATCTACAGGACCTATATCTTTGTTTTTCAAAACGAAGCCCAATTTTGGCAAAATTAAAAAAAATTAAAAAAATGAGGGTTCTCAATTTTTTATCTTGTGATATCTCATTTTTCTGGCTAAGATCAACAAGAACTTCCAATACATTATATATTGAAACAGGGTATCCGATTGGACAAGAATTCTAATTTTGAGCATCCTCATTGATTGGATCACTCAATGTTTCTCAATTCACCTCGGGCCTCGAACTCAGGCCTGGCTGAGGCAAGTAACTGTGTGATGTGGACTCAGCTGAGTAATGTGAAGCGCCAAGAGGCCCTAAAAAATAAAAAGAAAATTGCTAAAAATATAAAAGTGAAACAAAATAAAGACACACAAAATTTCCAAAAAAGATATAAGATATCGATTTAGAAAAAATTGATTTCTTATTGGTAATATTTTGGAAAAAAAAAAAAGAGAAAAATATAAAAATAGGGAATATGGCAGGGAAAAACTCACAAATCATTTTGAAAAAAATCCAAATTACATATACATTGGTCTATACTTATTAGGATTTATAAACTTTTAGAGTGTCCAACCTAGACCTAAGTACTTGGCTTGGAAAGACACGAAGTAGCCAAGTCCGAGCGTCTCGAACAAATCTGAGTGGGCTTGAGAGTTTTCAATCATTGGGATAACTAAAATTCAATTTTTATTTTTATGCAAATTGTATAATTCATTCCTTTTTAACAGACCTACATTTTAAAAGTTAGTCACCATTTTTCCTTTTCTTTGCATCAATTTGAGTAGGATTGCCCCGGACTAAGCGATCCGATTTTAAGTCACTAGTCCAACTCAGTTCTGGGTGAGCAAGTCGGACACTTATCCCAATTTTTTACAATAATTTTGTAGAAAAAACAACAAAAACTTTATGTGGAGTTCGAAGGACTTATGGGTAAAGACCCCCGGCTCTTGGGTGTTTCAATATTAGTTGTTAAAGAGACAATAAAACAACTTGACATGTTTGTACATTTTATAATTTTACATATTATGTCTGTATCTTATGAATGGTGCAACTCTCTTACCTCCAAATATATAAATGCTGGTTGGAGTAGCACAACGCATGGGCTTCAAGTTGGTGCTCCGCAAGGAGTCTTTTGCTATTTTTTGTTCAGAGCAGTTTCGAGCAATGGGTCAGGGACCCGACCCTAAAAAGTAGGTCCTTAACTAGCTAGTCCATTAATTGTGACAGGAACTTTGCTTCCTTCCTCACTCCTGTGACTTCTCTAGTAGATAAAAAGGTCGTCTGACATAGGCAATAAACTAAAAAAGTTCAAGTGTTTCGGATTGGGTTTACACTTCCAACCCTCATTCATGATGGTAAAATCCATCCTCAGCCAACTCTCCTTGAAATCCGCAATAAATTTCTAAACATCCTCCACCTCTTCATCTAATGTTAACCCACTAAGCTCTTATGCCGTAGGGGGCTTCACCCTAGGGCCTTTTTTATAAATTGGAGCATTCATAAGCTGGTAATATAGGTTGTTGGTTGCATTCAAGGGAATCTCTTCATCATAAAAGTATTTCGCCATAGCCCTCTTCACTAGGTCCCTTGAATATTTAATCATACCAAAGAGGCTCATCCATGGTAACCTAGGCTTTGAGAAGAATGGCCCAATGTGAACCTGAGCCATGGGTCTCACAGGTCTATAGTGTGCACCTCTCCTAGCCTGCTCCTAGACAAGGTATGCATAGTATCTTCGACATTTAAAGTATATGATACTACTAGAACTGGCACCAAGTGCCACTATGCCACTATACGCCTATGTTGGGCCCCCTGTACATACGCATGTTATGCTCTCCATACACATATGCTAGGCTTGCATACATACTGGGGGCACCCCCTCCATGCATGCCCATGTCATACCCACCATGTATACCATTAAGCATTCCCAATGATGCAATTATTCTCAATTGAGTTGAATTCCAAGGTTGAATTGCTCATCTTCACCCTTTTCAGATGATGGCACAGAGGCTGGCGATCTCCTCATTTATCTTCTGTTTAGCTCTCTTCTTACCCCTGTTAGCATGAAGAAGAGTTGTCATTTACCTTCTCATATTGCCAGTGACATCAAGGCACAGAGCAAGCTCCCCCTAATCCTTGCCAAGTGTTGCTTGAACTAATTTATTCCATTGCTAATCACCAGGTGACAGTAATTATATGCCATGTAAGGTCTTCTCTAGGTTGTGACATGTTGGAAAACATGAAAGCTATTGAAAATGGCAGATGGCCAAAAATAAATTGAAAATTATTAGGAAAACAATAATTTCATACTTCTATATAAATTGTTAGAAAAATAAGATCCGACCAAGAAAGAAAAAATTATATGTAATTACTACCATATGGTCATTAATAGTGGAATAAATAGGTTTAAGCAGCATGTGGCAAGGTTTGGGAGAAGGTTGCTACGTGCCCTGATGTCCCTAGTAATGTGAGGAAGTGGATGACAACTCCACTTAGGTCTAACAAGGATAAGAAGAAAACCCATTAAAATGAAGATATTGCCAACCTCTATGTGCCATTAACTGAGATGGGTGCAGATGAGTAATTTAGCCTCTACATAGAGCTTGCGATGAGAACAAACATGAAGGAAGTGCATTGTCGGGAGAGCAGGATGAGTTTGCATAGAAGGTACGGCATGTGCATGTATGGGGGAGGTGGTCCAAGTGTGTATGCAGGGTCCAATATCGGTATGTACGAAGGTCCCAGTAGCGGTATGTACGGAGGGCCCAACGTGGGCATACATGGAGGCGTAGGGGAACCTAGTGCTAATTCTAGGGCAACCTCGTCACATACTTCAGATGTCGACGAAAGTATTCATGGCTTGGCCAGGAGCACTAGTGTCATGGAGGCCAAGAGCGGTGCACACAGGCCGAGGTCACATCAATCTATTCTTCTTGAAGTTTAGGTTGCAACGGATGAACCTTGAAGGCATAATTGGAGGTGCAAGGCACATAGGGAAATGAGTTAATTGGGAAGTGGTTCTATGATGAAGGGATCCCTTCACTGCAACCAACAACCCATAATACTAGCCTATGGTCCTAAAATTTAGAAGAGAGCCTCAGGGGTAGCAAAGTGCTCAGCGGGCACCAGCGCTATGTTGTTCGCCTTTGTCAACTAAAGTAGCGTAGCGCCAATTGATAGCTGATAGAGCATAGCACGGAGCCTCATTTTAGTCGTCGCGAGCAGAGCCATTTGTTTCTATTGTCGTACTACGACAGTACCAAAGGCAAACGGTATTCTATTGTAGAACTACTTTTTTTTTTATAGTTTGCAGGACTAGTAATTCGAGAAGGGATAGAAGCAAGATAGGGTCGGATGAAAAGAAGAAAGTGATCGATGATTCCTCATGTACGGCGAACCCCTATCAACATACAAGTTTAGTGGATCAATCGTGGATGAAGAGGTGGGGGATATTCAGAAATCTATTGGAGAGCTTAAGGAGGGTTGGTCGAGAATGTGGATCACCATCATGAGTGATAGTTGGAAGGAGAAAAGGCAATAAGAAATATTATCTAAATTTGCTGGTTTATAGCCCACATTGGATGACCTTCTTATCCAACAGAGAGGTCAAAATGAGGAATGAAAAAACATTCCTACCACAATAAATAGACCAGATAGTTAATGACGTAAGAGAGAAGCATGTGGTTCTGATTATTACCGCTATAATGTTAGGCAATGCGGACTCATAGGGTCAAAGTTCAAGGATAGAAGAAAGTGTGTGGTATGTATATTGTCCATTACATATTGCATTGATCTCATGCTAGGAGATTGGCGAGATCAAGATTGTGAAGGAGACCTTAGGCTAGGTGAGGTCGATGACAAAATGCATGTATGATCACTACAAAATCCTTCACTTAACAAGACAACGAACTGAGAATAGGATCTATTTAGGCCCCTCCATCACTGCTTAACACAACTACTTAGCTGTGAACTCTATTCTACAATTGCTAGCCACATCAAAGAGGTTATTCACCTGTGAAGAGTAGGAAAAAAACCACATCTCAAAAGTCCTATGAGGAAGTGAAAGTGGAGGGTATAGTCATCAATAAGAGGCTCTGGTCTAGGGGTGCCAGTATCGTGGAGCCCACAGCTCCTTTACTCATACTATTAATGTTGGTGGATTGTCATAAGAAAGCCACAATGGGGCTGTTAGCGAGAGGTGATGACAGTTATTGTAGAGAAGTGCAGGTGTGCCTATAAATTGGTAGAGATCATGAAGAGGAAGTGAAACACTAAATTAGGCCACCCAATTTACTATGTAAGTTAATATTTATTTATATGCACAGAAGCTTAAATATTTAAATGTTCATCATTGTGAATTTAAAAGGTCTCTTTATTTGTATATTGTCTAGGTTATTACTTTAACCCTAAATATATTTTTTTCAACACGTATTAGTCCCATCAGGATCATGAAGGGGTGAATACATCAATGGAAAACTAGAGAGAACGCATAGAAGCCATGTAATGGCATTGACGGAGGTAAGAGTTATGTTTTGATTTAAGAAACTCACTAGCTTGAGCATTTGCAAGGTAATTTGCTAGGAGTTCTCACCATGCAATGGATATAGGTTATCTCTTAAATAATTATGTGTTCTTTCACATCTGCCTAAAGCCAGAATTAACGGTTATGCTACACCAAAAAGAAAAAAAAAAAAAAGAACCATAGCATGAGTATAGTTTCTTTGTGCTTTTTGTACTTTATCAATATCTGAACTTATGAGCTTTCAGCCTCTTCTTTTAATATCACAAAATAATTGACTCTATGCTCTGGGGTTGAGACCCCAAAAACATTATACATTTGTCTTCCAATATAAGAACAAGCCATGGCAGAGAAATCAACACATAATCAATACAAAGATACAAAAATTACAAAATCATCGAGGTGATGGGATTGTCAAAGAAGAATTTGGCTAATGAAGGGGCTTCTTAAACATTTTCAACTACTGAGTGTAAGCGAAACTAGAGTATATTCTATTGGTTGCACACTTCTAAGAGGAATCGACAAACTTCACAGAGGCTTCAAAAACTCATTTACATTCATTACAATTTAACCTCCAAACGTGACAACAAAGGAGGACGATTGAGAGCTACAACTTAATCGACCTAGAAGCAGTATTTGTCGTAGATATAACTGAGCAATGGGCGGTGGAGGAAGAGGAACCAGTGCTACATAAGAAAATATTCCTTGAGGCAATTCGTGAGGAAGATGACCAAGAAGGTGCCAGTGAGTAGGAATGAGGAGGTGACCCACAGACATTTGAACAAGAGGGTGTGTGGGTGACAGAAGATGATTTTGGGCCACCTAGTCCCAACCAATATATATGCAGCCCGAGACCCAACAGCAAGAGGGTGAGCATGAACACGAGGGTTGAATAAGCCTTGAGAATTTTGGGCTAGGAGAGTAATGGTTGGGTCTGGATCTACCTCGCTAGGGCTTCCTCGGGGACCTGGGTTCGATTGACCCCCTCTCAAACAACCGCCTTGACCTCACGAGCAAGTGTGCAACTCATGTGTCATGCACGGATAGGTATGTCCAACTATGAGAGCATTTTAATGCGATGAAGAGATGAACCCGAGCACCTACCTCACTGATGTTTTGAGTTCGTAGGATAAGCCTAGGCTATTGCCCTCTTAGATCAATGAACGAAAGCCCTCCGACTGTCCAGCAGTGCGGTTTGGATACGACCCCCTCTCTAAACTCAACACCTCACCTGGACTCTCATTTGAAAACTGCTAATGAAATCCAAATGCAATATACTCCTCTTTGATGGGCTTTATGGGTGAATGGTTCTAGATTTGGGGGGTAGAGTGGTAAGAGAAATAAGCAAGAGAGGGGAGAAAGAAGAGAATAAGAATAAGAACTTGATGAGAAATTAGTTTAAAAGTGAGAAGAAGAAGATGATGATGATGATGATGAAAGTGAAGAAGATAAGTGAAAAGATGACCCAAAGAAAATTGGGCATCCTCCCAACGTAACCTAAGAGGTATTACCGGAGACAAGGAAAAGAACAGGTTCCAAGCCTTGGTACCCGAGGGATTTGGAAAATGGAGTTACAAGACTGAGCCTATAACTATGTCACTAAACCAAAGAGCCCCCAAAAAGTGATCAAGGGATAGAAGAAAGTGAAAGAGAAAGAGAGAGACAGATGAAAATATCTCACAACCCAAACATTGTGTGACTCGGTAGTTAGAGTAGTGAAAGGGTCAGAACCCTAAGGAAATCTAACTCAAGATGACCCCAACCGGAGTCACCAAGGGTAAGAAAATCAACGTCTTTTATGACCCGACTTTACTGTACAAGCTGATGGTTACAGTAGCAAACCGAGAGTTAGAACCCTAAGGAAATATCTCAAGACGACCCCAAGTCAAGTGCTCAAGAAGTGAAAGAATCAACAAGCAATGAGAGAGAGATAAAAGAATGATGAAGTGAAAATAGAATAAAGTGAATGAGAAATTAAAATATGATTTAGAGAGAAAAGAGAGTGTTCAAGGTAAGAGAAAGTGAAATGAATGGGGGTCAAGGAATGATGGACCAGCCTATGGTACGGGTCCTAGCTCACAAGGGGATGAAAGAGAGATGAGGACAGATAGGGGTTAAAAAGAGTTGAGAGCGGATAGGGGTGTATGTGACTTGAGGGAGGTAGATGAGATGAGAGAGATGAGAGGGGCGGATAGAGGTGAGAGAGTTGAGAGGATGGATAGGGTTAGAGAGATGAGAGGGGCATATAAGAATGAGAGAGGAGAGAGGATAGGGTTAGAGAGACGAGAGGGGCATATAGAAATGAGAGAGGAGAGAGGGGCGGATAGGTGGCGAGAGGGGCGGATAGGTGGAGAGAGGGGCGGATAGGTAGAGCGAGGGGAGGGGAGCGGATAGGGTATAAGATAGGGAGAGGGGCAAATAGAGTAGAGATAGGGAGAGTTATGCGGATAGAGTAGAGATAGGGAGAGGGGCAGATAGGGTAGAGAGGTGAGAGGGGTGGATAGATGGGGAGAGGGGGCGGATAGAGCAAAGAGGTGAGGGGCAGATGGAGAGTATAAAAGAGAGGGGCAGATGGAGAGGATGAGAGGGAGAGGCAAATGGAGAGGAAGAGAGGCGGACCCACCCGAGGCGCAGGTCCGCATTGAGCGAGAGAGAGAGACAAGACAAATAGAGGAGGAAGTCGGGCCGGCCCTAGGTGCGGGTCCGAGAATTTGGATGTGTGAGAGAGAGGGAGTAAATGAAGAGAGAGAGAGAGAAAGAAAGAAGGGGGGGGCTCATACCCGCCTTGGGTCCAAGTGAGAGAAAGAGAGAAAGAAGAGAGGGGGAGAGAGAGAAAGAGAGAGGAGAGAGAATGGACTTAGAACGGGCTTGAGCCTAAGTGTACTTTCATCGGTCCCTTTGCATGCATATAAAAGAGAGAGGTTTTGGTCTTGGTGGGTCAAGACTAGGGCCCAAGGCTTAGGTGTATAGTTTAGGTAAGTTAGGTTGTGGTGTGGTGTATAGGGACTAGAGTGTATGGTATAGGGTAGGGTGTAGGAAAACTAAGGTGTGTAGGATAGGCTAAGGTATATGATGTAGTATGGTGTATGGTATAGGCTATGGTGTAGGCAAGCTAAGGTAGAGTGTATGGAGTAGGGTTTGGAGCTAGGGGTTCTAAGGTGTATGGAAGCTTAGAATCCTAAGGTGTATGGAGTTGGGGGTTAAAAGTCCTAAAGGAATTAGAATTTTGAGATTCTAGGGAGTGAGGGATTCTAAAGATATTTTCTCTCTCTAGGAAATATCTCTCTCTTCTCTCATCTTGAGTCTTGAACTTGAAGGAAAAGCAAAAGAACAAGAGAGAATTTCAAGAACTTGATTGCCAATGACTAAGAGCCCAAGAGAGTTATTACAAATGACTTGGGTTCCTTATATGGAGCAAACACAAAACAATGGTGGAATGCTCAAAGACACCCAAAATTGTCAAAAAATACATATTTTATGAATTAAAATGTTAATCCCGTTTTTGGACGAAATGATCAAAATACCCCTAGGCACTTTTCGATAAATGACAAAACCATCCCTTCATGAGGGGCCTCTTACCATTGCTAGGCCTCGAGAGCTTTTTCAGACGCTTATGGTGTTAATTTAGGAGATCAATCATTGTAGAATCGATGCTTGAACTATTGCGCACTTTTTGATACATCGTCTTGAAACAGATTTTTAAGGAAGAACCCAAAATCCGCCAAGTTTCATAAACTTGTGATTCTTCGACCACCAATCCGGCACGATCTTATGACGTTGCAAGCGTTCATTTTGATCACAAATCAAAGAGGACACTATCATTATCATTTTGCAATAAATTTCGTCCTTTTTGGTCTTCGTTTGAGCATATTCCAAATTTGGGAAGTCGTCAGAAAATGGGATTCCGACAACTGGAAAAGTAAGTCATTTTCGACCTCAAAATTCATATCATACGGCATCCGATCATATATAAAAATTATATCAAACTGTAGCTCTTCGAAGCATGGTCGCAATAGACCTATACCTGCGACGATCCAACATCGGGATCTTGAACCATGACCTCTCAAAGAATTGGATGTTCTTTTTTATAAAACCTGAATTTTCATGTTTTGAGCCCATCTTCTCTCTAAAAATTCTCTCGTTTTGGGCCACACCACGACACGTGCTATACGTCAAAACGAGCGGGGTTGTCAAGATAGCTGGTGTTCGAATTTGAGTTTAATTGGACTCAAAACGAGCGAATTATGAGCATTTAAAAATCATCTCAAAATGTTCCATAAATCGAAACTGGTTCACCGAAACTACACCGCAATAGTGTAAAACCCACCCTTGTGTTGGAGAGTATGTTCATATTTTAACACCTATTCAGCTCAAGACGCATGTCAAATTGCTGTTTCTGAATTTGAAAGGTCAGTAATGGTTTATGATCTATTGATTTATCTGCAAAAATTCTCTAATCAAAGTCTGCTCAGCCATTTATTGACTTGGGCTTTATGTAATGAGTTTCTTCTTCAATAGAGAGAGAGAGAGGAAAATTTTGGTGATATTTATGGTAGTTCTATTTTGTGAAGGTGGGATAGATACTTTAAATGTCAAAGATGATTCGCAAAGGATTTGCTGGAGGTGTGTTGATAAAAAATCAATCAAGAACAATGGGTTAACATCTGGAGTTCGAAAGGTATAGCCAAGAGTGCAAAATGTTCATTATGCTGAACCACCCATAGGTGTTTCCGTGTGCTCCGAACAATATCTATAGTTTTGGCTTTTTCAGTTATATCATTTTCATCTCACTAACCTAGGCTTCTTCTTACCGTTATTTGTTTGTTTTTTTATTCGATCATGTTTGCATCAAGTTTATAATATGATTCAGGATTTTAAAAAGAAAGGGCTGCCCCAAACCCCAATTAGAGGACCAAAGAAGAAAGACGTTGGAGAAGCGAGTTCAGGCTACATTGGTATTTTGTGGTTTATATATTCATTTCTACTCATTTGTATTCAGAAATCAAAGTGGACTAACTCCAGATCAAATTATGGATCATTTTTTCACTCTATTGAGTAAAATTATTTTGATTAACTAGCCAGAAAGGGTGAATTGTCTCTGCTACAGTATATTCTTTGGTTTAACGTCAGAGTGTGTAACTAGGGGCTGTTTTGGATGACAATTAATTCAATCGTGAGTCTATGACTATCTAAATCAGAATATTCAGTATAATAGTACTCTGTTGGTTATTTGATAGGTATGTTATAATACTTTTTTAGCTGTTTTCACTGACCTCCAAAACAAACTTAGCTCTCTCCTTTCTCTAGAACAAATAAAGCAGCTAAATGTATAAAGAACACGAAACAAAGTTTGAGCATTCCAATGCAGAGATTTAGAAACCATTAAAGCTTAGTCGGCAACCTTCTCCTCATCATAAATTTGCCAATTAATTCATTCTCTAAAACAAAGAGAATGGGGGCTTCTCTCTTCTGTAACAGAAAGATAGATTTTACATGTTTATTAGAGGATTATATGTGATTTTGATTTGGAGACTTAGGGTTTCTGGTTCAAAACCAGGAGAAAAACTGTACCATTTTTTCATTGAGTCAAGTTTTGAATCCACATTGTTCATGTGATCGTCAAGTGCAAAATTAGGGCTTCAGGGTGAGAAGTTGTTGCAGAGGAATAGGGCTTTCTTGAACTTTTTTCACCTAGAAAAGGTGATCTATTCTTGAATTAGTGCTGTTCTAAAGAATTTGATTCACAGTCAGCACTGGAAAGGGAATAGCTCAAATCTAAGTTCAGAGGTCTAACGTTCAATGACATCATAGTTGAAGGTTAATGTGCATTGATTGAACTAGTTATTTAGGGTTTCTTCTTTTTTTCATCTATAAGTAAAGCTTTCTTGATTAGGAGGAATGAAGACTAAACCTAAGAGAGAAACAGCTGCAGAGAATAGAGATGGAGGTGATGAGTTGGCTTAGGCCACTGCAATTGGTAATGGCAATCATATGGCCCTAATTGTTTGCCAAGTTTCAAGTTTAGGAAGCCTGGTTCCCTACTTTCATGGTTGAAATCCTTTGTCAAAAAGAAAGGAGTCGAAACTCGAAGCAAAGACTTCTGCAAACTCCATTATGAAAATTCATACCAGCAGTTGATGATCTTTGAGGGGTTTTGATGGGGTTGAGGATTTGCAGAGGGGGCATCATGGAGAAGAAGTAGAAGTTGAAGGGGAGAGAGAGAGAGAGAGAGAGAGAGAGAGAGAGAGAGAGAGAGCTTTTCTTAGTTAAGATTTTGTCTGACCTCAACCAGAAGAAAGAAACTGTTGTTATTCGGTGTAAAGATGAAGGGATTGTATACCATGAGATCATTGATTTTTGGTACAAGGAGGTGACAACATTTTTAGCCATTGGATGTATAATTCAATAGATGAAAGTGCGTCAGAACGTTCAAGAAATTTTATTTTGGAATTTGTGCCCAAACAATGACAAATCCTCAACCACCTGATTTCAAATCTAATGGTCAATGATGATTGTGACCTCCTTGTGTCAAAAGTTAATGGTCTCATTGTAACATTTTCAAAGATAAAACACCCTTTTTTGGCAGTATATGGTTAAATGGGATAAGGAATTAAAAGCCTATCATGAGGATCTATTTACATGCACCACGAAACAATATACAGGTGCTTTTGCTAACTTCATCAGGATCATGATGATATCTTGTGCATCCAAACACGCCTATAGTTTCTAAATCAGTTGACTAGGAATGAATGCCCCTCAATAGTGTAGGGTGACAAGGATATTTGCCATAGATACAAGGAAACACTAGTTAATGTTTTCAAAAGTACAAACATCTTATGGTGAGCACAACAAAGTACTGAAGACGAATCATATTTGGTTATACAAATGACAGAAGCTATTCCACTGGGAATGCTATGAGATTAAACCAACTAAGCTCAATACAGAGAGAGAGTTAAAAGTATATTTTGTCCTTTCTTGGGCGAGTGTAAGCGAAAGGAAATCTATTTTATGCAACCACTCATTCAACTGAGGTTCATTACAGAATTGGCTTCAAGTTCATATGTTCTAAATTTCTTCATTCAAGCATAGACATCAGAAAATATAACCTTTTTTTTTTTTCAGATGAATAAATCAAACGGCATTTCCTACATGTAACTCAAGAGAGATCATTGTGTGAAAAGCTATTACACGTAATACCTTAACCACGAAATGGAGTGAGGTCAATCTTGAATGGTTGTTTTCCTTTGCTGACCCTCTTTCGAATAACAAAAAGAAAACTACATATTAGTGTTGGGATTCAAAGATATTGGCTATTAACTAACAGTTTAAATGGATAGACTGCCTTACTGAAATTGCAATGAGCTCTTCGAGTAGCTCCTCCAAATGGCGCAGAGGCTACACATAGAATAAAAATTTTTAATGTATAATTCAGTGTATGGAAAATCTTGCTTGAAATATTTAGAGTATAAAAGAAAACCAGAACAAGATTAAAATCTTTCAGTTTGTATTGCAACTGAACCTTCTCTAAATAATATTATCTAAATTTTGGAAAAGGAGAAAATGAGTAAGAAGTAGAAATTTAGAATTATGATGAACTTCAGCTTAAGCCATCTAAATTTCTCAATCAAGTTTCAGAAATAACTGCTATCCAGAAATAATGAGGCACCAGTACTGAAGTTTGAGAAATTTTGGCTGGTATTCAGCATTTAAGTCCTAATGGCAGCTGATATAAGAAACTTTTGAAGGAACCAAAGCTCCAAATTTCAGCCACAGCTTCCAATGATAGTCGATTCTATAAACTATTAAGAGCTCTTGAAGACACCCACCCACTGTGTTGGACCATCAACTGGAGCATTCAGCGGATCGTCGTGTACCTGACCAACAAAACAACAAAAGTTACTCAGTTTACTATTCTATTGATGTGACAAATGTGGCTCTTTTTAAAACTTTCCTAATATGGTCATTTTTTAAATTCCTTCCTTAAAACTCATTAATTTTTCATAAAGCAACAGTTTATACAATGGGATGGTATAACGTCCACATGATGTGGACACTTGAAGGGTGCACAAGCACCCTTTGACAGTTTAGATCGAACCTAACATCATCCAATGGCCCCAAATTAGTTTGGTCTTTTATTTTCGTTTTTATTTAACAATAATATTTGTCCGAATGTTGGAGTGTAGATCTATTTTTACATAGTGCACCAAATAAAAATTAATAAAAAGAATTTTGAACAAAAAAATTTGCCGGAATACCTTGCAACAATTCAGAGCATTCTGGTCAATTTTTAGGTCAAAATATTTTTTTTTATTCTTGTTTAGTGCGTCACATAAAAATGCTTTAGATAAATATCATTTTCTAAACAAAAAATGAGGAATAAAAAATAAAACTCTTTTGTGGCTGTTGGATGTGGCCATGTTTAACCTGAATCAGTATAAGGGTGCTCGTCCACATCATGTAGACAAGAGACATTCCCTTATAGAATGCCCCATGGTTTTCCTATTTCTTATTTTATCTCTGCAGTACTTCAAGAAAATCAAGTTGATAAGAACTCAAAAATAAAACATTTTGAGATAAAGTTTCTTTTATTTTTCTAATATTTTAAAATTTCCTTTTTGCACGCTTTGCCCTTTTTGAACATTTCCCTGATAATTTCTCAATGGAAAACAAAAATTATAAGTATCTCTTGAGAAATTACACTGCTAAGAAATTGCTGAGAATGAGAAATGGTTTGTCACAAACTAGGAATTTAGCTACTTTTAAGCAAACTTGAGCTAGGATTACTGCTTCCTGCTCTCTCAGAGAACAAGAAGAAATTAGCTTCTTAGACGCCTCACAACTTTTGGGACCACATTTCAGAAGCAATGCTCCCAGAAATTTGGAAACTGTATTGCTCTGGTTTCTGAACATAGCAACCCTAGTTTCGAAGTAGGATTTTTAATAATGGGTTCATGATTCACGAAATATAAAAAATCCAGGTTTAGTAGGAAACATGTGCATCATAAAACATTTTGAATTTGGATCTTCTAGGTATATGTTGCTCAATACATCCATTTATTTGAATAGGGTTATGTAGTATGCTTAGAGAAAATGGAGAAACACATTATCAGCGCAACTTGAGAAAAATCATACCAGTAGATAACTAGTACACAATTTCCAGTTTCTTCTAACAAAGAATTAATTTAAAAGCATATTAAAATTTTACCTCCATGAAGATACCATCAACCCCAACCGCAACTGATGTCCTTGCAATACAGGGTATGAGTTCACGAAGACCGCCACTTGCAACACCACCACCATCTAGCTGTTTATGAAGGAAGAGTCAACAACTGGATGTGAGTTTTCCCATTAGTTTTGTATCCTTTTAGATAGTTCTTCAGACCCATTGCCAGTACTAGTCGCTAATTAATTAAAAGTGAGTTTCTTTAATTCATGTGTAAAAGAGCTTTTCTACATTTATGATGGGTTTCAGTCCATATTTTGGATGAAATTCAAAATTAGAGTTCTGTCAGCATGTGTATAGGGAATTGGGGAAAAAAAGGAAAAGAAAAGAAAAGAGTCAAAGGATCAGTGTTCCCCCTGCCTCGGGACGAGCGAGTGTCAAGCAAGGGTGACAGAAGCTGATCCAACTAGTCGGTCGTAGAGCCCCTACTTCAATACTAAAGGCCCAACTTTAATTCTAATCTAAAGGCAAACACTATAAAATCAAGTTATCAGCGGAGCATCACTAGGATGATCAAATCCATCTACTCAACTCAATCCAATAAGATTTGATTTGGAGCACCAAAAATGCTCCAAATCCACCCGCATCCCAAAATCAGTTCTGGATAGCTCACTTGAATAGACAGCGGATTTGAGGGACTGAAATCTCCAAATCAATTCTTTTTTGTAGGAGACTGGTTTGGGAGACTTTGGATCTTTTTTGGGATATCTCACCCAATCCAAAGTGGTAAACAATAACCTATTCGCCCCCCACCTCCCCCATCCCCCCAACAAACACAGAGGATTCGTAAAAACAATTATTTGCAGATTAAAAAAATAATTGATATTTTGATGTTAAAGAAATAGAGATGAATTCCTGAACTGGGCCAGTTCAAAATGCACTGGAATCCTCGCACGACTTCAGTATCAGCTCACCCAATTTTAATAACATTGGTTGTCATACCTTTTTGCCAGCAGGCTGCTGTAAGGAATGAGTAACATCTGCAACCTGCATTTAGTGAAAATTTAAAAACTTATTAAAGCTTGATTATTTAAAACTTGTTTCAGCGATCGTCAAGACAAGAAATAACAACTATGGAAATGCAACTGTAAAAGTTCCAATAGTTCACTTCAGAGGAGTTAACAAATATATAATCAACTCAATAGATAGTATTTTTGGCTGACCCATTCAATCAGAGATGTTAATCCTAGAATAATGTAAAATGAAAAAAAACAAAAAAAAAATCTTCTGATAAATATTGAGCTTTTACTGTAAGAGATTGGTATTTTAGATTCTAATAACCTATGCCGGTGCTTTCATCAAAATATATATATTTCTGTCCTAGTTCATTTGTAAGGGACACATTGTATGAAACTTCCTGCTTTTCACGCAGAGTATGAACACATTACAGCAATTCCTGCTGCTATCCTTCAAGGTGTTTCCAAACTGTTTCATATAATTAATCCAAAACTTTAGTTTCTGTGAGTGTAAGTGTATCTTGGTTCAATGGTATCACAACTATAAACTCTTCCCCCTCAGTCTATTACGAATGAGATGCGTGAATGTAACCAATTCGAACTAATTTAACAAAGAACACTATCTAAAGCTTCATTTGTTACCCAGTATGAAATAGAATTTTAGTTGGCTGACAATGGTGTGTACAGAGTGGGCAGATGCAGAAAGTGAAACACAACTGATTATAAAACTGGAGAAGTAGTGTACAGTATGGATGGAATGCATGGTCTCACAAAAACTATCTCCAAGCTGATGTGTTCAATTCCAACTGCTTGCTTACTTAAAAAACTTCTCCTAGCTGACACTTGATACTATCTAAAAACCATGCAAGAAAATTTTATCTTTTGTTATTATCATAACTGCTATGTGCTCAAATCCTTTCCCCTTATGTCACTATTATCCATCATTTATTTTGACATTTAAGATCTATGGTTGATTTTACATCTGTATGGAAGAAGTTTAAGTTAGTGCACAGCATACCATGGGATGCATAAGGATTAGCTGAGCAATAAGAGATGAAGACGTATTAAAATCTTAGCATGAGAAATAAAAAACTCATCAACCAGAAATTTTAACCAGAAGATTGTTTGAAGTACTTCTATTCATGAACAATCTAATACAAATAATAGGCAAGATATTAGGACAATTAACTCACAACAGGACAATTTGCTTCTCTCATCCACTCCAAGTTGCGGGGATCAACAATCAAATCATCTGCATCATAGGTAAAAAGATCTTTCGATGTATGTCAACATTGAATAAACCAAGTTGGATTCAGACAACACTAAGTATAAGCCAAGAATGGTGTTGAATGATGAAATAATAAGCGCCGACTACGAGTATTGTGATGGCACAGAGAAAGCCAGATGGGCGAGGAGAGATGGAGGTGGGCAACAGTAATAAAGCAAGAAACACTCGTGCTAAAAGCCTTGAACTATGGCAGCCATGGTACAAACCTTGCCATCAAGTTATTAGGAGCTCAAATACTAGGTACTTATACAAATGGTAAAATACCCAAAAAAATAGAAAATAGTCAAAAACGTTCCCCTAGTATCATCTTCTATAATGAAATATACAAGGACCTAGGTAATTAGTAGTTCCAAGTTCTAATCAATGTGCCCCAAAAGAATACAAGAAAGAGAAGATTTAGGAAGATCCTCAATTTCTCCAGTAATCATGTCCTAACACAATTAGGTTCTAGCTAAAAAGGCATAAAACCCCACAGGATAAACTATTAATCATACAAAGTTTCTCACCAGATATCAAGCTATCATAAGAATAATACAAGGTTCAACTTGTTTTGACTTCACGCATAAGGGTATGCCAATTTTCAAGTACTCACCAAGTACTGCAACTATGTCCAATACTACAACATCCAAATAAATAAATAAAAAAGGATCATAGATAATGTGCAAATCCAAACAAGATGCAATTTAGTTTGGAAATCAAGTGGGATTGATCACTAAAGGATTTTCACTTGATCAACCAGTCATTCCGTTCCATTTAAAGCAATATTTTATAATCTATCATAAGTCTCAGAAGTTGCCAAGTCCACTCAGCTCAGCCACTGCCAAGTTCTAAAGACTTGGCCTAGTCTTACCAACTCTTGATCTTCTTCCTTCTTTTTTCTTTTTTTTTTTTGTTTGTGTGTGTGTGTGTAAGTCATCCTAGTGTTAATGAGTCCTACTAAGTAAAATAGGCTTGGAACAAGGCCAAAGACCAAGCCGCTTAGTCAAGTTCAGGCGCAATAACATCTAAAACCATGTATGACTATAATCAATCCTGCACATTAAATTACGAGAAACATGCATTTAGAAAAGGGGTATTTTCGTCAAAAAAAAGTTACTCTTTTACTTGGGGGGTTGTTGCAAAAAATAAAGTAGTTTTCGGTTTAGTGGTGTGGTTTAAAAAGTATTAGGGGGTGGTATGCCTAGAAAGTTGAGTCAAGGGGGTTATCTATAAGTTTCCCTTAAATTAAAGACAAACGAGATGCAAAATAACTTACTATAGCCAAACATGGTGCCCCGCTCACAAACCATTACATTTTGATTCCCTGCCAATCGAACCTTTTCTGCAGAATTTACCATGACCTGCCCATACATTACTTCTAAGGTCCTTGAACGCATATAAAATAAATAGATAACTCATGTATAAAAATCATTACTTTCAAACTTTTTGTAAGACCACTTCACCATTACAGTTAAAACATAACCCAGATGTATTATTCATGAATTTCTTTAGAATTATGTCATTCTACGTGCACCATGAACTAGGGACAAGCAAAGTAAAGTGCATAAGCGCTCTGAGCGAGCCAAAGAGAGAAACAAGTGCTTAGCTGTGTAACATCAAAGCACTTTTGAGGGTGGCAAAGCACTCGTTTTAGAGTGGATGTGAACAGCATGTCCCTTCCATCCTAATATTAACTCAATTGATCTCATTAAATATTGGTGTATGGTAGTTGCAAGGACTGAGTCATCTGGATACTATATAATAACTAAATCCCTATGGATCCAGAAGTCTACCAAAAAAACTATGAAACAAAATGACAGAAAAATAAAGGACATCAGCAAATGTCTGAGCTGATCAACACGCCAATTCAACTTCTATTACTCTCAAAACAAATCTCTCCTTTAAAAAGTGTTTTTCTAAAGCAGAGAATAGTTGCTTGACTTGAATAGTTCTTATCATTTTCTCTTTTCATTTTTGTGCTCGTATCAAATTTTTCAATCCCAATATTAATGCCCCTCCTGGACAAAATTATCGAGAACACAAATTTGAAAAAAAAAAAAATGTATAGATTTTGTAGCTCCAAATAAGAACCACCGTGGCACTTCTGCACAGAAGAACCTCAAAAAAGGTTTCCCTTTTAGGGCTTGATACTGCATTTTTTTAAAAAAAATTATTATTTGAAAATTTTGGAAGTATTAGACATGACAATTATGATACATAAAATCTATGAGAGGACTACAGTACTTATGTCCACAGAAGCAAAGCAAATATAAACCATTCTGAAGAATACTACCGATGCGACATCAACTGAGTATTTACCGAAGGAGCACAAAATTGGCCTTTCTTAATATTCACTATTTTCCCAGTCTTTGCAGCTGCAACTAGAAGGTCTGTCTGTTTGAGTGAGAAATTTTTGGATTAGTTAAACAAGTTGTGATAAATAAATTAACCCCCAAGCAGCAGTTTAGTTTCCTTTTGCTCAAAATCACCAATAAGAAAGCAAAAATAGCTGTGGGATAATTACATTTCAACTAAAATTAGAAATAGCTGTTGAAAACTAATATGAAGTTGTGGCAGAAAAGTATGGAGATCTCAACAACCTGGCGACATAGAAAAGCTGGAATCTGAATGATATCAGCAACCCTCCCAACAGGTTCACACTAAAAGAAAATGATGCATGTCAGAAATAAATTCATAAAAAATCCATTTCGAGCAATTATCCCACATTACTAATTTACTGTCAAAATGGAACACATACAATCTTCTAGACCACGTATGGAACTATATCCACAGAATGAGCTCATGATCAATCTCACCTTAATGGCGACATACGACCCTGTTAATGGGGTCCTTTTTGGTATACTTATTCCTTATTCTTAATATAAGTAATCACTTCTCAAAAAGAATCTGTAAAATGATAACCCTATTTTAAAGCATTTTGGAGCTCTTAGTCTCAAAATAAGTTGGAATAAAACTACCAATAAAAAGAAACAAGAAAAGCTAGAATCCATCCCAAATGTAAAGTAAATAAGGTTATGTGACATGCACATGTTAAAGATCTTAGCTTAGATAAGCTGAAACTTGGACTTTGCCAACTAACTAGACACCTGAGTAGAGCAGTATCCAAGTCTCTACATCTGAGTTTTGAAGAAAAGGAATCGATTAAAGAGGACAAATAAATAACGGAAAAGGCTTATATAAGTGCGAGGCCCTAAACAATCAAATTAAGGCGCACCGCAAAAAATTTCACTAGAAGAGGTTGTTTTGATGCCCAAATATCCTTAAATTGATCATCTCGACCTCAAGATGCATGGACGTGAGAAAAAAATGGATTTCAAGTTTTGGAAATAGTGCATCTTATAATGCATTTTTGGACCATCAATTTTTCAAGATTTTCAAGCTTTCATAGATCTGCTCGATCTATACGATTTTTAAGCTTTAGATTTTATAATTAGAGATGAAAATATATTTTAAGGCTATCACAAAGATTTCCAGTATTGAAACCACATTTCTCGACACTTTTTGAAGGTGCGCTTTACTTTGATGGTTTAGAGCCTCGGCTCTATACAAACCGCACCCATAAATAAATGATGCAGAAGATTAGACTTCGGGAGAATAATTTTAGTTTTTTTTGTTTTCTTTTTTGGGTGGGTGGATGAGCGGGTGTGTGTGTGTGGGGGAGTGGTGGGGGAGGGGGGGGGGGGACGGGGGGGACCCCATGTTACATAAATCTTGAAAAAAATAGACAAGGACACACACATATTATTATGTGCTTCAGATAGAAATCCAAGTTAACTTTGGTCGCATTGTTGCAAGAGTGCCCTGACCAAAATGATCAATTTTGATTTAAATAATTAAAAAAACCTGAATTACAACATTAAAATTTCAAAAAAAACTTACCTGGCTTGCCTCGTGCACATCTGTCACAATAGGAAGATCAAAAGTCATCTTGACCTTTTGAAGTATCTGCATTGTCTTGGATAGTGAATTCATCAGACTATTTTTACAATTAGATATGCATGTAAATTTCCTATTGCAGACATAATTTCCCTGGGTGCGAATAGAAAATGCAACAGCCACCTTTCACGAACCCAGAGACATAAGAGCATGGTGCATATGACAAGAATCAAGTGTTATATAGTGTGCTGCCGTAAACTTCTCAATGGTGATACAGAATTTACCATCAATCAAATTGAAATGTTAGTGTCATAACTAGCATAGAGATTTTGGAGATCATCAGGCCATAATTTGATACTGCATATTATGTGTTAGTACATAAAAATACAGATCAATGTGTTGTGGTATCCAACTCATTTAACTTTGATACTCTTCCACGTTGTTTAGTCACAGTTTAATACTTAATTTAATGCATCAACATTCAATTGACGTATTAAAAACCACAGTAAATACTTTCGTCGAGTCAAAGTCACTGACACCCTCAATTTAGATATCATATTTCCAACCAATGCATGACTTTTCTTTTTTGTCTTTTTTCAAAGCAAGCTCGATGAAGAAAGGCTACAAAGGCAAGCGGGTACATAGATTATTGATGTATCATGTAAACAAGCTAGTTTTGACACCTATTTTGAATGCTAAATCTCATTATCATCATCATCAAAGCCTTTTCTTAACTATTTAGGGTCGGCTACATGAATTCCAATCCGCCATCCAGCTCTCTCACGGGTCATACTCTCAGTGAGGCCATAATTCCCCATATCTTTTCTCACTACTTCCAACCATATCTTTGTGGGCTACCCCTTGCCCTTTTGGAGCCAATGGGTTGTAGGATCATTTAAACCTTAATCAGAATGTTAAATCTAATAGAAATTATACCAATGGGCTGTAGGATCATCCAAACCTTAATCAAAATGAACACCATCAGAAAATGTAGAATTGCACAATAGCCTGGCCTGTGATATTCATCCGTGCAACTATGCATTAGATACTACTAACCAAAATTCTTTAGCCCCTAGTATACCAGCATCAGTACCACATACTGGTACCCATAACTATATTGGTGATTTGGAACTATATACAAGGACCTAGAAAATTGGCCTACTAAGTAATCAAGAGCTTGCCTAAACTGAGGCTATAGACTCACTTCGATGACTTAGACCAATTTTGGAATATTTACCCTTTCTTATTGTCATGATGGGGTCCCTCACCATCAACTATCAGTGGCAGGATGGTATCATAAGCTCTCGACATCTTAGAGTTCATTTTATCAGATCAAAGACATTAATCTTCTCTCCATGTCCGTAGGGATGCTAAAGATAAGCCTACAGGGAAAGTAACAATTTGATTTATTTATTTATTTAGAAAAGGGAAAGAGTAACCATTTGATATGTGGTCAATGGTCCCTTCCACAAGTAAAATGTGCTCTATACAGTTATAGTAGTATTGCAGCTTACCCAAAACAAAGTGTTGCAAATGCCAAGTTCAGTAATTCTAATTTACAAACAGGCAAACTGAAACTTCTAAATTACTGGAAAGAAATGGAGAATAAAAAGGATGGGTGGAACTAGAGATATATCATGAATTCTGATGGTAAGATCCTTTTGTGCATAAAAGGTTCCTTTGGAACCAATTCAACAGCAAAGACCTCAGAAATTATGACTTCATAAGAGGCTATACGAGGAACACTTCATTAAGGGGATTCCTTTCAAAAAGCAACACGAACCACATTGAAGGGATTGCATCAGAAGACTTCATAGTTGGAAGAAAAATTCCTCATAAAGAGAGGCCTACTTCTTTCTGAAATAGTACACATATTAATGTTGGCAATATTATTCCAGAGGAAAGGACGCCAGTCAGCTTCCCAGTTGGCTGGTTTTCAGGTAAAGTTGATAGAATTCTGCATAGAGAAATAGCGAGCAAAGTTCTAAGACTAACTTGATGCAGATTATAGATGTTTAACATTATACATTATGTTTAGTAACATATACATAATTAATCATCAAAAATAAAACAAGCGGTTTATGAACAGCAAGGTACCAACCTCATCACTAAATGTAACAATGCATACAGAGTATAAATTTTTATAAAATGCTGGTGAACACAACTACTGCACGTATATAATGTTCCTTTGAAAGGCATTCAAATGTGATGCTTATAATCATCATAAATGTGCAGAATGAAAAACATCAGTTCACACTCTGAAAGGAAAAGCTACATACTATTTTTGCAGCAATTAAATGAGCTGAAAGGAAATTATGACCTTCAAGCCTTCTTCTAGGCCTGGACCACGGAATGATTTTGACGATGTACGATTAGCTTTGTCAAAGCTGGATTTGAAAACCAACTGCAGCCCAAGCCTAACAATTAAGGAGAAATATTGGCATCAACAATCTCAAACTGAGTTGCACTTTGCATGAGCATGTCTTAAGATACGCCACATGGCCCTATACTTACTTTGAGGTGATGTCCTTAATATATCCAGCCATCTTCAGAACATGCGCCTCAGATTCTATAACATTAGGACCAGCTAAAAGGAAAAATGGTTCTGCAGCCTGCCCACAATTGATACAAACAAACTAGCTAGCCTCTCAATATAACTAATGGATAGACTTCCATTTCTCAGAAGCAAGAGGAATAGCAAATGAAGCTCACAGACTTCTAGATGCATAAATACAGACATTAAAAAGGAGAGAGATAGGAGGGTAAAAAAAAAAGAGAGAGAAAGCACAAAACTCAAGGAGGTAATTAAAACTACAAAAGGCCTACAGTATAACACTTAATTGCATTATTATCTCAGTCATCCCCATTTTTTGAAGACTAAAAACTAGCCTCCCAAGGTTATTATTCTTTAAACACAAGTTACAGATTAAAGTTTGATTATCTGATAGTATCATGTTCCAGTATACTAAAAGGTGGTGACAGACTATGCCATAATGGATATATTCACGAAGAAGATGGTCACAAATGCATATTCACATGAGTACATATATGACTACATACACAAATCTGAATATTCCTCAAAAATAAGTTTTTGATAATGATTTAGTCACAACAAATACAGAAATTATGGGTTGAGGCAAACAGATTTCCTCGTCGAGTGCCAAAAAAAAAAGCATACGGAAAGAGATATACGTGCATACAGCTATATATATACATACACACATATATGTCTTTGTCTTTATGGAAGGAGAGAGAGACAGATTGATAGATAGATAGATAGAGAGAGAGAGCGAGGCTATTCTGAGTTTACCTTTGCCCGTTGAGTACAATATACTAAGTTTGCATAAATTGTAGGGAGGCTATGATTAGATCAAATAAATCATATTCTAAATGAAAAAGAAAAGAAGAGTGTATGTGTCATCCTTGTATGAAATGGATAATAAAAGTAAATCCTACTGATAATGAGAATTGTAAATCACTTAATCCTCACTGATTTACCCAAAAAAAAAAAAAAGATTCGTAATTCACTAAAAACTTATTAAACTCAAAAGACACAAACCTTCAATTGGTTGAAGAGAGCAGTTGAATCCATCTCACAGGAAAAAAGCTGCATTGAAAAAATTGTTAATATGGAATTGCATAAATATCAAAATATATTGATTGACGAATAAAAATCTGTAAAATAAATATTAAGATTGAATTTGATACAACGAAGATGAATTTGAATTTGTTTTCTAGAGAATAAAACAAATATATATATATATATATATATATAATTGTGTGTGTGTGTTTGCACATTGGGATTGAGAGAGCTACGGCGAAAATGTACCTCTTCCTACTCTAGACAGAGAGACTGGCTATGGCCGTATAGCTCTTCCTTCTCTGGATCTGGAGATGCAGCAGTGCTTAGAGTTGTAAATTACAGAGACAAATGTAGAGAGCGAGAGAGAATGTAGAGAGAGAAAATAAAAATTTTCTGTAAAACTATAAAGAGAGAGCATCAAGAGAGACTAACGATGGAGCGTTTCCTTCTCTTGATCTGGTGATGTTGTTGTGCTGTGTTAAAAGTTAGAGAGAAAAAAAAGAGAGAGAAAGTAGAGAGAGACAAAATGGAGAGAGAGAGAGAGAGAGAGAGAGGAGACGATATAGAGAGAAGAAAAGNGGAGAGAGACAGGGGAGGCGGGAAATGTGCAGGACAATTGCAGGCGAGCTTTTGCAAAATTTTATGCTAAAGTTACCACGAAAAATGAGTTTATTTGAGACGAAAAATATATTGGAAAAATCATTAAATTAGGCCAAAAGATATTCTACTCCCTCGTGTGTATAACATCTATTTACTCCCTCAATTAAAACTCCATCTAGAGTTAATTTTAGGACTCTAAGTTTTAAGGATGTAATTTCTTCAATCCATAGATTAATCTCAATAAAATATTTTCTTAACTGTACCCTCTATGCACTTGAAAAAAATAAAGTCGATTGGATAGATACCATCCAAGTTATACATGTGGTGAGATCTAAATGTTAAAAAACTCGAATTTCAAAAAAAAATTAAAAAACAATGATCTACTAATGCTTAAGTGGTTCTCTAACTTTCATATTGAAAAAAATTCTCCCGAGCAAATCTTCTGACCGAGGAGTAGGTAAGGAGTAGAAGTAAACTATGCTCCTAAGGACATGCTCTTAAATTAGTATCATGAGATAAAAATGGTCAATAGACCTCAAATTCACTAAAGTGGTTGAAATCAATGTTGGAAAACATGACTCAGGTTGGGTACTCAACCAATGCCCAAGCCAAGTACTCATCCTAAGTTCGAGTGACTCGGACATAGTAGGGCCGAGTTCTGGGGAAGCTACAATGTGTTTTAAAACTAAAAATTTTTAAAAATAGGAAAAATATGTTTAAAGCAAATTTATTCTAAAAGAGGTTAAAAAAGTAGTGAAAATTTGATTTTGAAAAAATCAATGCATGATAGAGGTATTTAGAAATAATTTTAAAAATAAGAAATAAGATAAAAATAAGTATTTATGGCCAAAACACTTTCTAATCTTTCTCAAAATGATAAAAAACATACACAACATATATATATATATATATATATATATATATATAAGGTTGCAACCTTAAAATGTAGAATTACATATGCACCTCAAAAATCCATCGGAAGGGTTTTTTTAATGTTGAAAAAATCTCTAATGGATCATCGAGATGTATAAATATGAAAGGAAAAAAAGATTTTGAGTACCAAAAATAGTGCATTTTGCAATACATTATCTAGAACGTTCATTTTCAAGATTTTCATATGTTTATAGATTTGCTTAATTTTCAAGATTTTCATATGTACATTCTACTGTACATTGAAATCACAATTACAAGTTCAAAGGCGAAAAGGACTACATTGCGAAGATTTTCAACAAAAAGTATGAAAATGAACAATTTCATACCCCTAAAATAAAAAAAAGTAAAAATCTTAAAAAAAAAAATCGAATTCCATTGAAAGAGGAACAAAATAGTACTAATGATAGTAATAACAATATCAATCTAGAAATTTTAGCTTAATTAACAACTCCATGATGGATGGATGATTTACCCCAAAAAAAACCTCCTTCATGGATTCTATAGATTAAACATATCAAATACAAATACTCAAAAAAATAAAAAGAATAAACGAGAGCCATTGTTCATTCTCAAAATCCAGAAAATTTGGGTCAACCATACGTGTGATACGCGACTAGAAACTTCAAAAGATGACACAATACAACCACTTCACTTTTTCATATCATATCCAAACCCCAGGTTCAAACTTCCATTTAAATGAAACATACAAAAAAAAGAGAACTAGCTACAAACAGTGCAAAGCAAACATGATTCTCAACATCTTGATGCAACTAATAAATAGCAATAAGTTAATACTTCCAAATTTAAAAAACATAGAAGTTCAAATATTCAGGGGAAAATAAAAAATAAGTAATCCTTTTTTTTGGTTATTATCATAGTTCTCCATTTTGGTATGTGATTTTTCTATAGCTTTTCATTTGCAAATTTTTTCATTTATTTGCAAAAAAAAAACACATATGAACTGAAATTTCAGCAAGGATATTTTTTTGTTTTACTCAGAAAATAAAATTTCAAACTCAAAGTTAGGATTTTTACGGTGATTTATAGACTATAAATAAAACATTTCAACAGCATACAAATTCAAATATTAGGGGGAAAATAAGTAATAGAAAATAAGTGATATGGGAATCCTTTTTTTGGTTATTATTATCTTTGTTCATTTTGGTGTATGATTTTGTCATAATTTTTTATTTGTAAATTTATTTATTGATTTACATAAAAAAAAAAACTATATAAGCGGGAAAAATGAATTGAAGAAAACAATTTTTTTAGGAACCAACAAAGAGAGTACTATTTGCGAGAGAGAAAAGAACAAATAGTACTAATGATAGTAATAACAACATCAACTCAGAATCACAACAGTTCCAAATCGATACTCTAAGGCAAATTAAAAAACATGATTTTATTTAATATTCATTTCTCAATAAATATTTTCTGCTTATTAATTCCAAATATTAGCAAACGTTACTAAACAAAAAACAAGCAATCGATCTACAAAAGAGAAACAAAAAACCACGCCAAAAATTTTCTCTACAATCACTTCAGGACTATATCAAAAATGAAAAAACAAAACAACAACAAAAGAGAAAGGAACTAAAACCACCCATTTAACCTAATGAACGATCAGTAAAAGATCCACAAATCAAACCAAAATTAACATAATAATACCATAAGAAAAAAAATCAATTTTTATCAACAAGAAGGAAGAACAAAAGAAATGGCTTTATTCACAAATTTTTATTTTTGGATATAATCACAAACTTCAGCTTTGTTTTGGACATCCAAGACTAATATTGGTGTTTATTGGTGATAAAGATACGATTTAAACTATGATAAACTGAAATCACCTAATTTTTTTAAACCAAACCCAAAATTTCCTATCCCATATATAGTTTTGCCTTCTATTTTCGACTGTGATTTCTTCTCCCATTTTTTTGTGATTTATTCTGAAAAAAATGTAGGGTTTTATTGGAATATATCATTTTGGTATCTACCAAAAAATTTGGGTTGGTTTTTGGAAAAAAATTGGGTTTTATTCTTGATTTAGGGTTGGAGTTTATTCAGAAATTGTGGGTTGGATTCAAGTAAAAAAAAAAAAAAACACAAATGAGGGTAAGATTTGAGGTGCACTTAACTGAATTGATGCCAAAGAGCTTTTCGTAACGGAGCTCTAACTTTTGTGGTAGCCAGGAAGGTCGAGAGGGCTTTGGAGGCGTCTTTGGTAGTCAGGAAGATTGAGTGGGTTTTGGGGGACGCCTTTACAGTAGAGAAGAGGGGCATTTGTGGCGGGAAGGAGAGGGGTATGGTTGAAATAAATTTGGGTTTGAAAGGTCGATTATTTTTATAATTTTATTTTAAAATTCATTTAAAATCCCCGGACATGCAACTCTTTGGATACTCGAGCTTATTAGGGTGGTGAACCAAGTATCAGCCCGAGTAGTCGAACCCAGTCCAAATAACAAATTTACAAAAAAAGAAAAATTGATTACATTGGATAAATCATCTCACTCGATTATCAATTAGCTTGACCTAAAAAATGTATAGATATAGGGAAAAAAATTTCTAAGTCTTCAAAATAGCTCATCTTATAACAAATTAGATATCTAGATTTATATTTTAATTATTAATAAATATGCTTGGTCAACCCTATTTTAAAGTGTTAAATTTCACAATTAACGGTGAAAACCGATTTTCAGACTATCATTAAAAAATTTCAGCATCAATGTTTCATCTTCTAAAAATATTTAGAGGCATGGCTTGCTTTGATTGTGATTTCTTACCCAAATTGTACTTATAATGAATATCCTCCTACTAGTAACAATTTAGACATGATACACAAGACTTATTCCGTCGTATCTAAACAATTTGTGTCGCAATCATTCTTAACCATTTGATGTGAAATTACAAGAGCATTTGGTGCAAGATCCCATATTGAAGTGCATCACACCATCCAAGAGATTTTATTTTGTACTTCGTAATTTGTACCCCTTAGTGGCACATCATTGACAGCCCAATTTTTTATCTAACAATTAATACTGGTTATAATTTTTTTATACAAAAAATAAGCAGTTTTGTTAATGGATGAAGTTTGCATAAGGTTGCAACTTTAAACCATCAATGTAAGGTGCACCTCCAAATTTTGTCATGAAATGTAATTTTTTATATCAAAGATTCTTATAATTGTACGATAATTATTTTTATTTCTAAATTAAAATATTAAACTCCAAAAATAGTTCAAACAAAGCAAATATATAAATACATGAAAATCTTGAAAATAGATAGTTTAGATAATGTGTTGCAAGATGTATTATTTTTAAAGCTTGCAGTCTATAATTATACATCTCAATATGAGCAGTCGAGATAATCAATTAGATGTTGTTTCTAGCATCAAATGGATATTTTTCAAAAGATTTAAGAGATAGACTTAATTATACATTTTAAGGTTTCAACTTTATACAAACTTGTCCCTAATTGGCCAAAAAGTCTCATCCTCTATCAATGAAAGACAGCCATCCGATGGTTCGATTATCGGCAAAGGACTGCACTCTCAACTATACTATGGTCCCCGGCTCACATAATCAGTATCCCTAGTTGAACGTTGTGTGCTCTCCCCATGACCATGACATAATATTATAGAATAGGGATGTGGTTTGCATAGAGCTGAGGCTCTAAACAATCAAAGTGAAACACACCTTCAAATAGTGATGAGATATATGATTTCCGGTATCTTTGTGATAACCTTAAAATATATTTTCACATTTGATTATAAATTTTAAAGCTCTAAAAATAGTGTAAATCGAGCAGATCCATGAAAGCTTGAAAATATTGGAAATCGACGATCAAAAATATATTTCAAGATGCACCATTTCCAAGACTTAAAATCCATTTTTTTATCATGTCCGTGTATCTTGAGGTTGAGATTATCAATTTGAGGATATTGGGGCATCAAAACAACCTCTTCTAGTTAAATGTTTTAGGCAAGCCATAATTTGATTGTTTAGAGCCTTTAGAGCCCGGCACTTGTATAAACTTTTTCATTTGATATTGTACCCTCCCCATGACTAGGACATAATATTGTAGAATGAAAAAAGTTTATATAGAGCTTGAGGTTCTAAACAATAGCCCACCTCAAAAATTTCAGTTGTTTTAAGAGAAAATTGCATAAACTTCCTGACTTTGGACTTTCTACACAATCTCCCCCCAACTAACTTTATTTTTGCAACTTTTATCCTAAAACATTTTTCTAAAAAATACCCCCCAAGTCAAAAAGTTATACTTATTTAGACTAAAATGCCCTTGTTCGTACAAGCTCGCTTCACATCTTGTAAAATATGTAACCAAACGTTGATTGTCGGACTGTAGTCAACAATTGCCGGACCAACGTAAAGACGTGCGGGACCGAGGTAAAGACGCGTCGGACCGAAGTCATCATGTGCCGAACCGTGTAGAACAACTGGCGGACCCCATAAAAAATTTGCCAGACTGAGGGCATCCAGTGCCGAACCTCATTTCCTTTTGCCAGACCGATAGCCTAAACAGAGAAACAATTGGTGGATCGAACGTTGGATGTGTCGGACCGCATGCAGCCAATGCCAGACCACCTATCCTATTGCCGGAATGAGAGCATGACGGAAAGAAAGAAGCCTTTAAACTTAAATGATGGCATTTTGGTCTTTTTTTACCCTTTTTTTTTTTTACTTGGGGGTGTATTTGCTAGAAAAGCATAACTTGGGGTAAAAGTCACAAAAAAATTGTTTTGTTTGGAGAGATTGCTTAGAAAGTTCAAACTTGGGGGTTATCTGCAATATGTCATCTCGACTTTAAGATGCATGGACCTGATAAAAAAATAATTTTCAAAATTTGAAAATAATACATTTTGTAAGGTATTTTTTGACAGACAAATTTCAAGATTTTCAAGTTTTCAAAGATCTGGCTATCACAAATATTTCTAGTATTGAAACTACATTTCTCAAAACTATTTAAACGTGGGCGTTACGTTGATTGTTTAGACCCTTGGCTCTATACAAACCGCACCCTTATAGAACAGGTCCCACATAGGTAAAAAATTTGACCACTATTTGTTCAGTTCAACTTGACTGTCCCATACGGTAACAGACGGTGGATATTCCCTCAAAACGATCAGCCTATGAATGACCCTCCCCCTCTTTTTCTCTCTCTACTGTGAAATGGATCTCAATTAATCTCTCTCTTAGTTGTGAAACCCAGTTAAACGTCTGTTGATCATCTCGAATGGAGTCTGAAGAGTAAACACCAAAGTGAGACCAATTATGCCTCTCTCTCTAGAGTAAAACCCAATTGAACCTCTCTTTCTCATCTCAAATGGAGTCTAAAGATTAACACCGAAGTGAGACTCAGTTAAACCTCTCTCTCTCGACAGTGAAAGCCAACTAAACCTCATTCTTGCCCAGAAGGGATTCTGAGGAATAAATATCAAAGTGAGGCCAAATTAAGGATATCTCTTTCTCTCTCATTAATCTTGTTTGTGGTTCTACTGCATGTGCACTTGCCATAGCCGGTATGCTCCATGTTCTGTAAATTTCTATAGTCAAGATCAATAATTTTTCTACATACAGGATAATTCTAGTCAAGAGTAGTTTCTGTTTCATTTCTAGCATTCGAATCTCTAAAAACCCCATTAATGGAAGGATTAGTCAGCAGTCATGCCACCCATTCATATGTTTTCAATTATATCATATTAAAACACTTACAATTAAGTCTCAACACACAAAACCAGGTGTTTAATCATAATTTTCAAAATGGTTTCTCAAGATTTTTCCACAAGAGTTGCAGATAGAGACTTTGGAATTTGTTTATGGCTTCCAATCACAAAATTAGGCTTGACTCTTGTATTATTAATCCTAAGAGTTCCAGACACAGGGGTGATGAGTTGTTAATGGGTTTTCAAAACAAACTTAGTCATGGGGTAGCTAGAATTTGTCTAAGAAATTGCAAAACCAGAGATGAAGGTGTTTTAATGGCTTACAAAAGTGTTGACAATACACAAGAACTGAACATAGATTGGGAAACTGAGCTTATAGATGAGATTGATCCCTTGGGATGTCAGGCCCCACCAAAGAGGCGAGCCGGCTCAAGTCTAAACCAATTGAAGATGCGTAAGGCATGAATTGGTGTGTTAAAACGAGAGAAATCGTGTTAAAAACTGTTGAGAGAATCCATGAGTCAAGTTGACTAGCAAGAATATATGGCTAGTTTACCATATCTGCATCACCATGAATAAAGACAACCCACTTCAGCACGGTGAATAAGGGATTACAATTTACCTTCTATCTTTATCAAATGTAAAAGTCTATCTATTTGAGGGAAACCCTCTTGTAATCTTAAAGAATAATAGAGAGTGGTTTCCTTACCGCGGACGTAGGCTTCCTAGCCGAACCACGTAAATTCTTCTTTATTGTGGTGAGTTTTTCTCTTTCAATACTTTTTATGATATCAGAGCAGAATCTCTTGGTGCTAGCATCTTTTCCGACCATATTTTATGACGCATGCGAACAAAGACCTATGTTCTCAACTATGAACATCTGTCAGTGAGTCTTTCTCAGTTATCTGCTTGTTGCATCCCTTCTGTTAGATTTTTTTTTTTGGTGGGCAAATCTCAAATTTCAGATATGTATTGATCTGCTTTCTCTCTTTAGGCGTCTTGCTGCTATTAGAGGGAGCCTGCGATCTGTTGGTTGATCATTGTTTCCCCCATTTTTAGAGAGAGAAAGCCACGTCGGCTAAGGAAAGGAAATGGGGGCTTGGTCTTGCTTTTATTTTGCTTGTCAATTGACTGCTTAATGGTTCAATGATTCCATGGTTCCTATCCAGGGAATTGGAAAAACAATTTTTTGATCAGACTCCTGTAATTCTTAAGTTTTGTATATGCCTTCCTTTCAATCAAATCTTATGTTAGTTAGTAAAATCACACAGAATCTTAACTGCAATGTCATTTTCTCTCCTCAAACTGTTGTTTTAGGATCGGGTCACGGGGGAAGAGAAAAACTCACCACAATAAAGAATAATTTACGTGATTCGGCTAGGAAGCATACATCCACGGTAAGAAAATCGCTCTCTATTCTTCTTTACGATTACAAGAAGGTTTCCCTCAAATATATAGACTTTTACATTTGATAAAGATAGAAGATAAATTGTAATACATTATTCATCAAGTGGACTGTCTTCATTAATGGTGCTGCAGATACGGTAAGCCAACCATATTTTCTGTCTAGTCAACTTGATTCCTTGATTCTCTCAACACCCTCCCTCAAGTTGATGCGAAAATGTTTATTGAGCCCAACTTGTCCAAAATTTGATGAAATATTGACTTTGTTACACCTTTAGTTAAAATATCAGCCAATTGGTCTTTACTACGAACAAATGGGATCTGAATAATTTTTTCTTGAACCTTCTCACGAATGAAATGGAAATCCACTTCTATATGTTTTGTCCTTTCATGAAATACAGGATTAGATGCTATATATATTGATGTCATATTGTCACAAAACATATTCACAGGTAAAGATATGTTAAATCCCATGTCTTGAAGAAGAAATCTTAACCATACACACTGGCAATTGAGGCCATAGCTCTATGTTCAGCTTCAGCACTAGAACGAGCAACTACATATTGTTTATTTCTTTTCAAAGAAACCAAATTTCCACCCACCATAGCACAATACCCTGTAGTAGATCTTCGATCATTTGGATTACCAACCCAATCAGCATCAAAGTAACCACAAATATCAATATTATTATTGTTTTTCATCCATATTACTCTTCCAGGGGAAGATTTTAAATATCTTAAGATCTTATCAACAGCTTCCAAATGCCTTGTCCTAGGGTCACGCATAAATTGGCTGACCAACCCAACTACGTGAGCGATATCAGGTCTGGTTATGGTTAGATAGATTAATCTTCCAACCAGTCTCTTATATCGTCCAATGTCTTGCAATAATTCACCATCAGTAGAAGAGATATTATAGTTATAATCGATGGAAAGTTCCAAAGGTTTAACTCCTATTTTTCCAATTTCTTTCAACAAATCTAGAACATATTTTCGTTGAGACAAAAAAATCCCTTTCTTTGAGTAGCCCACTTCTATTCTAAGAAAATATCTGAGTTGTCTCAAATCCTTAATGTCAAACTTTTTATGAAGATAATTTTTGAGCTTTGAAATTCCCTCATTGTCATTTCCAGTGATGACAATAGCATCAACATATATGAGAACAATCATTGTTCCACTTTTACCTTTTTTTGAAAGCATAGACGAATCGGAAGAACTTCTATGAAAGCTGACAATTAAGCAAGGCTGAACTAAGCTTAGCATACCAAGCTCGTGGAGATTCCATAAGTTTGAGTACGAATAATATTCATCTTAGCAATTGCTGAAACCTTTGCACTAGTTGTTAAGATGAATATTATTCGTACCAGATGAGATTCCCTTTGTGGATGACCAGGAGGAAGTTCCATATAGACTTCCTCCTCAAGATCACCACGTAAAAAAGCATTTTTAACATCCATTTGGTATAACATCCATTCATAGTTTACAGCAATAGAAAGAAGAGCGCGAATAATATTCATCTTAGCAACTGGTGCAAAGGTTTCTCTGTAGTCAATTCTATAAGTTTGAGTAAAACCTTTTGCAACCAGCTTTGCTTTATGCCTTTCAACAAACCCGTCATTGTTATACTTATTCTTAAAAACCCATTTGCACCCAATAGGTTTTGTTCCAGGAGGAAGATAAACAAGATCCCAAGTTTGATTTTTATCTAATGCAAGCAATTCCTCTTTCCTGTCTTTTCTCCATATAGGATCCATATTTGCATCGTGAAATGAAGTAGGCTCAATGTTTTCAGAAATGGAACTCAAAAGAGCTGAATATTTGGAGGAAATCTTGTTATAACAAATTTGATTTTGAATAGGATGGGTGAGTGCATGATAAGTAAATAAATCATTTAATTTAGAAGGGGCACGAGTTGAACGAGTTGATCTGCGCAAAGGAAGATCAAGAGAAGGAGGATCAGGAGACCGGGTAACAATGGGGCTTTGACCTTCAAGGGCTTCATTTTCCCTTTGAGCACTATCAAAATATTATTTTTGTTCTCCCCCTCATTTGTATTTTCTTTCACATCTAATTTCCCATCTTTAATGATTTTCTTTATATTTCCTTCAGAAATAGGCATTGTCACGTTATCAGGAATAGGCATTATCACATTATTAGTGTCTCTAGTCTCCCCCTGAATCCCTTTGTCAAAAACTCCAACTGGACTATCTTGAAAAAATGATTCATTTTCATTGAATGTCACATCTCTAGAAATTTATAATTTCTTTTGTTTGGGATCGTAACACTTGTAACCCTTTTTGGTTGACGAGTACCCAAGAAAAACACGTTTTATAGTCCTTGCATAAAGCTTATCACGCGTGAATTTTTGGATGTGAATCTAATAATTACAGTCGATTTATTACCGCTTTTGCCACTCCATTGGGGATTGCATCAAATAATTTTGCTGAATTTCATGCATTGAAGGCAAGTATTGACTCAGGAATTCAGCTGCAATGCTTCCCTCAGATAATCAAAAGTGACTTCACCCTCTTTGTAAATTCCATTCTTGGCCATAACAAGCCCCTTGGTTGCCCATTCCTTGACAACCAATTGCTGATATAAATTTTCCTCAGATGGACATGATTGATTGATTTCACACCTTTCGTGAAGACAGCATAGGGGTTGACATTCCTGCAAAAAAGGCTATTATTTATTCTGTGGTTACTAATTGACTGTTCATTCCTCCAGATTATTATTGCTTTATGATGCTACATGGGTGCCCTATGATAGGATTGTATTTTTTTTGAGCTTGTATATCTTTTTTTATTTATTTTAATGAAAAAAGGATAGGGGATATTCTCTCACATTGATTTACCCCCAAAAAGAAAAAAAAAGAAAAAAAAAAAAGAGGACCTTGCTTCTTCTTTTTTTTTTTGCATGTCTTATTTATTGCCTATTTTGCCTACTTAATTATCATTTTATTTCATAATTATTTTTTAATTATCTTCGTAAATCTTACCCTCGTAAAAACTCTCCCTTCCTTCTTATAAGAAAGCTACTTCCCTCTGTCCTCAAACATCTCCCTCATCTGCACCGTCCCTCTTTTTTCTATCTCCTCAAATCTCTCATCCTTTAGTAAATGTATATCAAATCTCTCATCCTTTAGTAAATGTATATCATGAATCTCACCCTCTCCTTTCCATTTCATAAATGTGTTACTACTCTACTCCCTACTCTCCCTTTCTCTCTTTTCTCACTCCTCTCACACTCATTCCATCTCTACTCTTTCTTTATGTATCCTCACACTCTACTCTCTTTTCTCATTCTTCTCTACACTTTAGTATCTACATCATATACTCTCTCAGCAAAACCTTGAATTCATTTTGATGGTTCTTGGAGGGGCAAATCATAACATTGGTGTTAATACTGAAGAACTTCAATTGCTTTTTGTGGTTTTTTTATACATTTCTTTGTGTTACTATCTTTTTCCTTTTTGTTTTGCTTAGGTTCATGTTCTTTTTCTCTATTTTAAATCATAAATAACAAATTAGAAAAAGTAAAGAGAAGAATATTTTTCTAAAATAAAAAATTAATTCTTATACATGTCTATTTTATTCCGATTTTTTCTTCCTTCCTTTTATTTCCATTTTTATTTTTTGCATTCACCACATTGAATTTGGAAAGAAAACAAAAAAAATGCTCCAAATAAGATAAAAAAATAATTCATTTTAATTGCTTTTGTAATTCCTTCAATTTTATTCGTGTTTATTTTTCTTTCTTGCTTTTTGCATTTTCTATTGGAAAATTGTTTCATGCAGGCTAGACTGCATTTCTACATATGCGGTTCAAAAAGTGTAAAGCCAAGTAGGTGTTCCATCTAAAAACAATGGAAACTAATGGTCCAAATATTTTTTTGCTAGAATTATTATTTCTAGTTTTTAAAATTTATTTATTTTTTCATATTCATGATCTCCATCTTTAAAGATTTCATGTCTTTAAAAATTAAGTCCTAAAATCCATCTCAAAAATAGATTTATTAAGAGGCTTGCATTTCTACATATACAAACTTAGCTGCATAGAAACCGGGTCTTTTTCTAATTATCCTTTTGGACATTTTCCAAACTGAAACTGAAACATCTAATAAAAACAATAAGTTCTCCAAACAAGGCAAATATTAAACAAAAAAATCACGTGGTGTTGAATCTTGGGAGGGAGAAGGAGAAAAAAATATTGTTTTTGTTAATTTCACATCTTTTTTTATTGCTTATACAAAATATAAATGCTACAAGAAGTTGCAATTTAAAAGCCAAAGTAGCAAAAACGAAATTGTATGAAATAGAATTCTATCTTTTACATATATATAAAACACGAAAAAGGAGCCCCCAAAAGTTAGACTTTCTCTGTTTTTATACATTTTTAAGATATATTTTGACGAGATTTTAGAAAATATAAAAGCCTTTGAAAATAACCTAAATATGAAGAAAAAAAAAAAGGAATTCTAAAACCCTAATTTCCTAGAACATGCACATTTATTTTTATATTTTCTATAGAAAAGAGGTCCTTTTCTTTTAAACCTTTACCACACTGAAATTGCAAGAAAAATTAAAAATAAAAAAATAATCCAAAGAATGTTAAAAAAAATTAATTTTATTTGCTTTTGCAATTGCTTCTTTTATTGTTGTTTATTATTATTATTATTATTATTTTGGTAAGTATTCTTGTTTACTCTTATTTCTGCCTTTTGCATTTTTCTATTTTTTTGAGATTTTCCAAATTGAAATTGACAAGAAAAGGGAAAATGCTCCAACAAGGCAAAAACATAACTTATTTTAATTATTTTTTCATTCTTTAAATTAAATACAAAAAAATAATATCATCTGGTATTGAATCTTGGGGGAAAGGAAAAAGAGAGAAAATCTGCGTTTGCTAATTTTGCTTCATTTGTTTTATTGCTTGTGTAAAATATAAAAGCCATTAGAAGTTGTAATTTAGAAACTAATTGTACAAAATAAATTTCTCTCTCTTGCATATATGTAAAACACAAAAAGAAGCCCCAAAAAAAAAAAATAGAATTTCTAAGTTTTCATCCATTTTTCAGGATAATATTTTGAGGGGATTTTCTAAATTGTAAAAGCCTTGGAAAATAAGTGAAGTGTTCAAATAAAAATAAAAAATAGGAATCTTAAGACCCTAATTTTCTTAAACCAAGCACATGTATTCAGTATTCGAATTAAAAATTTATCTGAATGGTTACTATTTAATATTATATCACGTTCAAAACACTAGTTAACTTAATATAGAGTGGGACTTTGGGGAAAATATATCTCAATACAGTGTTTTGAAATCAAATAAATAAACAATTAAAACTAAACAAAATCTAATAAAAAAGAAAGAAATAAGAAAATGTACCGAATGGGCAAGACCCAGAGCAAGAATAGATCCAGTACGAAAGAATAAAGATATTGAACATCTAAATACTTGAGTATAATGGTTGTTCCCCATTATGAGATTATAAAAACATTGATCTTGATTAAATATTGGCAATAAAACAAATTAAAATCTAATATGAACTCAATGCAGGAAATTATGTGAAAAATATTTCACGATAAAACGATTCCAATACACACCTGGGCAGTAACTATCTATCAAGTTAGAATCACATGTAAACTGACAAATCTAGGGAAAAAGTTCGAAAGGGAGCAAATACAGTGTTTTGAAATGAAATAAAAAATTAAAACTAAACACAATCTCGTAAAAAAAAAGAAAAAAAAGAAGAAGAAAGTGTATGGAGTGGGCAAAACCCATAGCACGAACAAATCAAATAAGATAGAATAAAGATATTGGACATCTAAATATTTGGGTACAATCGTTGTTCCCCATTATGAGATTATATAAACATTGATCTTGATTAAATATGGGTGGATTTGAAATTAAAAAATAAAAATCTAATATGAACTTGATGCACGGATCTTGCAAAAAATATATTGCATACTGCGATTCAGATACCCACCTAACAGTAACTAACTATCACATTGGAATCAAATATAAAATTATAAATTTAAGAAAAAAGTTCGAAAAGGAGCAAATAAAGTTCATTGAAATCAAATAAACAATTAAAACTAAACAAATTCTAATGAAAAAGAAATACAAAAAGAAAGTGAATCAAATGGTTGAAACCTAGAGCAAAAACAAATTGAATAAGATAGATTAAAGATATGGGCAAGCTTTTTACGTTTCCCGTACATCATAAAACTTATATACTTCCCCTTATCCAACCGTCCATTTTGAATGGAGGGCTAACATTGTCTCAATCACAATGTCACGTCTCTACACTATTTTATTTTTAATATTTTTTTTATAAGCTATTTTAACACCAAATTTTAGATGTCCAATCTTCTATTAAACTCGCACTAGCACGAAAAATATAAAAAAATATTCCCAATAAAATAAAATGACCAAAATGCCCTTGAAAATTTCAAGGGGTCTTTTGGTCATTATATTTTATCGAAAAATTGATTTTTAATATTTTTTTTGTAGGTGAGGCCCAATGAAAAGGTAGAACGTACCAAATTTCATATTCATACAATTTGTATAAAAAAACTAAAAATAAAATACTTTAAGACGTCGGATCTAAGATTAAACGGTGAGTGGCTCTCTTAATCAAAATTAGACAGCTGGATGGTAGGGGAAGCATAGATCTTCTATGCTATACAAGAAGTATAGAAACCTTTCCCTAAAGATATTAGACATCTGAAAGTTTGAGTACAATGGTTGTTTCCCATTATGACATCATAGAAACGATTGAGCTGACTAGAGATGCGCAGATCAAAAAACAATAGATCTTGGTGTATGTAACGTAAATCTAAGGACATGCGATTATGGGATATGATATTTAGAGCTTTTATAAATGGGCATCTAAGCAACTAGAGTTTTATGTAATCACCGCATATCAATAAAGCTGAAGGGGAAGTTCCATAGGACAACTGAAATACTAGTTGTCTTATAGGGAGGAATCTTGAGCAGTCAAGAAAATAACATACCCATGGTATGAGTGTTGAGTATAGCTGAGATGATGATATTGGGATAAATGAATGACAAGACAAGAACGGATAGAATTCAAAATGAATACATTCAAAAGAACTTAGGCGTGGCTCCAATAGGCGATTGAGATAGATGAATAACTAGACAATAAAGCAGAATGATAGATCAGGATTAGTGTAGCCGACCCCAAATAGTTAGAAATAGGTCGGATGATGATGATGGTGATCAATGGGCATCTAAGGATCTCTAATTTAAATGACTTGAATCTAACTAATTTTAAGGGAAAATAGGACTAAAAAATCATGGATAAGTTTAATTCAATTTAGGAAAACAAGGTTCATACAGGGTAGATCTAGGGGTTATAGGACAGATGTGAGGCAAAGATCGAACCATAGGTTAGATGCATTGTTTTTCCGATTCCATGGGCATTTTTTTTCTCATATATTATGGATAGCTATAGGGTATTTTAGAGGAAAACAAAATCTAGGATTAAAAACTTAAAATTTTGGCGTCTTTTAGTCCCTTTCCTATTTTTATAAATTGAATTAGAAAGGGGGTATTTTCAATCTTTTTCTTATTTGTCCAAATTGAATTAGAAAGGGGTTATTTTTAGGCTTTCGTTTTTCACAAAGACAAGTCGAAATCACGTTCTCCATTGCCATATAACCTTATTAACGTTTCTAACATATTCCTGAGGTATTTGTACAATTTCATACATGTCCCATAAAATTGTGATGTGCACATACATTGTTGGATATACTTTATGGCACATAATTTAGGGATTAAAATAGGAGGAGATATAATCAGGAGTTGTTGAGTGTAACTTTGGGACATTTAATTCAATGATAAACATATGAGGAGATATGTAGCTAATGGTCACGATTAACCGAGGGATTAATAAATGGGAAAAGTTTATATAGAGCTGAGGCTCCAAACAATCAAATTTGAGCGTATATCAAAATTTTCTCTAAAAGAGGTTGTTTTGATGCCCAAATATTTTCAAATTGATCACCTCGACATCAAGATGCATGGACATGAGAAAAAAATGGATTTCAAGTTTTAGAAATAGTGTATTTTGCAATGCATTTTTGGACTGTCAATTTTCAAGATTTTCAAGTTTTCATAGATCTGTCAAGCTATACTATTTTTAAAGTTTTAAACTGTATAAATAAATATGAAAATATAATTTTAAGGCTATCACAAAGATTTTCAATATTGAAACCACATTTCTCGATACCATTTGAAGGTAGGCTCTAATTTGATTGTTTAGAGCCTAGGCTCTATACAAACCACGCTCTTAATAAATTAGGGTCAAACATTTGTCACGTCGATACATGCCAAATGGATGGATGGACCCAATGAGATGTTGATCAACAGGATTTCAATATATGTCCACAATATATACTTTCAAATATCACATATGGGGAATAATAGAATCAAGATTTGTCATCCTATGCCCTAATCCGCCTTGAAGGCCCGACAGTCGGTCACCATATGTCTTAACTGTTGGATTTAAAAATTATCAAAATATCTAAATATGAGACCAAACTATGGGACCTGTCTTCCGATAGCCATTATATGCCTCTTCGATAGCCATTATCTGCCTCTATACATAAAACTATAAGTCTTGAGAGATTTCGTCCATTAAGAGGGGTTTATAGATGAAACATCATCAAATTCTATCAAAATGATGTGAATATTGTAGATATCAATATTAGGCCCTCATATACCTTTAGTTCAAAAATAATCTGAACTGGATAATGATTTGACACCTCTCCTAATCCACTGGCAGTTAAGATATTCTTTAACCGATGGACACTTTCATAATAGTTATGGAATCAACTTAAAATCGTTGGAAAAATCATATTTGAGGTGTAATAACCCTCTTCCCAAGAGTTTAGGTTGTTTGGAGATGATTTGACCCCTCTTCCATACTTGCCAATAGTCAATACCTATACAGAGCCCGTCGGTTAAGTATACAAAAAATAACTAAGATGATCTCCAATCACTAAAATCAAGATTTCTCCCAATTTACAAGGAGTTTTCAAATGGGACCTGAACCATTGGATTGTGACTCAAAGCCCTTTCAGTAATGGGAGATCCATCGAATTGTCCCAAATCTTAACTGATAGACCCTCATAACTCCTAAAATATATGGAGTTTTGACACCGAATTTGATGGAGGGATTCCTAATTATTTTCCCACAACAAACCAAATTCCCATGGCCACTGCTTTTCTAAGCCAGAAGCGGTTAACCCCGTAATGGACTAATTTGTTGTTCAGAACTATAACAGAAAAGCCTCAAATTTGACAAGACATATCTCTGTCAATACCAACCCAAATGAGATGAAATTTAGACTATTGGATTCCTATTTGAGTCCTCTATAGTCATACCAAATTTCAGGTCAAAGAATCCCTCATCAGGAAGAGGAATACATTGAAGTGAGACATGTCCAAGCAGGCTGATAAGCTTAATTGACGAAGTTGCTAGAATGACTAATTTTCTAACATTTCTCGCAACAGGACTTCATCAAAACGTGTTGGTTTTAACTTCAAATTAAAATGCAATTTTATTCTATCCATTTGAGCACTTTACGTGAGGATTTAAACTTTAATGAGATTTAACTCTATTTCATGTAACTATCAAGTGACACAGAGAGGCTGTAACCACTCAGTTTTTTGATAAGCTTTGTCGACCCAAGGTTATCATCTCAATATAATCCTTTCTCACGCAGTAAGAAAAGGTGTACTGAGTCTTGCAATTCTTGCACACTCAAATTTAAATATTTTTTTCAAGAACCGAAAATCTTCTTTCTCTTGTACCGTGCGTATTCTCTCTCCATCGACTAATCAAGTACAAAAACTGAAATTTTTTTTAAGTTTGGTTTTTGAACATCCAAATTGCTTTTAAATTCGTTTTTGAACAACCGAATTCTCTCTCCATACCCCCACGCTTTACCCTGTCTTTTCCCTTTAAATTCTTCCCTATATTTATCTATTCTCTATTTATACATTACATTGGGTAGGTTTATGAAATGGAGCAGAGTGGCAATCTCAGAGATCCGTTATAAAAAAACGTTCTTCGTTAATATTAGAAGAGACAACGTACTAGTTCAAATCATTGAAACAGTATTGAGAGAAGCCATGAATAATGGATCTCTTTCTCTCCCTAGATTATTCATTGGAGAAGCAATGAATAATCTCGACTACACGCTCACCAACGTCTTGGTTTTCTTCCTCACCTTCATTGACAAGGATCGAGAGCTCATAGCCTTCAAATTTGTTGCCCCACCATAGAAATCGGTATCAAAAAAACGTTGGGTTTATGTGGCCATAAAAAGCCTTACGAGTTATTGTAAAAACATTTGATATAGCGGAACATAAAAGCAGTGGGAGTGTGGTCCCTCGAGGACCATACTATACAAACAGTATTTGCAGATATTGATATGTGCTTGACGGTCTCGGTCAGTTGGTTGGAAAAAATCCATATTAGCTGGGCATAGAATATAAACCACTAAGGGTTCTAATGGGTCATCCATTGATGAGGTCGAAGTATTCCTGAATGAGGGAGCCGAGGGACTGTGTGACCCTTGTGTGTGATGGTGATTTGCAGAGACGGGGGCCAAAGCCTCATCCTTGTACTATCACACGGCATACATATTGATAGACTATTTCGGGGAAAGAAAACCACCTTTCAAGGTGAAGTGCATGCATGTGCGAGAGATACCTCTATGCTCCATATGAGCTGTGGTCGCATCAAGTCTCAGTGACATTGATTCATATCTAAAAGAGGACATGAAATCCACAGACTGGGATTGCGACTCTTTGGCTCATCGGTCAGACTTTGGTGACCCTCTAATAAGCTACTGCTTGGACTGTGGGTCATGAAAAATATTGGGTCGGTCTGATAAAACAAGTGTGGTCTGTAGTCCACAGTTGACGGTGGAGTGCCTCATTATTGTTGATTCAATTCCTAAACCACGTGGATCATTTTCCGTCAAATTAATTTAATGTGTTTATTTTATAGTGGAAATTATTTTAAAATTATTATTTGAATTTTTATGAACTCCTGGATATTTTATTTATAATTTTTGGATTTATAAAATTAAACATATTTATTTTACAATGGTTTAAACATTCAAATAATATTCTAAAATCTTTTTATTAATTTTAAATATATAAAAATATTATGGAGGCCCATTATGCACATAGGCCCACCATATTTCTAGAAGGTGGGGCCCACGAGTGCCACCCTTGGGTGGCACGCTCCACCCTTTATTCTCTTTCCTATTTTTTATTGATATGGCATGTGGCCATATGGTTGGAAGATATTGACTAAATATTGATTTGATATATCTTTTAAAGATTTTGTAGAAAGATTGAGTAGACTTGTGTTATTTTATGGTATGCACAATATTTTGATTATATTAAATTTATTTAATTTCTATTGATGGGAAAATAGTTTACGAAAGGAGGATAAGCGTTCATGCATATTCCATAATGTTGATGACCCATCTATGAAATGGATGGTTCAGATCTCTCACCCCACAAGTCACCCTTGATTGACAGTCAATGTTCAATCTCACTTAAGAGACAAACTATGAGAAACCGTAAACCTAAATTGTTCTATAAATAGAGGACCTCCCCTCCTCTATTCTCGACACTAAAAAGCCTATCTTCTCTCTTTCTAAAGTCTCTCTCTAAGGGGCACACCCCACTCTCTCTCCTCTCTCTAGCCTCTTCTCTCTCCAAGCCCATAGAGGGGGCATCTCCCAACTTTAGGTTTTCTCCCACTCTTTCTCATCTCATTAAACCTAAAGGTTGCGTAGTAGATGATAGGCTAAACTAGGGCTTAGGGGTTAGGACCTAGGATCTAAGCTTGATGATATAAAGGGAGTTCTAAAAAGTTCAACAAAAATAGTTTGGCTTAAATTTGCTTTCTTGATTGAGATTGAAGCAAGATCATCAATCCCACACCATCGCATAGTGACGACTCGGGGTGGGGTGTAATAAACCCGGATGAGGTATCTTCGGCACTCTTCACTTTTATTTCTTACAATTTTATCTTTATATTCTCAAACATAGTGGCATCAAGTTTTAAGATCTTGGTTTTATTATTATATTGATTTTATTTTAAAGCATGTGTTATTATAATAAGACCACTTGTAAGTGATATTTTGCTAAAACAAAAAGGTATATATATATATATATATATATATATATATATATATATATATAGTAATAAATATACTACGTACTTAATTTCTTAGTAGAAGTAAGAAGTATAGTAGTACGTCGTCGTACGTTACTTCTTACTACT
>NW_006499436.1:2830267-2842900 GCF_000471905.2 Amborella trichopoda
TAACCTAACCTACCTACCTACGTCTACTACTACTACGTACGTACGTACGTACGTACTACTACCTACTACTACTACTACCTAACTAACTACTACTACCTCTCTCTCTCTCTCTACTACTACTCTCTCTCTCTCTCTCTCTCTCTCTCTCTCTCTCTCTCTCTCTCTCTCTCTCTCTCGCCTGATTGGAGAGCCGCGTGTCTGAAGCAACATGCTCTTGCTTTGTTCCACAAGCCCTTCATCCCTTCAAATCTCTACCTCAAACTTCATCTCTTCAAATCGCTACCCCAAACTTCACCCGAAGCATTTTGATCGGAATCTTGAATACCCACTGTTTTTTATAACTTTAGTGTGAATGTTGTTGTGGATGGGAACATTGTGAAGCTTGGATTGTGGGATACGATTGGTCATGAGGATTACAACAGGTTAAGACCTTTGAGCTATCGAGGAGCAGATGTGTTTCTTCTGGCCTTTTCTCTTATCAGCAAAGCCATCTACGAAAATGTTGTAAAGATTCCTGAACTTAGGCAATATGCTCCTGATGTTCCGATAATTCTGGTTGGGACAAAGGTTGATCTTCGAGATGACAACCAGTTCTTTATAGATCACCCAGGTGCAATGCCCATAGAGTGCAGTTCCAAGACACAACATAATGTAATTGGAGCTCCTGCATATATGGAGTGTATTTCCAAGACGCAATAGAATGTGAAGGCAGTTTTCGATGCAGCCATCAAGGTGGTTCTCCAGCCGCCCAAGCAAAAGAAGAAAAAGAAGAGAAAGGCACAAAAAGGTTGTTCCATCTTGTGATTCTAGCGAAAGAAAAAGGCCACCGACCCACAAAGAAAAAGAGTTTGAAACACATGAGGAGAGAGAGTTAAAAAAAAGATGTCTTTTATAATTTGTTTGGGGGGGGTTAGAAGATAGGTTTTGAAATTTTGGGTTTAAGAAGAAATGAAAGTTGAAAATTGGTTCTATGGAGATATTTTCCCTAGATTAATTTATTTAATTTCTATTGATTGGAAAATGGTTTAAGAAAGGGGGATAAGGGTTCATGCACATTCTATAATGTTGATGGCCCATCTATAAAATGGATGGCTCAAATCTTTCACCCCACAAGTTACCCTTGATCGACGGTCAATGTTCAATCTCACTTAAAAAGTAAACTATGAGAAACCCTAAACCTAAAATTGTTCTATAAATACAGAACCTCCCCTCCTCTATTCTCAACACCAAAAACCTCTCTTCTCTCTCTCTCTAAAGTTTCTCTCTAAGGGGCATTCCCCTCTCTCTCTAGCTTCTCTCTCCTAGCCCATAGAGGGGACACGCCCCAACCTTAGGTTTTCTCCCACTCTCTCTCATCTCATTAAACCTAAAGGTTGGGTAGTAGGTGATAGGCTAAACTAGGGCTTGAGGGTTAGGACCTAGGATCTATGCTTGATGATAGTAAGGGAGTTCTAAAAGGTTCCATAAAAATTGTTTGGCCTAAATTTGCTTTCTTAGTTGAGATTGAAGCTAGATCGTCGATCCCGTGCCATCGGATGGTGGTGACTCGGTGTGGGTTGTAATAAGATCTTGGTTTTATTATTATGTTGATTTTATTTTAAAACATGTGTTATTGTAATAAGATCACTTGCAAGTGATCATTTGCTAAAATAAAAAGGGTAAAAAAAAAAAAAATTATATTATTCTCTTATAAAAGATCACATAGGTCTTTCTGTCAAAAACAGCTCTTTTTAAAATAAGAACTAAAAACTTCTCCCTCTACAAAAAAAAGCCTAAACACGCTCTTCCTCTCTCTCCCCCTAAAATCTAATACATGAAGATTTTAGACAGGAGCTTTCTTCAAGACTCTCTCTCCCACCCTCTCATTTTAGACTGGAGGTTTCTTCAAGACTCTCTATGGACCGGATACCGACAAAAAGACAGCAGAAATTAATGACTTTTACAATCAGATATGGTTTGAAATATAGGGATTTTTTCTGTTCCTGTTTTGGTCAAGTTCGCGTGTTTGAATGTCCAAATCCCACTCACCTAACCAGACCCCAAAAATCAAATATGACCAGCGTGGCCAATAAACAACAAATCCTTTGACTGTCTCCTTCAAATTGGAGGTGAGAACACTAATTAAAAGGCCATTGGCCAATACAGAGGTAAGTTGAAAATATGAACTCACATTACAAGTCCAACAAATTCAAATTCTTATGCTTTCCTTTCATTAAACTAGATGTGACACCACTAAATCCAAGGCCATCATTTGCAAGTCAAGCACCATGTAGAAGAGGGGAAGGAAGAGAAAAAAGAAACAGAAAATGGTGCTCTCGTAATGTTTTAAAAGGAAAAGTTGTTGAGGGTGACTCCTTTAATGTGATTAATTAGTCCTTTAATGTTATTAATTAGTGTAAGAAGATTTGGAAATTATTATGATATTTAAGGCCTCTTTGGCTCCATACAATGGATGAAGCTTATGGTCTAGAATTAGATTTTGGTCACGTTTATATGGACGCGAATGATATGGCTGATTCTTTAGCCAAGATAGGCGTCAATGTTTCTAAGTTTGTAATTGGAAATTCGTTGCCCATCTGATTGTATTTCGATGTTATCTTATTAATGAAAGCTTACAGCTTCATAAAAAAAAAAAAAGGGGAAAAAGTTAGCCTTAGAGAGAAGAACCTTTAGAAGTAAATATGCAGGAAACTTCCCCAGGTTAGAAGCTAAAGCTAATTCCTTGGTTACAATGGTCATCATGGCTACCAAAATGGAAACTACCCCTGTGGAAGATATATTGGTTTGGAGAAATTCAATATTTAGTATTCTTTTAAAAAAATCTGAATGAAAGAACTGGGATCAGGGAGAAATGGAATACTTAAATAAAATATAAAAAAAGATAGAAGAAATATTATTATTATTATTATTTTAGTCAAGTTCATGATTGTAGGCTTTGGTATTATGAATTTATTTGCTTTTATTTTGGAAAGACTATTTAGTAAAGCCATGGCTGCAATACAGAATTCACTAAAAAATGCAATTCCGGCAATGGAGAAGGAGCAAATCGATTATCTCCACCTCAACGATCATATTTGAAAAAAGAAGAGGATTTCTAAGCTAAAAGTGATCTATCTTACATGTTACAACACTATTTTTTATATCATATGTTGTAAGCATTCATAGATTAACGAAATTTTCATACCATTAACTTCAAATTCTATAGTCACAAAGGATAAAAAGTTTTCTCGTTTCCTGGATCGAGTTTTTCGGTAGCAATTTAGTAAAGTTGTAGCTCTACAGAAACCTCATCCTCTAATTTAAATGTATATTTGCATTCAAGGATCTTGCTTTACCCAAAGAAGTTTGTGAAATTTCAAATAAGTCATGCGTTTTTTTTAGCTAAAACGATTTGGGGTTAAGGGTATAGGATTGGAAATTCTGTCCACATCTAAGAATAAGGATTACCAATAAGTGGACATTAAATACAAGTAAGGAACAACCCAAAATTTTACCAAAAGATTGTCATGATTGTCGAAAACTTTGTTATGGCTTGAAATTTTAAAATTCTAAAAATGCTGCGAATCGAGTAGAACTATATACACATTTGAAAATCTTGGAAGTAGACCGTCCAGATAACTTATTACAAGATATGTTATTTTTAGGACTTGAAAATTATTTTTACTTTATATCTATACATCTCAAAGTTGAGATGATAAATTGAAAAGTTTTCAAACATTAGAAAACCCTTCTCCATTACGGCCCGTTTGGATACAAGAAAATTAGGAATCTTACATATTTGAAATCCAAAAAAATATATGGATTTTCAATATCAAGGATTTTTTTAATGGATTTATCAAATCTCTTGTTTGGATAAACTATACAAAATTCATGGGTTCCTTGCAATCACTTACATGTCCATTGTTTGGTAACAAAACTTGATACAATTTCTCTATCTAAAATTTTTATATTCAAAATCTGGGATAGTGTATCTATAGAAAATTTGAGATAGTTTCTCTATCTAAAATTTGAAATAGTTTCTCTCTTTAAAATTTGATATAGTGTCTCTCTAAAATTTGATATACTTTCTCTCTCTAAAGTTTAAAATTTTAGATATTTTCTCTCTTTAAAACTTAAATTTTGATATAGTTTCTCTCCAAATTTTTTTGAGAGAGTTTCTCTCTCTAAAAATTTCATGTACTTTTTCTATCTAAAATTTGATATAGTTTATCTCTCCAAAATTTTAAAATACTTTCTCTCTCTAAAACATAAATTTTACAATAGTTTCTCTCTCCAAAAATTTTAGAAATAGAAACCAAAATTTTTGAGATAGCTTCTATCTCTAAAATTTGTTAGGTAGTTTCTCTATGTAAAAACTCTAAAATTTTATCATACTTTCTCTCTGTAAAAGTTAAATTTTGAGATAGTTTTTCTCTCTAATATTTTGAGATAGTTAATCTCTCTAAAAAAATTGGTACTTTTTCTCTCTAAAATTTGACGTACTTTCTCTCTCAATTTAAACATATTTTCTCTCTCTAAAAGTTAAAATTTGAGATAGTTTCTCTCCCTAAAATTTTGAGATAGGCCATCTTGTTAAAAAATTTGGTACTTTCTCTATAAAATTTTAACGTACTTTCTCCCTCTAAAATTGTAACATATTTTCTCTCTCTAAAAGTTAAAAATTGAGATAATTTATCTCTCTAAAAATTTTGAAATAGTTTATCTCTTCAAAAAATTTAGGTACTTTCTCGCTCTAAAATTTTTATACCTACCAAATGCTCCTTATGTTTCGGGTTAAGGGAGCCAAAGAGTGAAATCCATGGGCTTTAGAAATGCTAAAAAGATAGGTTTTGGTGTGGAAATGAAATCATGGAAAAGTAGGTTTTATTTTCATGATTTTGATTTTTCCTGATTTTAAGTATCCTAGTAATTAAACAATCCAAACAATAGATTTTGGCAAAATCCAAGATATTAGAAATCTATGTCTTAAAATCCATCTATAATATCATAACTCATACGAAATCGAACCTCAAAGTTCCAATCAACCAACGGACCGAAATCATTCACCATATGAATATCCCATTATCATTAGGGCCTGTCTTTTCCCATTGAATTACCCACAAAAATAATATGCCGCATCGTTAGTGCAAGATACGACTTTTCCACATTTGGAACGTTGAAAGGGGAAGCCGGAAACAAACATTCTTCCTTTCTCGCATTTCCAAGTTGTCAAGATTGTCTTCTAGCTTAGAGACGATGATCTCTCATGAATGCATTTCATATTTATTGCCTATAGGAAAAAGTATCCCGGTCTCGAGTAGGAAAAATTGAACCGAAATCAGCTAATCGGACATGTCCCGAAACGGTTCAACAGGCTTAACCGATAAATTGGCCAGCTCAACCGACTTAATTGAGCACTCTACACCTTAATTACCACGTTGTGGTTTTCATTCCCACCTGACGCCAACCCACTAATGCCTTACTTAAAAAAAAAACTAACTCTTAATCTACTTGAAAAAACGGGCAGGGGCTTGTTTTCTCCATTGAATTAAAAAAAAAAAGAGAACCTAACCGAGCAAGTCTTGGGTGGCCAAAAAAAGTGTCAAATAAAATGCAAAAAATAAATAAATACGAAAATATATTTAAAATATGATTAAACAAAACACATCCAAATGAAGTTGAAAAGTAATAAAAAAAAAATGAATTTTAAAGAATCAATTTGTGTCCAGAGGTATTTTTGAATTTTTTTAAAAGAATGAAAAAATGTAAAAATAAGTATCAATGGTCAAAACAATTTTCAATCTTAGTCAAAATAATAAAAAACATTAAAAAAATGCATTACAAAAAAAATCATTTATTTTTTGAGATTTTATATAATTTATTTTGAATATTTTTAAAAATATCCGTCAGGCTCACCAAAACCGATTGAAACTGGAACCTGCCAATGACTAGCTCTGACCTAACCGGGTGCTTACGATTTGAACCACCCGATTTTTCCTACAAACGGTGGACGGGTAGTTGAGATTTCATATGGCCATATCCAATGGCGAAAAATTGGTCTCGTATTTTATCTTTAATTTTTTATTTAAATAAGATACTTATATGATTTTGGAGTGTAGGTGTATTTTTATAAATATAAACAAATAAAAAATGAGTAAATAATATTTACATAAATTTAACCAAAATATTTCTAAATTTATTTTGGTCAATATTTTTTATCCAAAGTATTTTTTATTAATTTTATTCAATCTTACTTATAAAAATGGACCTCAAACCAAAAATTCATATTAATATTATTTTAAATAAAAATAAAAAATAAAAAATGAGATTCATTATTGGCCCTTGGATGAGCATGGTTCAATCTGACCCACATGCACCTTTTAAGCGTCCAAAACCTACCCTTATCTAAAATAAGGTCTAATGCAAATAATAACTTGGAAACTATGTTGGAAAATTTAATTCACTTATTTTAAGGCTTCATGTTATTATCATGATAAAAACAATCTGAAAGGTCATCTGGCCATTTACTTTTTAGGAAAATTGTTTTATGCCAGACTGTATTTCTACAATATGTCATCCTAACGTATAAAGTATCCTTTTTAGAGATGGATAAAAACATGTGGTCTATCTAAAAACAATTGAAACTAACGATCTAAATGTTTTAATATAATTATTATTTTTAATTTTCACTTTATTTATGTTTTCATATTCATAATCTACATGTTAGAGATTACATGTCCTTAAAAATTAAGTCAAAAAATTCATCTCAAAAATAGATTTTTAAGAGTTGACTGGGCCGATAGGCGTGCAACGGTAAATTTTGCTGAACTGCATGCCCTTTATCAAGGGTTGAAGATTTTTAGAGAGCGAAACTGTGCCCATTCATGCTGGATAGAAGGGGACTCTCTAATATGATTAAGTGGTATAATAAGAAACAATTTATTCCTTGGAAACTAAGACCTCTCTGATTACGCATTATAGATTTGTTTTCTACGATTACAATCTCTTTCACTCATGTTTACCGTAAAAGCAAACTCGATAGGGACAGTCTGGCCAAGAGAGGTGCCTTTTATCTTCTCTTGTTATATTTGATAATGTAATAACATTCCCATAACATTAATAAGAATATTAACATTCGTCAAAAAAAAAAGAGTTGGACTCATTTCTACAAACTGAGAAACTGTGTCCTACTTTTTAAATCATTCACCTCCTACTAAATCATTCACCTCCTACTTTTCACTGAGACCGAATATGGGTGGCAATACTTAGTCCAGGTTGATTAGACCACCAAAAGGTGGTATCCGTCATTAAAAGAGTGAGTAAGTCACCCTATTAGCCCCTAAGAATGCAAAATGATGCTATATTATGAGTCTATTTATTTTTGGTATAAAAACGTCATAATCGTTTTTAGCTATTGAATGTAAAATCTTATCGATGAAAGTATATCATTATATTAGAGAAATTTTGTTTTAGACACAGTGCCTAAACGATGATACATTCTCAATCACCCAATTTCTAATTTAATGGCCAATGATGATTGTGACCACCTTGTATCAAAAATAAATAGTCTCATTATATACATTTCCTAATATAAGTGTAATATGAAAGTAAATATGGCAATTTTATTTGAAGATAAATATGTCATTTGACTAATGGCTCTAAAATTTAATAAGTAAATGGATATTTTTGCAAGGATATAATAATGACCAGTAGATTTATGTGCGTTGCTAATAAAACTTATTAAAATGAAGTAAATCAAATATTAGATAAATTGAAAAATACGAAGAAATAATTTACAAAAAAAAAATGGAAAGCATTCCTTCCTACCAACTTTATTATTAAGAGTGGAGATCAGCCTATTCCATTAAACATTAAAATTTGCATAGAAAACAAAAAAAATTCAAATACGATACATACTTTAAAAAATTGCAAAAAGAACAAGTAAATAAAGCAAACAAATTCAAATACGATACATACTTTAAAAAATTGCAAAAAGACCAAGTAAATAAAGCAAACAAATACAGATCTCAAAGAGCAAAAATAGCAAAAATAATCAAGAATCTGAAAAAAAATAAAATTTCTAATTCACAAAAAATAAGATAAAATAGTAGTTTTGAAAAGCATAATTTTTTAACTAGACTTAGCAAAATATTTACGAAAAGGTTCCAATTATAAGAAATGATTCTAGATATTAATTATCTTCAAACAATTGATTTGAGTAGGTTGAGTTGGTTGATTAGAGAAAAGTTATTTGCCCTTCATTCTTCTCTTTAGCAACAGTACAACCTTTTTAATCTCTCTAGCAACGGGTGTTAAGCAACATGTATATCTATGGAAAAACAAAAATCACAAACAACCATCGGTGATGACAAAGAGTCCTATTATCGTAATAGCATAAGGATAACTTGTTTTATTACTTGCCTAATGCTTAAATGAACATTTTCCTTATCAAGTTCGATTCTTACTACTGAACTACGGGAAAAAAAAATTTAAATTAAATTCGCTTACTCTTCATTTTGAAAGCAAGAAGCCTAGGGAATTGATTATGGAAAAAACTAAAGTTGCTAACAGACAATTCTCAGTCCAAAGCATTTTATATAAAGACTCAACTGTGAAAAAAAAAATATATATTGTCTATCAGGTTAATATGGAAAGTGTATATTGTAATCAATATATATAGGAACGGTAAACATAATATTTTGTATTTTATGGTAAGTCTGGGTAAATATAGGTGTATGTGATTTATATTCTATTTTCTTATCTGTAATTTGCTATATATGATATGTTTGTATATTCATACAATTAATGGACAATGGACACTGAACCTCTTCAAATATACCTGAGACTCTTCACATCAACAACAAAACTTTTTAACAGTTTAACTTTCACATCATCAAATAGCTAATCAATTCTCTTTCATCTTTAATATTTAATTGAGGACATCCAAATAAAATTTTGAGTTAAACCTCACAAATATTAAATCAATAAAAATGTTAGACAAGATTCTCTTCCCTTTAAGAACCTATTTTTGCTTAGGTGTGGTTTGCAAGCTCATACAATCCAATCAAAGCGTACCTCTAAATTTTATCATAAATATAATTTTGATATAAAAAATTACCTCTAAATTTTATCATAAATGTAAGCTTGATATAAAAAATTATTAGAATGGTTTGAGAATCTGTATTCATCTCTAATTATAATATTTTAAACTTTAAAAATGGTTCAAATCAAGTAGATCTATAAGCACATGAAAATCTTGAAAATGGATGGTCCAGATAATATGTTGTAAAATTCATTGTTTCGTGGATTTTAAATCTTCTTTTTTTTTTTTTTTTCATATTCATACATCTCGATACCGATATAATCACTAGAGGGTTTTCCAACATCCAAATAACCTTTTATGATGGATTTTTAAGATGCACTTTTAATTCTACATTTTAAGGTTACAACCTTATATAAACTATTTTTTTTTTTACTTATGCTAGCAAGACTTCCTGCCTCTTAAAATTAGAAGAGGGAAGTAACTTTTAATGTTTATCCATTGAAAGCTTCATTTAACCTACAAGTTGTCCTAAATTGGTGTGGTTTGTTTAGAGCCGAGGCTCTAAACAATCAAAGTAAAACGTACTTTCAAATAATGTTAAGAAATGTGGTTTCAATACTGAAAATCAATGTGATAGCTTTAAAATATATTTTCGCCTTTAGTTATACTATTTAAAGCTTAAACAATAGTGTAGTTCGAGTTGATGTATGAAAATTTGAAAGTCTTAAAAATTGACAGTAAAAAAATGTGTTACACGATGCACTATTTCAAAACTTGAAATCTTTTTTTTCATATTTCCATGCATCTCGATGATCGATTTGAGTTAATTTGGACATCAAAACAATCCCTTTTAGTGAACTTTTTGAAGTGGGCTCTAATTTTATTGTTTAGAGACTTGGCTCGCCCTAAATTTTTGGACCTTGAAGGTCAACTTCCCTGCATATTCATTCAATAGGGCTCCTTATATTTAATGACATTTGTCCTACCCTTGGCTTAAATGTAAGTGGTATGAGTATTTTTCGGAAGGCGTTCCATATGTGATGCCTATACGTTATTGTGACCTTCACATGCCAAAGCAAACAACCGTAGTATAATATACTATAAAAAGAAGCCCTATTATGATAACAAAGATATATAGGGGGTACATGGATTGTAAGGCATAGATTTTTAATATTTTGGATATTGTCAAAATCTATCGTTTGGATTGCTTCGTGACTAGGATATATAAAATCAAGAAAATCAAAATCATGAAAATAAGACTTATCTTTGCATAATTTCATTTCCACACCAAAACCTGTTTTTTTTGTAGTTCCAGGATTTCACTAATTGGCTCCCTTCGAGAGAGAAAGTATGTTAAAATTTTAGATAGAGAAAGTAAAAATTTTTTTAGCGAGATGAACTATCTCAAAATTTTACAAAGAGAAACTATCTCAAATTTTAACTTTAAGAGAGAGAAAGTATGTTAAAATTATATAGAGAGAAAGTATGTTCAAATTTTAGAGAGAGAATACCAAATTTTTTAGAGAGATAAACTATCTCAAAATTTTAGAGAGATAAATTATATGAAAATTTAAGTTTTAAAGAGAAACAATCATATTTTAGAGAGAGAAAGACATGTAAATTTTTAGAGAGAAAAATTATATCAAATTTTAGATAGAGTACCTAAAAAGTTTTAGAGATAGAAACTATCTCAAAAATATTTAGGGAGAGAAACTATATCAAGTCTTAAGTTTTAGAGAGATAAATTATTATTGAAATTGTAGAGAGATAAAATATTCTTAAAATTTTAGAGAGAAACCATTATAAATTTTAAAAAGGAAAGCTGCCAAAAATTTTTAGAGAGAAACTATCTTGAATTTTAGAAAGAGGAAATATATTAAAATTTTACATATAGAGATTAAATCAAATTTTAGAGAGAGAAAACCTAAAATTTTTTAAAAATAGACACTATCGCAAATTTTTTGGAGAGAGAAACTATCGCAAAATTTTAGAGAGAAACTATTTATATGAAATTTTTAGAGAGAGAGAGAATCTGTCTCAAAATTTAAGTTTTATAGAGAGAAAATATCTCAAATTTTAAACTTTAGAGAGAGAAAAATATATCAAATTTTAGAGAGACACTATACCATTTCAAAATTTTAGTGAGAGAAACTTTCTAAAACTTGAAGTTTCAGAGAGAGAAAGCATATTAAAATTTAAGAGAATAACTATATCAAATTTTAGAGAGTGAAAATAAATAAAAAAATTTTAGAAAAAGAAACTATCGCAAAATTTTTAGAGAGAAATTATCTCAAATTTTAGCTTTGAGAAAAACTATATCATATTTTAGATAGAGAAACTACTTAAAATTGTTTAGAGAGAAAAACTATCTCAAAATTATTAAAGAGCGGAACTATATCGAGTTTTAGGTTTTAAAGGGAGTATCTTAAAATGTTAGAAAGAGAAACCATGTTAAATTTTTGAGAGAGTAAGCACTTAAAAATTTTAGAGAGAGAAATTATCTCAAAATTTTTAGATAAACAATTCTAATTTTAAATTTAGAATAGATTGTATATTAAATTTTAGAAAAAGAAACCATATCAAATTTTAGAGAGAAACTATCTCAAAATTTTTATAGATACACTATCCCAAATTTTGAGTTTTAGAGAGAGAAAGTATATAAAAATTTTAGAAAGATAAATTTTATCAAGTTTTGTTACCAAACAATGGACATGGAAGTGAATGCAAGGAATCCATGAATTTTATATAGTTTATCCAAACAAAAGATTCGAGGAATCCATGACAAAAATCCGTGCTATTGGAATCCATAGGTTTCCTTGAATTTCAAATATCTAAGATTCCTAATTTCCTCCTACCCAAACAGGCCCTAAGGGGAAATTAGGCCCATATTTAAATTTTTTTGTGGTAGGGTCTGGTATCTATAAGGTTGCAACTTTAAATAATCCAATTAAGGCGCTCGTCCAATTTTTATCATAACATATAATTTTGGTATAAAAAATTATTAGAATTATCAGAAAATCAATTTTGATATATAATTATAAAATTTTAAACTAAAAAAATGGTTAAAATTAAGTAGATATATAAACATATGAAAATCTTGAAAATAGATGGTCTAGATAATGTGTTGCAAGATGCATAATTTATGGGACTCAAAATCTTTTTTTTTGTTTCAATATTAATGCATCTCAATGTCGAGATGATCAACTAGAGGGTTTCTTAACATTAAAACAACATTTTCTGAAGGATTTTTGAGGTGCATATTTAATTCTACATTTTAAGGTTGCAACTTTATGTAAACTTTTGTTCTTGTGGTTTCTATAAGGTTGCAACCTTAAACAATCCAATTAAGGTGCACTCCAAATGTTATCATAACATCTAATTTCGGTGTAAAAAATTATTAGGATTATCTGAAAATCTATTTTCATAACTAATTATAAAATAGAAAAAGTTTATATAAGGTTGCAACCTTAAAATGTAGAACTACAGATGCACCTCAGAAACCCATCGGAAACGTAAGTTTAATTAATTAAAACGTTAAACTTAACTAACTTAAGTATACTATTTAGTTACTAACTACGTAATAGTATAATAATAGTAAGTATATATATATA
>NW_006499436.1:2843000-2854847 GCF_000471905.2 Amborella trichopoda
TAAAAGTAAACTACTAATAGTATTACATTATTACGAACTAACTAGTAGTAGTAATTAAGTAGTATATACGTATATATATATATATATATATATATATATATATATTGAGTCCCATAAATAATGTACCTTGCAGCACATTATCTAGAACGTCCATTTTCAAGATTTTCATATGCTTATAGATTTACTTGAATTTAACCATTTTTAGAGTTAAAATTTTATAATTAGATATAAAAATAGATTTTTAGATAATATTTAAAAAATCGACTGTTTAGATAATATATTGCAAGATGCACTATTTTTGGGACACAAAATCTTTCTTGTTTTTTTTTTTTAATATTCATACATCTTATGTCGAGATGATTAATTAGAGGGGTTTTCAACATTAAAACAATATTTTTTGATGGATTTTTAGGTGCATCTTTAATTCTACATTTTAAAGTTGCAACCTTATATAATTTTTTTCTTTTTACCTATGCTATGCTCTATGGCTTCTAATTTTGTAAAAGAGGGATCTCTCGTACTTGACTTCCTACCTCTTAAAATTAGATGAGAGACGCAACTTTTTATGTTTATCTATTAAAAGTTTCATTTAAGGTTGCCCTAAATTTATTGACCTTAAACGTCAACTCCCCTGCAGTCTGTCAATCAATATGCAGTCTGTCAATCAATAGGGCGCCCTTTATTTAATTACATTGGTCTTACACTTAGTTGTCGCTTAAATATATGTACTATAACTATCTGACTTGTACCATTTTTATGAACGGGTAAAGGGAATGCATTCCACACGTCTTCACATGCCAAAAGCAAATAGTGTTCAAGTATAATACAGCATAAATAAATAGAAGCCCCCTTATTTACTCTCATGTTTTTTACCTCTCCAATTTTGTGTTTTTGCAATTTCAGACTAGTTTTTATTTATTTTCTATATTTGTTGATTTGTAGGGCTATGAGTTGGCTTAAAGGTATATCAAAGGTCAACCCGATGTTTCAAAAATTTGGACAGTTCCAATAATGAACGGTTTGATGTTTGAAACATTAGACCTTATATTTTAAAAAAGTTTTAAGTAGGTTAAGTGGTTTAATGTTTCAGACATCAGACTGCTCATTAAACAGTCAGTCTAATGTTACATAAATATGACCTCTTTCAATTGGGTGTCACGAGTATCAGATCACTCAAAACATAGAAAATTTTTATCTCTCTAATAGTTCGATATTAGAGAAATTTAGCAATGCCAAAGGGAAGTTTAGGGCAGTCCAATGTCCGGCGCATCAGGCCAACCCCCAATACACCTCCAACCCATCACTCAGCACTATAGACCAAGAAAATAGAAAAACATTTAAATAGAAAAGCAGTTTAATGTTGCAAATATAAGGGCAAAATTAAAAAAAATAAAAAACATGAGTTGGGCTTCCACATAAAATACTAGAAAAGCAGTTTAATATTGCAAACATAAGGGCAAAATTAAAAAAAATAAAAAACATGAGTTGGGCTTCCGCATAAAATACAAGAAAATAAACGATCGTTATTACAGTGTGGGTATAATTTTCCCAAGATATAATCTGATGCACTCGTAGTTTATCATCCTTTTACATTTAAAAGGACGGTGATAGACATATGTAAGGTGGTCTCTCTCAAGTGATGTTGATCATCGCGGAAATAAAAGCTAGCGTAGACTAGGGCATGCACGACCACGGAAACAGTATGCCAAGAGCTGTTGCATCCTTGCAAGTGGATGGCCCTTTAACCATCATCTACAAAACTCTCTCTAGAAATTTATCAAATTACCCATAAAAGATTCAGAATTTAACTCTACGCCCATCTTTTGATTTATTTTTAAAATAACCATAAAAAAGATTCAAGTTATAATAGGTACAAATGGGTAAATTGTTAAATAGTTCCACCTCAATGGGTATTTTGATCAAGGAAGCAATTTCTATAAGGCCTAGGTTGTATGAAAACAAAGTAAATCTTCACCTCGCATAAAGAATCTTCATGATGGCTCTAAAATCAATTTTCAATACCGAATATAAAAACTTGGGTGTAGTTTGTATAAAGTTGCAATGTTAAAGAATCCAATTAAGTGGTACCTCCAAATTTTATTATAACATGTAATTTTTGTGTAAAAAATTATTAAGATTATCTGAAAATCTATTTTTATCTCTAATTATAAAATTTTAAACTCAACTCAAGTAGATCTATAAACATATGAAAATCTTGAAAATGTACGGTCTAGATAATGTGTTCCAAAATGTATTATTTATGAGACAATTTTTTTTTTCTTTTTCATATTTATACATTTCGATATCGAGATGATCAATTAAAGGGTTTTTCAATATTAAAATAACATTTTTCGAAGGATTTTTTATGTGCATCTTTAATTCTACATTTTAAAGTTGCAACCGCATACAAACTCTTCCCTTAAAAATACATTTTAAGGTTGCAACCTCAAACAAACTCTTTCCATAAAAATTTGAAGATCAAGAAATAGAAAAGGAATATTGCATATCTCTAAAAACCCATTTATAGGAAACAAATAAAAATTATAGATAATGGGTTACAATACAAAACTTCAAATCCGAATTTTTTATAAGCGTATAGGGCCTGACAGTATCATTTTGGAGGTTTACTAGAATTTTTTAGTTTGAGGTCAAACTTTTCTTTTCTTTTTCTTTTGTTTCTGGTTTATGTCATCGGAAAGAGAGTGAGTGACAGGGAAGTCATGTGGAGCGAGAAGAGAGGAAGAGAGAACCTCTAAAAATAGCGTTTCTACTTTTGCCTGCTTGTGCTTTTAAGAGAGAATCAAACAACGATTTTGCGGAGAGAGAGAAATTTTAGAGTGAGAAACGAAGACCGAGGGTGATGCAAATACAGAGCCAGAAGCAGCAGTGCGTGCAGAGCTGCTTTGAAGAGAGAATGGAGCATAATAACAGACCCTCTTAAATGGAATAGGCCTATTTTACACACACAGAGGAAAAAGAAAGAGACCCATTTTAGACAGAGAAAGCCCCATTTTACAGAGAGAGGGAGAGCACAGGGTCCATTTTGATTTAGCCCTATTTAGATTTTACAGAGAGAGGGAGAGCACAGGCCCATTTTGACTCAGCCCCATTTAGATTGTACAGAAAGAGGGAGAGCACAGGTCCATTTTAATTCAGCCCCATTTGGACTCTACAGATAGGGGGAGAGCACAGGCTCATTTTGATTGATTCAGCGTGCCAATGACAGTAGAGGGTGTGAGAGAGAAAAAGAGATCAATGGGAATGCCACAGAATCCTTGTCTTCTGGTCGCCCTCGGCCTCGCCACCATCTTCATTGCGGCGCTTCTCTCCATGTCGTACACCGGCGTCTCCCCCCTCTGCTCCCCACTCCTCTCCTATTCTTCAAACTCACATCCAATCCAACTATCAGCAATCCTCCACTACGCCACCACTTCCATAACTCCCCAACAATCATTCTCCGAGATCAACCTTACTTACTCGGTCCTCCTCCACCGCGCACCCTGCAACTTTCTGGTGTTCGGACTAGGCCATGACTCCCTCATGTGGGCCGCCCTCAACCCAGGCGGCCGCACTCTATTCCTCGAAGAGGACCCCAAATGGCTCCACTCTGTCCTCAGTTCTGCGCCCTATCTCAATGCCCACGCCGTCCAATATGAAACCAAGCTATCGCAGGCCGAGAACTTGATCAATTCCCATCGATCATATCCCGATTGCGAAATGGGGGAAACCCTGTTAGAATCAAAGTGCCCTTTGGCGATCAAGAGGTTCCCCAGAGAGGTGTATGAGACCGAGTGGGACGTAATCATGGTGGATGCGCCGCGGGGCTACTTTGACAGTGCCCCCGGCAGGATGGGGGCCATCTACTCTGTGGCAGTCATGGCGAGGCGGCGCAGAGGGGCCGGCACCACCGACGTGTTCGTGCACGACGTGAACCGGAAGGTCGAGAAGAGGTATTCTGAGGAGTTTTTGTGCAGAAAATATTTGGTGGAGGGGACAGGGAGGCTTTGGCATTTCAGGATTCCGCCTTCAAATGCAATGGAAGGGAAGCCGTTCTGCTGATGGTGGTTTCGGGTGGCCGGAAAACCACTTTTTGGGAAGGGAAAAGGGCGGTGTCGTTTTGGGGGGATACTTTCTCTACTAAATTCCTGTCTGTGGTTTTGTTCTGCAAATTTGTGGTCATCAATGAATGGTGAGTAAAAACCGCTTTATGGGGGTGAAGAGCGGTTTTGAGGTAAGTATTCTGATTTTTTTTCTGGTAAATTTAGAGGCCTGAATTAGTACCCGAAATGGCGGAAATCTTTTACGTTCGGCTAAACTGGCGGAGGTCGTGACAGGGGGAAAACGTGCCCGCGGAAGTAACCGGTATTCAGGGAACGTCGCCTTGCGGCCGTAAATCAATATAGTATATGAGCTTTTCTTAGTTTATAACACTATAATTTATGCCATCTTTGTTTTGTGCTTTGTATTAGTATTAACTTTCTTCGACAGTACGATTATTAGCTGTCTTCTTTCGTTAATTAATGAGCATATAGTTTCTATGTTTCGTATTAGTGGTGAATACTAATTATGAAATTTGAACCTTTAAGAATAGTACAGTTTTTTTTAGATATGGGAACACTTATTTTAGCAAAATTTATGTTTTATATACTATGTTACAAAATATTCTATTTATCGGTCTGGAAATTCTAATTTTTTTCACAATCATAAAAGTCAAAAGGCTATGACCGTCGATTTGAGGGTTTTTCCATGCCATCAGTTTTGATGTGAAGTTTTACTTATTTTAATAGGGTTGGAGTCGTCGAGGCGAGTTTCAAGTATCCTAAAGGAAAAACACAACGACTTTTGATTTTCTCGTATTCCCATTCTTTAAAGAAAAAAAAGAAGTTTATATAAAGTTTCAACCTTATACCTTACGCTGTAACGTGCATTTAAAAAATACAATAAAAAATAGAAATACTCAGTGTATAATATCTTATTACATATATTTATCTTATATAAAAAAAATGAAACAGCTTTTTATAAATTAACATTTGAATACTATGGTCCTGTACATGAAAATATCTTAAGATATCGTTTGATGATATTTTTATCATGTAACATCTTCTTTCAAGAATTAACATATTCATTCCAAACCTTATATTGTAAAACTTTCTAGTTTCTTATGAACAGTTCACATTAGAATGAAAATTTATGTATTTTTTTGCAAAAAATAAAAGTAGCTTGATGTTATTAAATCAAATAAAAACACCAACTAATTAAGACAAGAAATAGAGAGGACCTCATCCATATAGTTAGATAAAGCATAATTCGTACAATACTTTTTTGATGAAGTTAAATAAGACATATTTCACAAAAAGTACATCTCATGACCTGCAACAAAATGAAAAATCAATGCACAGCTGTTCTTATATGTTCTTATATGTATTTGCCATATCCATATCAGTGAGTTGTGCATTGATTTTATCAAAAAATAAGAACAGTAGAACAAATAATTTGATCAAAAAATAATTTTATTAAGCAAAATAGAAAAACACTTCTCTTAGTTTATCATAAAACATAATTTTATTAAAAACCATAATTTTATCAAAAACTAATTTTATCAAGAAAAATGGAAAACTACTTCCCATATTCATCATAAAACATAATTTTATTAAAAACCATAATTTTATCAAAATTAATAATTTTGTTTAGCAAAATAGAAAAACAATTCTCATATTCATAAAAAAATATTTTTTTATTAAAAAACATAGTTTTATTTAAAAGCTAATTTTATTAAGCAATATAGAAAAAAAAAAATCTCATATTGATAACAAAACATAATTTTACTAAAAAAAATGATTTTTTTTGAAAAAACTCAAATTTTCAAAATGTGAGGGATGATTTGTAAATTAAGATCACATTGTAAACTACTCTCTCTCTCTCTCTCTCTCTCTGTGTGGAATCGGACTAAATCGAGATCGGCCAGTGACCGATCTCGAGTTAGTCGGCCGATTTTTAAAAAATCAGCCGATCTTTTAAAGACCATTTCTATAACATTCCAAAACCTTGATAGAAAATGGAAAAAAATAAAAATAAAAATGGAAAAGAGAAGAACCAAGCACATAGAAGACATAGAAGACGATGGTGTAGTGTTTCATTAAACATAAGGCAATCAAAATTTTTACATGCTCTTAAAAAAAACAAATCATTACAAATATAACTATATCATGCACTTAAAACAACAGAACTAAAAAAAATTGAGTGACATTATCATTCACTTATCAAAAAGAAGAATCAATTTCATCAAAAAATAGTTTTATCAAAAATAACAATTTGATTAAGCAAAATAGAAAAACACTTCCCACATTCATCAAAAAACATAATTTTATTAAAAAATCATAATTCTATTAAAAATAATTTTATTTAGAAAAATAAAAAACACATCCCATATTCATAAAAAAATATAATTTTATCAAACAAAATATTTTTTTTAAAAAAAAGTGAATTTCCAAAAACCCTAAAAATCAAGCAACATTTCGAGCAAGACACTACCCTCAATGTTTGTAAAATCGAACAAATAAGCACACCTGGAATGTAAAGGCTTCAATCATCTTTCAAACGCATCAAATTTCATCAAAAAATATTCTGTATTTTTAATTTAATTTAAAAAAAAGCAGAAATTTCAGATCTAAGAAATTTTCATGATATGGTGCAACAAAAAAATCCATATAAAAACATTTAATCAATCATAAATAGACATACCGATTTTATTTGAGAGATCAAGCATTGATCATAAAAATACACAACTCAATTTTATAAAAAAAGACCAATAAATAGATAAAAAAATTTGTGTTTTTTGATCGAATACAGGTTTTTTGAGCAGTAGCAGCATTTCGGGCCAAAATCATCCAGTATTCGGTTTTTTGAACAAATTGAAACATAAATCTGATGAATAATTTAATTATCTATCGAAACCACCAAATTTCTTCAAAAACCAATATGTATCGAAGAAATTATTGAAAGAATGGTGGAAATTTTCATAAACCTAAAAAATTCACCATTTCGATTTAAGAAACTCTTATTTTTTCGATGTTTCAATCCAAATTTTTTGTGATATAGATTATAAATAGTGATTTACAACAATAAATCACAAAAAAGGATAAAAAAAAAAAGGACATGAAAACGGATCAAAAAAGTGATAATTTGGATTCAAGAATGCTTGCTACAAAATAACGGTTTCGATTTCGAAATAACGATTGTTTTGTACGTTATAACGGGTGTTATTTAGGCTAACCGGTCTGGTTTGTGGAAAAACCTCCGGTTCAAGGCCTAACCGGCCGGTTTTTGTACCCAATTTATTTGGAGAGCACTGAATACTTAGTAGACCATGAAAATAGGTGATAACCGGAGTCGCCACACCACTGATAGCGATCTGACCGGCCAATTTCGATTCTAACGGATTGGTTTTGCAAATACTGTTCGTGCTTGAAACAAAGAAGAGTTTGAGATTCCAATTTTTGAAGTCGTATTTGCCCCTATTTCACACCAACAATTCCAACACGTGATCATAAATAACTTTTGAATTTCTACATGTCCCCATCTATTAAGCACCATTATCAAGCTGCCCTTCGGATTTACCGGTACAGGTGAGGGAGAATGAGTAATTGAAATCCTATATTTATAATTAAAATACTATATTTATTTTTTTTAGCAATCATGGAGGGGTAGTGAATTTGCGATGGACACGTTGAAATGTTATAAATGGACACGTTGAAATACTGTATTTATTTTTTGCAGTGGTGGAGGGATACTCGATTTGCAATGGAATTTTTAAAAGGAAAAAGTTTATATAAAGATGGTACGCCTCTCAAAAATCTATTGAAAAAAGTAGTTTTAATGTTAAAAAACCTTTTAATTGATCATCTCGATATTGAGATGTATGGCTATGAAGAATAAAAAGATTTTAAATCTCAAAAATAGTATATTTTACAACATATTATTTATACTGTCCATTTTCAAGATTTTCATATGTTTATAGATCTACTTGATTTTAACTATTTTTGAAATTTAAAATTTTACAACTAAATATAAAAATAGATTTTGAGATAATCCTAAGAACATTTTTCATCAAAATTATATACCATGATAAAATTTGAAGGTGCACCTTACCTTTAGACCTACGCATCCGTATGCAAATTACACCCTTTTTAAAAACACTAAAGGTACTTTTGAAATAATATATATTTCTCCAGGTATGATTTTTTTGGAAATTTTTTTTTATAAAGGTGAGCTCTAAACAATCAAATTAAAACGCATATAAGAAATTTATCTAGAAGTAGTTGTTTCAATGCTCAAAAATCCTTAAATTGATCATCTTGAACTCAACATGCATGAGTATAAGAAAAAATAAATTCCAAATTTTGGAACTATTGCATCTTGTAATGCATTTTCGAACCTTCAATTTTCATGATTTTCAGGTGTTCTTAGATGGGCTTGATCTACACAAAATTTGAAGCTTTAAATTTTATAATTAAATATGAAAATAAAGTTTTAGAGCATAACAAAGATTTCAAGTATTGAAACGACATCTCTAGACACTATTTGAAGGTACGCTTTACTTTGATTGTTTAGGGCCTCGGCCTTATACAAATCATTTTTTTCAAGTGATTATAATTAACTTTGAAAAAAATTAAAATAAATTTTTAGGCCATAACAAAGATTTCAAGTATTGAAACAACATATCTCCATACTATTTGAAGGTATGCTTTACTTTGATTGTTTAGGGCCTCGGTCTTATACAAATTTTTTTTGAGTAATTAAAATTAAATTTGAAAAAAATTAAGGGCCTCGGTGGTATGCAAATCATATTTCTTTTTGAGTAATTAAAATTAAATTTGGGAAATGAAGGTGTGCCTTTGATTGTTTAGGGCCTCGTCTTATACAAAGCATACTTTTTAAGTAATTAAAATTAAATTTGAGAAAAAATTTAGGGCCTCGGCCTATACAAATCATTTTTTTCAAGTAATTAAAATTAAATTTGAAAAAAATTAAAATAAATTTTAAGCCATAACAAAGATTTCAAGTATTGAAACAACATCTCTCCATACTATTTGAGGGTGTGCTTTACTTTGATTGTTTAGGGCCTCGGTCTTATATAAATCATACTTTTTTTGAGTAATTGAAATTAAATTTGAAAAAAAATTAAAGGCACTCGGTGGTATACAAATCATTTTTTTTTTGAGTAATTAAAATTAAATTTGGGAAATGAAGGTGTGCCTTTGATTGATTAGGGCCTCGTCTTATACAAATCATACTTTTTTGAGTAATTAAAATTAAATTTGAAAAAAATTTAGGGCCTCGGTCGTATACAAATCATTTTTTTTGCGTAATTAAAATTAAATTTGAGAAAAAAATAAAATATAAATTTTTAGGGCATAGCAAAGATTTCAAGTATTGAAGCAACATCTCTCGACACTATTTGGAGGTACGCCTTACTTTGATTGTTTAGGGCGTCGGCCTTATACAAATCCCTTTTTTCAAGTAATTAAAATTAAATTTGAAAAAAATTAAAATAAATTTTTAAGCCAAAACAAAGATTTCAAGTATTGAAACAACATCTCACCATACTATTTGAAGGTGTGCTTTAATTAAATTGATTGTTTAGGGCCTCATCTTATACAAATCATACTTTTTTGAGTAATTAAAATTAAATTTGAGAAGAATTTAGGGCCGCGGTCGTATACAAATCATTTTTTTTGTGTAATTAAAATTAAATTTGAGAAAAAAAATAAAATATCATATTATCGCCGTTGCCGGGGATCGAACCCGGGTCACCCGCGTGACAGGCGGGAATACTCACCACTATACTACAACGACCATTTGATCATTATCGGGATTCAAATATTACATATTACAGATTCCGATGGGATTCTCCAAGTACAATTTAGGCAGCAAATGCGCTCTTAATAATTAGTATTAGTATCCTAATAAGTTATGTGACACTCATAATTAAGTTTGTGCGGAAAGGCCAGATTTTTCTGATCTAATTTTGGGGGTATGGTTACCAATTCAGGGACTTGCCAAGTTGGCACCGAGATGAGTAGTGGTGTACAAATTAGGTAAATTTTTTTTTTTAAAATAAATTTATTTTATAATTTTTTTAGTAAATTAATATATCAAAATGTTTCTTGATAATTTTGCTGATGACTTATGAACCTTTTTTAATCAAATGGTCCATTTTTATTAGAAAAGCATATAAATTGATTATTTATTTTTAATACAAATAGGTCACAATTGCTTTTGTCAATCATATTTCAAATAATGTCATTGTGAATGTGTCATTGACTAGACTCAGAGTTCGAAAAACAAATTTCTCGAACTTTGTGTCACACCCCAATCTATTCAACTTGACATCAAATGGCTAACAACAATTGTAACAGCCTTTGTAACAAAAATAAGTGATCCAACAGTATACAATCCCTTTTATATTTGAACAATTGTTTCATGGGGGCTGGACTGCATTTCTACAATAAGCGGTCCAAAGGTATAAAGCATCAATCTTAAAGATAGATGCAAATAGCTGGTCCATCTAAAAGCAATTGCAACTAACGGTCCAAATGTTTTTCTAATATAATTATTATTTCTAGTTTTCAAAATCATTTTTTTTTTTTTTCATATTCATGATCTCTATATTAAAGTTTATATATTCTCTAAAAATTAGGATCAAATTATACTTAAAAAATATATTTATTGCCAAACCCATATTTCTACAATATGCTGGCTAGCCACATGCTAACCGCGTCTTTTATATTTTTGCCCTTTTAGAATTACTCAAAGAAAAGCACATAACTAAACCATTTACTTTTGGCACAAGTAGGATGAAAACACTCTCATACATCATATTCCAAATCGGGTGGTTATAAGAGTGTCATTGACTTGACTCAAAATTAAAAAAAAAAAAACAATTTTGAACTTTGTGACACATATCAAGTCATCTAATTTGACATCAAATAGCTAGGAGTAATTATGACTTCCTTTTAACAAAGATAAATGGTCTCAAACTAAACAATTTCTCTTTTGAATTATTGTTAGTTATAAATAATTTTTCCAATTTCCATCTTTTGTATTTTTTTTTATCAATTTTAGTAGTGATCTTTATCGTGTGTTTTAGTTTTTATATTTTTTGTATTTTTAACAATTGTATTTATTTATTTTCAAAAGTTTAGCCTTTTTTAAATAAACGTATACTACTAGATTCGCTTGACTAACTCAAATCGAGCAGCGCCGAGTACAAGGCCCAAGCTGAGTTTCAAAATATTGGAATTTGGGCAGTGTTACCCGGACACTCCATAATTTCTCTGGTAACGCGTGCCGACACTCATACACGTGTAGATACGCTTCGACACATGATCGACATCTGTATGTATCACCTAAGCTATTATTTTTTGTTGTATATTGAAATTCCATTTGTGGGAATTGAACCCTTAACGATTTGAGATGGCATTAAGGACCTATTTGATAAGTGAAAGGTAAATCTTCTCTAAAAATTGGAAGTTTTTTTTTTTTGCTGGGAATAAAGAAGATCTTAAAAAGAAGTTCTAAGTGCCATTGTTTAATAATCTAATGGAATGTTAAAAAAGTTCTACCTACTTGTGTTTGACAATTTGTTGGAGTATTACAATATAAATGTATATTAATAATTTAAATTTAAATACATAATATATAATATCTAACATAATATAATATATATAATATAGTATATTTTATGTTTATTTTATTTAACATATGTTTGCATAATATAGTATATTTTATATTCATTTTTTAATATATATTTATATTATATATAATATTGTAAATATCGATTATGAT
>NW_006499436.1:2856850-2868041 GCF_000471905.2 Amborella trichopoda
AATTATCATTGACTATTAGATTTGAAACTAGATGGTTGAGGTTGTGTCATTGTTGTAGACACCCCTTAAATTTCTAGTTAAGGGAATTATTAAAAACCTCGGTTCTGAGTTTGAAGGACCACACAAGTCTTAGTAGCCCATAGGTAACTTATACCCAATATATTTGACCCAAACCTGTCCAAAACCTATCTCAAGTTAAAGTAGAACTCAAGAGCTTTCCAACAGTCTACGAATCACCCAAATCGACTTACGGTTAAATGATCCAGTAGATGACAATTTAATCTTTATAAGAACCAAGTCTCGAGCAGCGGTCTGGGCCGTGTCACAGCCCGGCAAGGCCAAACGTACAGTCCAAGAATCACCAAAATCTGACCTACAATTAAATGATCGATAAAATGATAATTTAGTCCCTGTGAGACCCAAGTCTGGGGCCGCTGGTCAGGCCATGTCGCGGCCCAGCAGGCCTTGGCCTGATGATACAGTAAAACACATTTTCTTTAATTAGATAAAGCCAAAAGGGTCAAGATAAATAAATACAATTGGAAAAAATCCAAAAAATTCAGAAAAAATCACCAATTGAATTCTATAATAAATACCCCCTCCGAAACCCAAAATGAGAGAAAGAAATCCCTTAGAAATTATCAAAATTAAGAAACTAGCCCAAAAATAGGAAAAACTCATAGAGAAATTCTAAAAAGTTAGGAAAAATCCCAAAAAAATCACAGAAAATCCCATAACTTGGGAGATCCCAAAAACCTTAGAAAACTAAAGAAATTTTCCTCCTAAACTTTTAGAAGAGCCTAGGTAATAAAATCCTCAGCTTTTCCTCCTGTCTTATGAACTCTATAAAACTAAGGAAATTCTCCTCCTAAATCCTCAGAAATGCTTAGGTAGACCCCACTAAAATCCTCAGCTTTTCCCCTGGTCTTATGAACTATATAAAACTAAAGAAATTATCTTCCTAAATCCTTAGAAAAGCCTAAGTAAACCCTGCCTAAAATCCTAAGCTTTTGCCTAAAATCCTAAGCTTTTTTCTTACTTTAGGAACCCTAGATCTAGGTCAAGGAACCTTAGATCTATCAGTTCCAGCAAGCATAAGACGTCCAAAAAATGAGATGGTGGCGCAAATCGGAAGAGCGACCTGATCTAAACCCAAAACTTCGGGTTATATATATGTGTGTGTGTGTGTGTGTGTGTGTGTGTGTGTGTGTGTGTGCACGCGCATGTGTGTGTACGTGTGCGCATGTGTGTGTATGTACAAGCATGTGTGTGTGTGTATATGTGGGAGGGAGGGGCGGGGGGGGGCTTATCGGTGTTGTACTGGATTTTTGGGTCGACATACTAGATACTCAACTCTCGTACTCTACATGACACCTGTGCTGATGCCTATGTAACACTAGATTTGGGTGGTGAGTATATGTTCGGAAATGCATACAAAGATACAATTTCCTTTTTTTTATATAAGGAGGTCACAAGTACTCATTTCCTTTAAATTTTAAATTGGGTGGCAATTAGAGTGTAATTAAATAGACAAAAAGTTCAAAAAAATAGTTCTTGGACTTAGTGGCTCACTCAAAGCCATCCAATTTGACATCTAAGGAGTCAAAATTGTTTGTAATCTCCTTGTAATAAAGAAAAATAGTTTGTTTGTGGACAATCCCATCTGATAAAGGAAAAAATTTATATAGAGCCGAGGCTCTAAACAATCAAATTAGAGCTCACCTCAAAAGTTTCACTAGAAGATGTTATTTGCTTAAATATATTCAAATTGATCATCTCGACATCAATATGCATTGACATGAGAAAAAAATGGATTTCAAATTTTACAAATAGGGCATCTTGTAATGCATTTTTGGACTTTCAATTTTTAGGATTTTCAAATTTTCATAGATTGGCTTGATCAACACTATTTTTTGAAGCTTTAAATTTTATAATTAAAGATGAAAATATATTTTAAGGAAATCACAAAGATTTTCAGTATTGAAATCACATTTTTTGACACTATTTAAAAGTATGTTTTACTTTGATTGTTTAGAGCCTCAGCTCTATACAACCGCACCCTAAAACAATATCCCTGCTATTAAAGTCCCTAGATATTATTGTACGGATTCGTCTCAAGCACTTCGTTGAAGTCCCTAAAAAAGTCACTGGAATCTAAGCATTCTTATTTCTGTGCGGTTTGTATAGACCCTAGGCTCTAAACAATCAAAGTAAAGTACACCTTCAAATAATATCAAAAAATATGGTTTCGATACTAGAAATTTTTGTGATAGCCTTAAAACATATCGTCATCTTTAATTATAAATTTAAAGCTTCAAAAAATAATGTAGACCGAGTAGATCAATAAAAACTTGAAAATCTTGAAAATTGACTGTCCAAAAATACGTTACAAGATGCACTATTTCCAAAACTTGAAATCCATTTTTTTTCTCATGTCCATGCATCTTGATGTCGAAATAATCAATTTAAGGATATTTGGGGATCAAAACGACCTATTTTAGTGAAATTTTAGATGTGAGCTCTAATTTGGTTGTTTAGAGCCTCGGCTCTACATAAACTTTTTCCATTGTTTTATCTCGACTTTAACAGCGTTGGTATTGTTTTGTGCGACAAATGTTCGTATTAATACCTCTTTCTTTCACATTGTGATAAGGTAATCATGCAGCCTTATAAAGGTTACGAAAGTAATTTAGTAAATTTTCTCATTAGTGTAGTTTTTTTTTTTTTGACAAATTCATTAGTTCAGTTTTGCATCAAGCAGTTTTCTTCTGTGTAATAAGTACAGGTGGACATACGCTTGGGACTTTAATACCTAATATTTTGGATTTTAAATTACAAATAATTTTATTTGAAAATGTTTTCTGCAAAATTTCTTCAATTTTTGAATTACCAGCCATCCTTTTTTTAATTTAATAAGAGCAATTGGACAATGATTTCCAAGTTTATTTAAGACTTCTATCTCTATTTAATCAAGATTTCATTTTTATAACATGCCTATATTTTTAATTATAAATATTTTTATCCAAGAAAATAAGGCATAACAACTTCTTCATTATTTAGGTGAGGTGGGCTGGTCATGTGTAGCGCGGACCTAATACAACACCGGTTAGGTAGTGCAATTTGATTCAAGTAGAAAACTCTAAAAGTGTAACGGAAGGCCTAAAAAGACATGGATGGAAGTATTAAGAAGAGATATAATGCGCAGACACGAGCAGCAGGTCAGACGATGACTACTGACATATGATCTTACTGAGAGTATGGCCTTTGATGGCAGAATAAGATTGGTGTAGCCAATCCAAAATAGTCAGAATAAAGTGAAGATGATGATAATGATAATAGCCATTCATTTTCTTAATTTACTAAGAACAATTGGACATTAGGTTCCACTTCAAAATCAATGATTCCATTTTGAGGAATAGATTTCCTATTATACATGTCCAACTATCTCGAAAAGCTAAACCTTGTATATCCATTGTCAAACTACCTCCGACAGTTATTTTCCTTAGAAAACCCATCAGTTTATTTTTAAGGAAATAATTTACGCAAAAAACTGAAAATAAAGAACTACTTAACTTTTAATCTATAAACCATTGAAAACAAGCAATTGAAGTTTTTCGAGTATTCACCATACAAAGGCCCTATCTGGTTCAACTGGTTTGAACAAACAGAAAACTCTAGTTTCATTGGGATAAAGTATAAAACAATAAACTTCCATTTTTCAGAGAATCTTAATACTAATTTGTTGTCCCACTTTAAGATGACTAAGAAAAACAAATTCCATTTATCTATTAGTGGTTTTGGAATCCAAAATCACTTCAGCTAAAGGATGTAGCGCTAATTTGTTGGCTAATTTAGTTTCTAGGTGATTCAAACCTTAAACCTTGATCTTAAAACCCAGTTTAACTTGAAATTGCCCATTTAGAATCCAAGCACCAAAACCCCTCAAAAAATAATTCAAACTAAGCTAAATTTGTTCATAGAATGTAGAGAACTTCATAAGCTTTCAAATGGACCAATAACCACTCAGTCTTGGTATATAATTCAAAATTTATAGGTAAAATACCAAATAACTCCTGAAATGACCATTTAGTCATTCATGGAAACTACTTACCTAATTTCAAACTAATCATCTAACTATATCATATTAAACATATACACAAATTCGGGATCTAAATCTCACGTTCTTTAATTCTTTGTTTGTCTAGTCTCCAAATTCTATACCCATCAGGGCATCTCAAAACCGCCAGAAGATTTTATAAAAATGAGGCATTTTCAGAAAAGCTTTTAGGATGCTCTATAAAAAAGAGCTCCAAAAAGTTTGTGAGACCTCTTTGAGTCCTAAAGCTCTCATAATCATGAAAACTCTTAGAATTTAGCTTCCTTCAAGATTCAAGTCAAGTCTTTCAAAGTTTTCAGAATAATGAAAAATCCTAGATCTAAAGCCCCTCCTTCAAGGCTTAAGCTCTTTCAAGTTGCAAATTACAAATACAAATTTCAGTCTCTAAGAATGATGAAAAATCTTAGTTCTAGAGCCATACTTCAAGATTCAAGTCAAGCTCTTTCAAGTAGGAGAATAATGCAAAAATCCAAGATCTAAGGTCCTCCTTCAAAATTCAAGTCAAACTCTTTCAAGTTGGAGAGGACTAGTTCTTTGCCCGTATATGTCAGTATGAAGAGATTATGACACATACTATGAGATAGCAACTAGAGAAAACTAACATAAAGTGGTTAACAAATTCACGTTTAGCCATATAATTGGCTGAAGGCTTTTTTATTGATCAATGGGTAGGGGAGGAGTTCCAACACTTTAGGCAGCTCATTTCATTTACATCAATCCAATATATAGAACTGAAAACGCTTGATTTAGGTCACAGAACTTATAAAAATCTCAGAGAACACAAATCAAACAAAAGACAACACCAAGAGACTCATGACACCCTTATACCCATGTATAATGTAGGGATGTTGGACTGCCTTGGCCTCTCTTTGATCATACACTCCCAGTCGAGCGCAAATCTGAGGGTCCTCCCTCTCTCAAGTATCTTTCACATTCTCAGAGTTACAGGGTATGCTGCATGGCACACTCCCCTCATTTATGCCCATAAATCCTCAATAGAATCACTTATTTTAGTCTCCAGTTCTTCGTCTATCAGTACCATCCCATTTGATAGCATTAAGAGTTCTATAGAAGTTGCTTTCTACATAACCATAGATTGGGTTTGATGTTTTGTCCCAACTAAAGTGGTTAGGCTTCCTTTCTCTCTTGAAGGCATGACAAGATAAGTGTGATTCATATTCAATCTAAAACAATGCAGAAATGCAGAGTTTACCCTGAGAAAATCTCAAGTGAATGCTCATCTGCCTAGACCAGTGGCTAAGCTCCTCTTATAGATGGGCATCATTTGTTTCTAGGCATGTCACTTTCAAAAAGTAGATCCTTTTAATCTAGCATTTTAATTGAGGACTCAAAGAGGAATCATATGCTACAAACATTATGTTAAATATATAAGAAATGGGGGGATATATAATTCATCAAAGTCACCCTATTGCAGTTTCTTATTTCTGCAAATGACTTGCCGATTATGAGTGGAAACACTTTCAAATAAGAAGATTATTAGCCATGGGAGCTCATGGATCTAATAGATGATTGAATAACGAATATCCCTGTAAAATTTTGTGAAAAAAATCCTTAAGATTACTGGAAGAAATCTGAGTTTTATGTAGTAAAGGTCTGCAAGCTAAAACATGTTGAACATCCTTATTGTAGATAAATCACTTTTACAATTCAAATCCATGAAGAATGACAGTCCCATGGACGATAGAAGATTGAGTGAGGAACATTTCCTCCAAATTTTACAAGAAGACTCCTTATACATTGAGAAGATTTTTAATTGTATAATTTAGTGGTTCTCCTGTCTCATGAATAGATGCTTGGCTGCCGGTGAACATATGCCCTTGGCACCTTTAAGTATAAAAATGGATCAAATCACCTCCAAATGATTTAAAACTTTGGAAATAGGCTTATTGCATCTTTTAGATTAAAATTCTAGCAAGTTTCTTGGGGATACATAAATAAAGGGTTTTGGAACTATTGGCCAAGCCATTTAGGCATATTCTAGCACATCCTAGGTCTGAAGATGCATCAAAGGGTATCCAAATCATACGAAATTTGGATGATGGGTTTATAATGCCTTATGATAGGTACCACAAGGTTTCAGGCTATTTCAATATCATTTGGTGGGGTTTCATGATAAGAAATCCACGCATATTAGGGTGGATTATTATTTTGTCACACATCTGGTTCAAGAAGGATTAATTGAGATCTTGTATCTTCATATGATGCTCACTAGTGTCCTAACTAAAAAAATAAGTGGGAATGTGTTTGTAATGCATGTACATGGGTATGGGGTTGATAGCTGATAATAAAATCTAATTGTAATGTTCTTCAAAGGCCCAGTGGGAAATGTTGGGATTGCAGCCATTTAAAGAGCATTAGCTCTGGTTCGTTTATTATACCCTTAAAAGTTCGATTTTTACTCAAAATTCTCAATTTAGTGGGAATTTTGGGCTCTATGTTCTTCGAAGCAGATTATGATGTGTCTTGTATAGCAGGCTCTTTAGGAGTAGGCTCGATTAGAGTTCTATTTGATTTAGAGCAAGTTAGCAAAGCATGTTAGTGCACTCTGAGACCCTAGCCTTGGTTTTACAGTCTAGATTTTGAGGCATGGGGAGTCCAATCCGCCCCTTGAGTGCTTTGGGTTTGATCCCAGGTTACATCTACAGGATTGGGTTCGCAGATACCCCATGAAGGCTGGTTATGTCTAATAGTAGTCAAATTATCAGGTAGTGGATGTATAGGCCATTGAATGAAGTATGTGCCTTGCAAGAACAAGGGCCTTAACCTCTTATCATTTTCATGGTTTTTCCAATGACATGGTTTTGGTCAAATCCTGGATTTAGGATGGTGTATATATGTGCTGGATTTAGTTTGAAATTGTAATTTTATCTACTCCTTAGCAGACTTTGATGAACCAACCATGAGCCCCTTGGATGGGAATACTCACGGGTCATGAGTTCATTGGATTGATTTGAGGGTAGCCAATGATTATGAGTGTTATCTTGGAATGCCTAGTTGTTTACGCTTGACTTGGAATGCCGATCTCAAAGCTAGATCAACTCAAATCTCTTGCGAAACTAATAAATTTTTAGAAATCATTAGAGAGAGTGGGGTTGCTCAAATCATAGATTCAACATCGTGGATCTTTACAGATCCGGTTCTCCTTTGAGTCTACTGGCATTGCCAGCTCTCAGATCCATATATAAGACCTTAAAAGCTTCTAAATAGTAAGTAAATTTCTTAAGAGTTAAAAATCACATAAAAATGTACTAAAACTAAAGAAACTAATAAATTAAAGAGATTAAGGGAGATCACTTACCTTAGGCACCAAAAATCCGGAGTTTTGGGTTCCAATTAGCCGCTCTCCTTGTGCTACCATCTCTTTATTGGATGTTTTTGCTTGCTGGATTTTCCTAGATCTTGGTTTATTTTACATGCATCTAACAATTCTATGGCTTAAAAAAAGGTTAGAGAGCTTAGGTATGAATTTCTCTAATTATTTCGGGAGATGATTTCCTACATTTTTTCAAGGGAATTGAGGTTTTCTAAGGTTTATTACGAATTTTAGGATTTTTCTGAATTTTAGGATTTGTCTAGTTTTTTTCCTAATTTCTAGAAACTGAGATTTATCTAGTGATTTATTAGGGGCTTTTCGAACTAAATTTTGGGCTCTTTTTGGTGTAATTTTCCGTGGATTCTAGAGGGGTATATAGAGGTTTTCACTAGGGTTAGGCTTGAAAATGGTTGATTTAATCCAAGGGCCCAGATTTAATTAAAAAATAAGGTATATTTCAAATTTTCAAGAATATTCAGTTTTAAAACAGCCTCAAAACACTTATCAAAAAAGAAATTTGGGCATAAAATGGCAGCCTCATGCCAATCAGGTAGCGACACTCTACGACAGTTTGGTTATTTTCCTCTATATCTTCCCGAGTCTCTAACTTGTTTCTATTGTGTTTGATATAAGTGATTATTAGACCGTTGGAAAGCTCTCGGGGTCTAGTACTTCTTGGGATAGGTTTTGGACAGTTTTAAGATAATTAAATTGGGTCTAAGTTGACTATAGCTCACTAGAGTTTGTGTGGTCCTTAGGACTCAGAATTAAGGTTTCTTGGAATTACCTTGGCCAGAATTTCATGGGTGGGTGTCTACAGTTATCCTTATTTGGTATTCACTTGGGACCTAGTGAATGGCAAAGAAGATGGAACCTGAGACACGATGGAAGAAAATTGAGGAGTCATCCTTTCGAGTGACCAGTACCCTCTGAGAAGGTGGTACATCGCTGGATATTTTTTACTTGTAAGACATCAAACTGGTATGCACTATCTTTGAAGCAATGGCTTTGAGAGGCCTCCTTGGGATCTGAAGTGACAATTAGTAGGAACGATGTTGTCTTTGAGTTGATGACTTCTCCTTGCTAGAGTCACCATATTGCTCCCTGGGAAGCTAGTGTAGTCATCTTTTTTTTTTTAGGTAAGTCAGTAGAGTGCAGTCATCTATAGCTTTAGATCTTTTTCTTTGGGTTGGTTTTCAATTGAATGGGAATTTTAATTGAGAACAAATAATGATAATGAAATTTTGGTTAATTGAAGTTCTATTAACCTTTAATTCTAAATTCTTAGGATCCACATATTCAAGTTAAAGTTTCCGAAACTCTGGGTTGTTTTTCCTAAGGGTTTGCAGCATAGCATCCAAGATTTAGTAACTGCAGAAACATCATGTCTGATCCCTTTTTGAAACTCCTTCATTTTTTTAAAACATTTTGAAAACAGGGAGAAAACTTTTCGAAACAGATGCAGGGTTTTACAGATTGTAACCAAAGAAATTAAATTTTTTAAAAACTTACACATATATAGGGGGAAAGTTGGAAATGGGGAGAAATTTAAAAAACAAATATAATTTGGTTAGCCGTTTAAGCTCATGCAACCATGGAGCCCTCTAAGCAGTTTTACGTATTGTTAGAAAAACTGGCTGGTTCGAACCAGTACCGACCGATTAGCTCAAAACCGCTAGGGTTCCGAGTTTGGTTAGGGGTGGTTTTGGTGATCTCCTAGCCTAGGGTACAACCCCATAAATTTTCAGGCCCAAACCAATCGGTTACGGATTGAACCAGCCGTATTTTTGTCAAACTGGCCGATTTTTCAACTAACCGAACATGTTAGTGGATATAACAGGTTTTATAAACAAATAAATAAAATAACACCCGTTATTTGATACAAGAATTCACAGGTGATTTTTAGCTTTTTTTATTCTTTTTTATACCATTTTTTGGCATTTTTCATACTTTATGGCTGTAAAACATTATTTATCATCCGTAAAACTAGCAAATTCGAATCCAATATTGAAAAATCAAGAGATTTGGTGGATTTTGAAAATCCAATATTGAAATGGTGGATTTTCATGCCTTTTGAAATTTTCGCCATTTCATTAATACCACCTTTAATAGCCAATGGTTTTTATTGCAAATTGAGGGTTTTTAATCCTAATCAAATCATCTATCATATACCTCTTTCAACTTGTAACAAAAGATTGGGGGTTGATTTGGGCCTTGAAAAGCTGCTGCTCAAATAACCTGTGTTTAATCCAAAAAAATAGATTTTGGATCAATTTTTTGGTCGTTTTTATCAAATTGATTTATGTATTTTGATCATCAAGGCTTCATCTAGCACATAAACTAGGTATGCTTATTTATTTTTGAGTAAATATTTTTATATGAATTTTTTTCTTGCCCAATTTCACAGATCTGAATTTTCTAGGATTTTTCAATTAAATAAAAATACCAAATATGTTTTTTACGATTTTTTTTAAAAGGTGATCGAAGCTTTTACAATGCTTCTGTGTTGATTTTTTTGATTATCCAAACATTAAGGGTCGTTTCTTGCTTGAAATGCCGCTCAATTTTAGGAGTTATTGAAAAATCGATTTTCAAAAAAACATTATTTTACTTTATAAAATTATTATTTTTGACGAATATGGGAAATGTTTTCTTAATAAAATAAATTTTTTTGATAAAATTATTTATTTTGATAAAAATATGTTGTTTTGATTTTATGACAAAACCTATATGTATCGGTCTCTCTACACATCTTGTCTTTTACATTTGAAATTCTAGATGGACATGTAAAAATTGGTGGATCAATTTCTTTTTCATTTTTCTAATTGTGATTAATAGTATCTTAAAGTGGTATAAAACATGAAATTGGTGTGCGTAAACATATATGTGTGCTCTTTTTTTTTTAGCAATAATTATAGACTAATGTAATGTTTCTGCCTAGTTGCAATACTTGAATATCTAAAGTGCATATTTACACTGGGTAATACATTTGTGGTAAGGTGTTGTAAACTTATTATCAGACTTCATTTTAGGAAACAAAAAGATTTATGTGACTTGCTTGGGATCATGTATAGGACCATAGTATTCAAATATTAATTTATAAAAAGTTGTTTCAATTTTTTTTGCAAGATAAATGTATGTAATAAGATATTATGCACTTAATCTAAGTTTTTCTATTTTTTGTTTTGGGGTGTTTTTGACCCATTTTTTTTTTTTAAAATCTACTTAACCAGTTAGTCCGGCTTGGTTCCAATTCTAACTGCTCCCAGCCCCATGTACGGTTAACCGTACTATTTCTATTTTATGAACATTGGTTTTATGTCATGCAGCGATGAACATGTATATGTACCTGCCACAGCTCTTTTATGTCGCATGGCTTTGGCGTTGAACTAAGACATTGATTCCCAGTTTGTTTTCTGTCATACGGGTTAGACGTCTTCCTGTCTTGACTCTTTTACGATGCACGAGTTTGAGGTTTGATTGAGATTGATTTCCCGATTGTTTTACATTGCATGGGTTGGACGTTTTCTTATTGGATTTTGATTTATTTATTTATTTTTATTTTTATGTTACATGGGATAGACGTTTTTTTATCTGATTTGTTGATGGAGCAATTATAGCTCGTGCCAACATGGAGCACTGAACACTAATGACTTGGTGAGCAGTTTAGGCTCTTGCCACCATCATACTTAAAGTGCCCTTAAGAGAGTGAATTATGAGGAAAGGCCTCATATCTTGCC
>NW_006499436.1:2868061-2887061 GCF_000471905.2 Amborella trichopoda
ACAGTCTATTTAGAAAAAAAAAAAAACTCCCAAAGAAGAATATTTTTCTTTCTTTTATTTGTACCAAGGTGGTTAATTACATATGTTAGTAGTACACAACTTTTAAACCCTATAAATTGAGGTTCTTGTTCACATCTTTGTTAAGCTCAATAATACGTTATTGGACTTAATGCCCAATAATAGAAAAATATAGTTTCTCACATGGTATCAAAGCAAGGTTCTCTACAATCTTGTTATTGCTTGGGCCTTCTCTGCGATACGTGAAAACTCTGTTTCACCTCGCACGCTTCTCTAATCTCTGTTTGGTCTTCTACGATATGCCCGGACTTCTCTCTTGCCCTTTTGTGTCTCTCTACTCTCTCCTTGTTTTCTCTTAATCTCTATTCTCTCTTTATCTCATAGGTGCCTCCGATCTCTCTAACCTCTCTCTCTCTCTCTACGCTCTCGATCTCTCTACTCTCATTTGTCTCTCTCTACTCTATCTCGGGTTGGGCGTGCCCGCTATGGGTCTTAGGAGAGAGAGAGTTAGAGAGAGAAAGTCAGAGAGAGAGGTGTGTCTAGATAGGGGGAGAACACCTCTATTTATAGTGAATTTTAGGTTTGGAGTTTCTTTAGGGTTTCCCAATAGTTTGTCTCTTTCTTGATATTGAATATAGACCGTTGATCAATGAAATTTGTGGGGTGAGAGATCTGAACCATTAATTCCATAGATGTGCCATCAACATTATAGAAGGTGCATGAACCATTATCCCCTTTTCCTTAAACCATTTTCCCATTAATATATTTAAATAAATTAAATCTAATAAAAACTTGTTCATTCCATAAAGTAGCATGTTCCATCTCATATATTCCATAAGAATATGTCAAATATTATCAAGTTAATATATGCTACCATATTTAAATAAGATAGGGCCAATGTTTACTATATACCCAAATTGACCATATCTCTTAAAACATATTTTCCATAATACAAATTTTTTGAACATAAAGAAACCAAAAGAGAATCCAATGCGTGGGGCATGGCACCACATGTGGTCCCCACCCACATGTCACATGGTGGCCCCATGTACATTTTGGACCCCCATGTAATTTTAAAATAGCAAAAACAAATTTTAAAATTTTTATTTGAATTTTTATAACTTTGTAAAGTCAATAACTTTATTTTTATACGTCCAAAAATCACAAATAAAATATTAAAAGATTCATAAAAATTCAAATAATAAATCTAAAATAATTTCTATAATAAAATGAACACAATTAAATTAATAAGATGGGAAGTGGATGCATATGGTCTAGGAGTTCTATCAACGATCATGGGGTACTCCACCTTCAACTGTGGACTACAGACCACACTTGCTTTATCAAATCGACCAAGTGTTTCCCATGACCCATAGTCCAAGCAGGGGCTAATTAGCGGGTTACCAGAGTATGACTGATGAGCCAAGGGGTCGCAATCTTAGTCTGTGGATTACAGGTCCTCCCCTAGAAACGAGTCAAGGTCACCATGACCTGATGCGCCCAAAGCTCTATAGTGTATAGGGATATCTCTCTCGCACATGCATACGCGTCACCTAAAGGTAGATAACTGGCTTTGCCGAACGATATATCAATATGCATGTCGTGTGATGGAACATGAATGAGGGTTTGACTCCCGTCTTTGTAGGCCTACCATCACACACAAGTGTCACACAGTCCCTCAGCTCACTCATCCAGGCATAAGCTCCGACCTCATCAAGGGCTAACCTAAAACCCTTATCGATTTATTCTTTATGCACAGGTACTTTGGGCTTTCCAACCGACTGACCTAGATCGTCAAGCACAATCTGATATCAACAAATATCATTTGCTTAATATGATCTACGAGAGACCACACTTCTATTAATTTTATGTTCCACTATAATAAATATTTCTCATTGCACACCCCCCGAAGCTATAGAGAATAAACTCCTCTCTCTCTAACCACTCATAGACCATTTCCTTTAATGGCGTCAAACCAAGGCCAAAACTCTTCGACTACCTTCAAATTTGTCCTCCTGTCTCGCAACTATGTTTCCAGCTGCTTTCTCACTCTAAGACAAAACCCCAACTCACTCATTTTCTCACTGTCTTCCTCTGCCCAAACAATGTCTCGCAACTCTGTTTCCAGCTGCTTTCTCACTCAAAGACAAAAACCCAACTCACTCATTTTCTCACTGTCTTCCTCTGCCCAAACAGTGCACCAATCTGTCTCTTCTTATTCTTCACTTCAATTCTAATTAAGTAAAACAAAAAACAAAAAAAAAAGAAGCTTGTGTGATGCAATGCCAGTTCTATTCGACCCAGCCACCCAAATTTTGGAAGCACTTTCTCTCTCTTAATTTTCAAGAATTTCCAATCCTTCACAAATCTGGTCACTCAAGATAAGTTCTTGTGACAATATGTTCTTGAGCAGAAGTTCTTTTACAGTATTTTTTAGATCTGAATTGCGTTGTTCTCCCGTGTTTCCTATTTTTTGTTTGCGGTACAAAACCCTCTGTTGTCCCTTGCTTTCCTATTTCCCTTCGCTACACAAACCCAAAAAGACTTGCGTTTTGCCTCTACCAAATGCTCTCTCACCAAAAAGGTATTTTGTCACTTTTGAAAAGGATGGACAAATTGAAGAAGCCAAGTAGGAACGTTGAGTTTGGTGGACTGTTGCGCTCTTGTGGACCATTCTATTTAGTTAATCTGACTTTGGAGGACCATACTATTTACTTAAACTACCTGAGCTTTTGTTGTTGGTATCCATCATTGTGATACCATTTTGTTCATAATGGAAATAATTTGATCTCTGTGATCTATAAGCTATTTTTGCCTATTGCATTAGGTAAACTGTTGATGTCGTGCTTGCCTCTAATGCTGGACCTTTGGTGAGTCGGATCCACCGCTAAAAATAGCCTCTGAAAATGAATGATCACCATCTACCAAATCGTGTTTCAAGTTTTGACTATCTGATACGTCTCTCTGTTGAGTCATGTTTTGACTATTTGATCTATTGTGGATTTTATTGTTCTCAACTTCGAATCTAAGGTCCAACTGTGCTGGTTGCTCCGTTGTTGATTTCAGTTGGCTCTTCCAAGTGCCTCTTGATCGAATTTCTCGATCATGTCGGTTTCGGATGCCTATGTTTAATGATTGAGTTTATGTTACTCAATCCTATCGGATGATGGAGTTGTTTGTTACTTCATCTATATCAAATTTACTTGATCCTATCTATTATGGATGCATGTTGATTTGTTGTTATGTGAGATTGTTCTATTCGAGATGTCGGTTTCTACGAATCGCTAATTTGCAGCTGTTCAAGCTTCATTTGTTCATACTTTATTACTAAGGCCTGCCTTGATGTCCAAACTCAAGTTGCTCTCTTAACGCATCTTGAGTTTGAGGGGGAGTGTGGAAATATAGAAACTTGCACTTATTTTTTTAAATAGTATACAACTTTGTAACTCTATAAATTAGGGCGTTTGTTCACATCTTTGTTAAGCTCAATAATACACCTTTCATGGGGGCTTAAGACCCAATTATATACAAATACAGTTTCACACAGCTACAACTCATATTAATTCTTCTTTAATTGAGGCATGAGCTGAGAAATATACCTATAATGCCAACTCTTTCTTCTTCCCAGCTGGGGAAGCTACTTTAACCCTTGAAGTGACAGCTAGGATATCTGGATTTCTGTATCAATACCTCTGTAATGCGGATAACAAATTTAATTTTTGTAAGAAATTCGTTGGAGCCGCTTACAGGAGATTGGATAAACATGGAATAATTGGTTTCTAATAGAAGCCAATCTACTCCTGAGAAGATGATGCGCCTAGTGAGCTTGGAACCTTTCCCTAGTAGCTCTAGACTGTATCGAAGCTCCTTGATCCCTTTAGTCTCCTGCTTTGTGGCAAAATTCAGGCATTTCCGCAACTTCAACAATGCAACAACTTTCAAACTTAACATGTTAAAGTTCACTCGAACTACCTTCCACATTTCCACAACAAAAGGGGCCACAAGTGGAAAGGCCCACGTTTTTTAAAACTTTCAAGATACACCATCCCAGTTATTTTCAAACATATTTCAAAAAGAGTTTTTTTAGACTTCCACAGGATCCTCCTCCTAGAGCGCATGAGGTGAAACCGTTTGCTCACCTACTCTATCCTCTAACCTACAACCATCAAGCTAAACTCTTAAACCTAACATGAGGTCATAAAACCAGATGGGTACTCCATGATTGCACGAGTCTAAAACCATAGTTACTGGGAGCTGAACTCTTAAACCTAAAATGAGGTCCTAAAACTAGATGGGTACTCCATGGTTGCATGAGTCTAAAACCATAATTACAGGGATTGCCCCTCAAGGGCATAGTTTTGGCTCCTATATCCAACTCACGTACTCCAAGTCAGAGATCACAATCGAAGCTCATTTTCTCTTTTGGGGGAAGTTCGTTCCCTTTTTTTAGGAATCTCAATCCCTTATTCAAAGGGAGTTAGATTCCCCAAATGAGGGAGCTCAATCCTTCTATTTGTGGATCTTGATCCATTCCGTATCATGTTGGAATCTCGATGTGCCGATGGGATCTCGATATCTGTATTTGTTGATCTCCGTCCATATCATGTAGTGATCCCAAACATCAAAAATTATAATCATTAGAGTGTCATATATATAGATTGTGGACTGTATAGTATTAGACTAGAGTTGTAAAATGTATAAACCTTACCATGAATTAAAATAATTAATAAAATGGAAAGAGAGAACCGCATCCGTTGCATAATCGGATCTAGTTTATGTGAGTATTGGGACTGTGATCCTCTATATTTATGGATTGAGGACCCCAAATTATATGGATCTCAAACCCTGGGTATTTGGGGTCAAGATCCCACGAGAAGTGGGAAAGACGGCCCTTATGAAATGGGATCTAGATCTCACAAGTGTTGGTACAGAGTTCCTTTATATATAGGATTTAGATCCATGCTAGATATATTATAGTGATTGCAATCCTAGACTACTGAATCTTTTGACCCATGTTGATCAAACAATCACGTTCCAGTTCCAAGAGTTGTTCCTGCTCCAGTTCCCGATAACTATGGTCTAAAGTCTAAACTACCAACTACATGAGGGCATGTCCATAGCAGTTTGGACAAGTCCATATGAGCCTGGTATGGATGCTTTGAGATCAAACGATCGGATGTTTCCTTATATAGTTCAATATCACTCCAAGCTATCAGCATCAAACTAGATTACCCCACACTGGATCTAGTTCCACTAGCATCACCATCATTGTCAAGATTCAAGCCCTAAATTACCCTGTGGTGGCATCATAATCGTACCATGAAAACCGCATCAAATTTAGCCCCATGATACCATCATAGTTCCACAGGCAGAAGAAACAAGTTTTTTTATCCAGAGGGATTACAACCACGAGATGAAGCAGTTCATCTAAAACCAAAAATACCTCAGGGTTTCAGAACAAAAAATATTCTATTGCAAGGACTTGCTAGCAAAATACCTTAAAAAAAAATACCATAGTTGTTTTGATGAATCCATCCAAACTCATATATACACCATGGGCTACTTGACTACTTCCAAGTCTTTTTCTTTGCCTCGCCGAGCTTGACTACTTCAAGTCAACGGGCTATTATTCTGAGTCTTCTTTTTTTTTTTTTTTGAAAGGCAAAAAAAATTGTACCATTTCTCGATTGTGCATGTCATCCTTGGGCAGGGGCCATGCTAATCTTCTCTGTATTGTTCCAATTTTATTAGATGTCTCCGAAGAGGCATATTCCAAGTCTCTATGACCACTTTTATACTAAAGACTGAATATGAGAGTCTTTATATCATGGTATATACTCGAAAGACTTGAAAATGGAAGTTCCAGAACGTTTAACATAAAGTCCTAGATGAATATCCAGTTTCACAACCTTTGTTTCAAAAGGAAAAGATGGTCAAAAGTTGTATTTTTTGAAGTTGACATAATTATTCAGGAAACGTGTTTTGATTTCTTTCTCGCACATTACCAGAAGCGCAACCACAAGGATCACTCATTTTTTTAACACATCGTTAGCATTTAAACTGAGCAACAATCCCATGACTTCCATCGATTGATATTATCTTAAATTATAGAACATATTGGGCTATAGTTCACACCTACGACGCAAAAATACATGAAAAATGGGTACAATTAACAGAGGTAAATTTTTTTCCAAAAATGAGTACCCTATGATATAAATAGACACCAAAAACTGATGTTGTAGTTTTGTTCATAGCTATATCCAGGCATCATAAGCTTGAACTTTCCCTATTGTAATGTTGATGAAGAAGTATCAAAAGACCTCCTCTGCACCAATAGGCAGGTGACCTTAGAGGTGTGGCCATGGATCTTATCAAGAGTGCATAACACAAAGTCTGGCCTGTGAAGAGCCAAGTTCAAATGGTCCTCTCCCACCAGTAAAGAAGTGGTATCAAGCAAAACATGCCACTTGTTTCGGTGAGCCTCTGAAACCCAATGCAACGAATACCTTGTCCCCGCCATCTCAGCTGGATAGGCAAACAACCCCTTTGGACTATGCTTACACTTTCGCCGAAAATATTGGCTTAGTTGCGATCCTGCGATTCTGAGGTCCAGCCATGTCTCAGGAGCAGGCACCACTTTTGAGTCCTTGTAAGTGGCAAATTCCCTTATGTAATCAGTTGCTTCTTCTAGTATGGTCATATAGTAATTGTAGCGGAAAAACGGATAGCTCTCACCGATAAGCACCATGGCCTCTCTATGCCCAGAGGTGAAGATCACTGAGTATTCATCCTCAGTTAGGCCGCAATGTTTTAGAACCCGGTTTCTAGCATGAATTTCCGGTATAGCGGTGCATTTCTCAGGAAATGAGGATTTCTTAGCCAAGATTTCGAGTAGTCTTGATGGCTCAAGCCGAGATTTCTCGAGGTCTGGCAAGTGGTTAGCCACAAAAGAAGGGGATGAGTCCTTTAGACCTCTTGGGGACTTCTTCTTGTCGTCCTGCCCATCTATTGCCTCATCATGGTAGATAAGAGAGAAGAGGTCATTCGTGTCTCCTTCTTCTAGCAAGCCATTGGAGTACTGGGGATATCGAGCAAGAACATATTGCTCGACATACTTCCTCTCGCTCGGGGTAATGGGTCCGGACCACCGTAGATCAAGGCCACGTAGGCTGGAGATGGCCTCGGCAATTATATGGGGAGGGATGACAGTATGTGGCTTCTGCTTCCAAGATTTGCACCAGAATTAGCAATTGATTGATTATAGTAGAAGAGCTATGAGAGATTGACTTAATAATTATTCTCTAGAAAACTTTTGGGAGTTCTTATAAGAAGAAAAGATAGAAATCGAGGAGACGTTTTCCAACCATGGTTTTCCATTTTTTGGGTAGAAATATGAGACTTGCCATAAATGAGATCTAACAAAGAATAAATCATAGAAGACAAATCAAAGGTTTTTGAAGTGCCAAATATGGTTCTGATGTGTGGCTTAGGACAAGGATCTATCCAAATTTCGTGCTTTGTTTTTATCTATTTATTTTTTGAAATTTGGTAGGAACATGGAAGGAATAAAAGAATCAAGAGTGATAAAAGTGCAGATTTTAGGTGTTCTTTTCAACAATATTCATTCAAGAAAAGTCCTAACATATCAAGCAAAACATTAATGGTAGGTATAAGGAGTGCGGCAGAGAGCAGATTCATCACAAAGTCGAACAGACTCAAAGGCTTTGCTCAAATTGTCAAGCAAGTTTCACAATTATTTAAAGAAAATGTAAAATCCTTTGCTTTTGTACACTTTATTTTTCAAAAACTTTGATAAATATTCACCAGAACACTATAGCCACAAAATGTGAAATTTCGATTGACTTGGAGCAAAGAGGCTTTTTTTTATGGCACTCTGTGCAACCATTTTCATGGTGGCCAGAGAGGTTAAAAATTTTCCAGAGATTGACTGAAAATATGCGAAAAGGAGGAAATTACAAAAAGTCGAAATCTGGGGACACTTGAAATATGCTTACCTTCATGATCATGCTAGTGGGCCTTCCATTATGGATTGGCGATCTTTCAATCACTGTAGTGATGGACTCATCCAACTCCAAGTCGATTCTAACAAGAGCCTAAATTCAAAGATAAAATTATCAAAATTAGGTGTGACAAAATCGATCATCTATTCAAAACTGTAAATTCAAAGATCAAATTATCAAAACTTAGACCACGAAATCGATCATCGAATCAAAACTGTGAGAATGAAAGGTGCAGATTGTAAATTACTTACTTTTGATCCTTCTTCAAACTGGTTTTGATGATTTTCATCCTTTCTTCCCATTGCCTCCTCTTTTATTGGCACTACTCTCATGAATCAATAGAAAGAACTATGGTCCAACCCAGTTCTCTCTCTCTCTCTCTCTCTCTCTCTCTCTCTCTCTCTCTAACTGTGGGTGTGTGAGAAGTGGTGGTTATGCAGAGGAGACCAAGCCCAACAAAAACCCACTATCTCTTGATTGCAGATATCTGAATTGCATTATTTACTAAAAGAGAGAGGAGGCATCAACCAGAGGAATCATTCTAAGAAACTGAGAGCAGCATACGCAGATTATGATTTGACATGTATGCCTCTATAACAAACACAAAAGATTTTTAATAATAAGCATACAGCAATATATGTTGAGTATATGCTCCCATTTGCATAATATTCAAAGGCTAAATCATCTAAACAAATGGTGAGGATTGCAATCGTATGACCAATTTTTTAAATTCGAAAGATGGTGACCATTGCCGTAGAAGTGGGTAAAAAGGAAGTTATCTTTTGGTTTTACCTGGTGTTTGAAAATTCGGATTGGTGAGATGGATCATTCATCCATAGATCCGTGTCGGATCATTGGATTGCTGATCCGGATCAGTCTCAATCGGTGAAAAAAATACTAAATAAATAAATAAAAGTTAAAATAGGCTTTTATGGGGTGGATATTTAGAGAATACCTAATAAAACATTATATAAGCTTAAAAAAAAGAGATCTATACCATCCTGAAAAAAGAGCGGGTTTTAAGGGGAAATCAGGCTGAGATGTATATCATCCTAAAACCAGTTTTGTTCCGACCAATTCCATCTAAATCAGAAATCGTTAGCTTTTAAAACAATGTACCCCATCTCTTTTCCCCGGTGGTGAATCCAAAAAAAAAAAACAAAGCAAGTGTGAAATGATAAAGTGAGGGTGATGAGCAAAGAAAGGGATTGTATAAAGGGACACCATTTACTTTTCACAATTCCTTACAATCATTTAATGAGAAATTTGATAGCTTGGATGTATCATAAAGTTCGAAAAAATTTCTTTTGAAGTTTTAACTTGATCAATGGAATAATTGCACACGGAGCTGAGAAAATCGTTCGGTGGTTTGATAATGACTCGAGTTTTAATCGGACATGGGGCATTTCTAATGTTTGCTTTTTATTTCATCTTTATAAATATTGTCGGTAATACATACAAGCATCTTTCATTTTCTTAAAATATATGTACCTAAGAAAGGTAGACATTGACAAGGACAATACTATTGGGGAAAACTAAGGATCACCGAAAAATAGGTAAGCTGAGAAATTATCAATATTTCAATTTTGACTCAAAAAAACATAATGAAAAAATTTGATATGTATATGGCTTAACTATGGCAGTACAATAATATCTTGAGTGATTTATGTAGAGACCTTAAAATTTTAGATAAAATACGAAATGTTCTACTTATACGTAAAAATTACAAAGAAGGTCGGTAAATCCTCTTTTTTCTTTTTTTTTCTTTTTTTTTACGGCCCCTTAGTCAACTAGATTTTTATTTTTATTTTTGTTTAATTGTTTTAGTTTTTTCGTTAATAGGACAGTGCTTTAAAGTTTGGGACACTACCTTACTAATGGAAAAAACTAAAAAAAATTAAAATCCGAGCTGACCGATGGGTAGTTTTGAAAAAGAAAAAAAAAAGGATTGTTGATCACCTTCTTTGTAATTTTCACATATAAGTGGAGCATTTTGTAATTTACTTAAAATTTTAAAATCCATACGTAAATAACTCTAAAATCTTCAAATAATATTTTTCTGCTGTGACTTGGCAGTATTTTGGTTCTTAATTGGAACAAATTTTGTCTAAAATTTGACTAAACACAACAACATGGTGTGCTTATTCCATTGTCAACTAAAAGCGTACAATGATTTTTTTTGGGGCATATATACAGAGAAAATTACTTGTACCAAGCATTAATTGCAAGCAAAACCTTAATATTCGAACTTTGCCCTAATTCCCAACTGCCTAAATCTTTAATGCCACTCTTATCTTCTTCTTTGCAATGATCTTTAAAGGGAAATGGATTATTCATTGGTTTACTATTTCTTTAACTTTTCAATTTTCTTGGGGAAATACAGTTGTTTTCTGAGCCTATATTTTCCTGGAATATGTTCGTAATTTCTCTCTTATTTTTAGGGGAATATGTATTTTCCGAGATAATTAGGTCAAACTTTTGATGTTGGCTTTTATTTATTCGATAATCTTAATTTAGTATGCTTATCAAAACCAAGATTCAAAGATTTCAAATAAACGAAGAGAGAAATTTCAAGACAGTTTAAAAAATGAGAACATTATTATAAGAGAAGTTTTTTTTTTGAAGATGGGTCAAATGCGCATTTATATTGATTCCTACAAAACACGCAATTGTATAATGATCTACTGAAAAATTTAGAGCTCTTAATGCATTTGAAAAAAGTAGAGAGTTTGAAAAAATAATGATTTAATACTTGCTTACTACGGTCAAGATTGGAAACGACTAAAAAAAAAAAAGGAAAAAGTTAAATATATAAAGGAAAATACAATGGGTGGAAGGGGGAGACATAGCGAATTCGGATCCCCCGATTCCCAATAGACTCGATTGGTTCCTGAAGTAGTTGGGCGAATCCATGCAAATTAGACTGATTCCAAGTTCCGATAAAAACTGGGTTAGTACGTACTAATTCCTAGCGCGGATCGAAATTTTCAGCCCGGATAGAAAATTCCCTATCTAAATAGGCAATTTTTAAAGATAAATGATCTTATAGGACCGTCTCCCACCCATGTGTGTAGGACTCCCAAAAGGATCACCATTGAAGTTGGCACAAATCTCTATAAAAATCAAATCTCACATCAATGTGATAATTTTTCTAGAGATCCGTACCAACTTTAATGGTGATCTTTTGGGATTCTACACACATGAGTGGGGGAAGGTCCTATAGAATCATTACTCATTTTTAAAACACGCGATTAAACAAAAAGACTAATCCTAGGAAGGTCCGTTAAAAAATTCTGAATTAATTTTCTTTTTCCGATAGATGTTGTTTGTAATGGGGAAGTGACTTATTCCAAGGGTGGCAATGGGCCAGGCCAACCTTGGATCTGACCTGGCATAGCCCTATAAGGCCATTGTTGGGCTAGCCAAGCCAAAAACAAATGAATAAAAAATAGGAAAAAAGAGGGTCAGACCGAGCGGCATTAGGATAGCACTAGCCCTAGCCCTAGCCTGTTCCTCAAGTCATAATTTGTAGCTCAGGCCCTACTTTTTCAAGGTTGGGCCTAGCTAACCTTGGACTTGGCCCGGTACAGTCCTACAGGGCTAGGGCTGAGCTAGCTAGGCCAAAGACAAATGAAAAAAAAAAAAAAAAAAAGAGGGTCATACCGAGAGGCACTAGGCTAGCATTGGCCGTAGTCTGACCCTCAGGCCATAGTTTGTGGCCCAAGCCCTACTTTTTCAAGGCCGGATTGGGCTGACTAGCCCATTGCTAGCCCTCTTGTAGAAAGTTGTTTGGCCCAATATTGTCAATTTGCTTCGTTTCGACCGAAGCCTTCGGTTTTTCACTCTAAATCGAAGCTAGACAAAGAAAAAAATAACTGATTCAGCCAAATTCGGCTTGCTTCAGGGTGCGTCGACTAGATTTGGGTTGGTTCGGTCGAAAAATGATGCTTTGGCCAAAGAGAATGAGGGCAAAAGTGATATTTTCTCTCTCTTTTTCTCTCAACGGAAACATAATATTTTCACTCTCTCTCTTAAGGGTGCAGTTGGCATACAGATGCATATGTAGGTGGAAAGGTAAAGTGCACCTTCAAATTTTATCATGGTATATAATTTTGATGTAAAATGTTCTTAAGATTATCTCAAAATCTATTTTTATATCTAATTATAAAATTTTAAATTTAAAAAATGGTTAAAATCAAGTAGATCTATAAACACATAAAAATCTTGAAAATAGACGGTGTAGATAATATGTTGTAAAATGCAGTATTTCTGAGACTTAAAATCTTTTTATTTTTTATAGTCATACATCTCGATGTCGAGATGATCATTCAAAGGGTTTTTCAACATTAAAACTACCTTTTCCGATGGATTTTTTGGGGGCATCCGTAGTTCTACATGATAAGGTAGCATCTTATATAAACTTTTTCCCCCCTCTTAAAAGTTAAAAGGTGTGGTTTCTATAAGGATGCAACCTTAAACAATCCAATTAAGACGCACATCAAAATTTTATCATAACATATAATTTTGTTATAAAAAATTCTTAGAATTATCTTAAAATCTATTTTTATACCTAATTAGAAAATTTTAAATTTTAAAAATGGTTAAAATCAAGTAGATCTATAAATATCTGAAAATTTTGAAAATGGATGGTCTAGATAATGTGTTGCAAGATGCACTATTTTCAGGACTCAAATTTTTATTTTTATTTTTTTTATTCATACATCTCAATGTCTAGATGATCGATTAGAAGGTTTATTCAACATTAAAATAACATTTCCGATAGATCTTTGAGGTGCATCTGTGATTTTACATTTTAAGGTTGCAACCTTATATAAACTTCTCCCAAAGTTAAAATATGTTAGCCATTTATCAGTTTTTACTTTTACAGCGAAGCTAACCGTTTACTCTCTCATCTCCACCTTGAAGCTCTTCTCACTTGTCATGCTACTCTCTCGATCTCTCTCAAAGTCCCCGTGCATGTCTCTCTCTATCTCCTAAGTCCCATGCATATCTCTCTCTCTTCTTAAGTCCTCTGCTGCGGGCAGCTATGTTCTAATTTTGGGCTTTTCAAAAACCCATATTGTTCCTTAATTTTGAGCTCCTGAAGACGAGTGCCCAAATTTTTCCATGACTAAAAATTCTTTCTTTTAACATTGTGCCCTAACATTGTACCGTAGTATTGGGTATTCTAAAAATATACCTTAATTCTGGGTTTTCCCATATTTCGCTCAAATTTAGGGCTTCTCTTTACATTGTTTTTATGAGAAATATTTTAAATTGATGTGCTTACTCTAATGTTTTTAAAATTTTTTATTTTAAAAAAGTTTATGAACTTCTAAAAAGAATTTTAAATATTTTTAAAAAAAAAACTTAAAAATTTCTCTCGAATCAACGAAAACACCGAATTGCTTCATTTTTTAGACTAAACCGAAACAAACTCCGAGACAAAATCCAACAAGATTGGTTTGGCCTTCTTCATTAGACAAGCATGCCATAACTCTCCTGATTATGGCAATTCATCATCACAAAGGTCATCACCATCCAATCAATTGTTGAACAGCCAAGGAGATCACTGCACGGGCAGGTACTCTTTTGCTTAACCACCGTAAAACCATTGATTGGATCGTGATAACAATCATGACTATGGGATTTTATATAGTCATAAAGAACATAGATATCTTGCAACTTTTGAATTTTATTGATTGCACCGAAGGAGAGAGAAACGGACAAAGGACATTTAACAACTTTCAAATTTTCACATAGTTTTGTTAGAAGAAAAAATATGAACCGTCCATTTATAAGCCAAACCCTATTGATTAGTACTAATAGAAATCCAGGCTTTACACATGTTCTGGTAAAACCAACATTAAGGCATGTATGAAAACGGTAAAATCAATGTCTTTTTATATAAATAACAAGGAGTGAGACGAGAGAAAAACCCTTTGCTGAAGTAATGGGGCCTAAAAAAAATCAATTATTTTAGTGATTGATTGCTAAGAACCAAAAGTGCTCCCCTCCAAAGATGCCTAGAGCATGTTGATGCATAAAAGACAGGACCAATTAGTGACATAATTCGATATTAAATACTCTAATTCTCAATTTAGTCGGATCGTACTTGAGAGAGAGATGAAAGATGAGAGAGAGTGGTTTTGTTTATTAGAAGAGAGATTGATTTTGTGTGCTTCTGTGAAACTTCCTTGACGGCAATGAGATTTAGTAAATTAGAAAGAGATAGAGAGATTGGGTTTAAAGAGAGAGAGTGGGTTTAGAGAGAGACAGATAGAGAGATTAGGTTTAGAGAGAGAGACAGATAGAGAGATTGGGTTTAGAGAGAGAGAGGATTTAGAGAGGGACAGATAGAGAGATTGGATTGAGAGAGAGAGAGTGGGTTTAAAGAGAGAGACGGAGAGAGAGATTGAGTTTAGAGAGAAAGATATTGGGTTTCGGTAACTTGATTGTAAATGGAGGGGGACTTCCGTTCAAGTTCCTTTGACAAGGTCCAAAGGCTTAATTAATGGAAACCCTGGGAAAACTCGGACTATGTATTATTTTTATATACAAGATAAAGTTTCACTTGCTTCAATCTGGAGATTATGACGACATGAAAATATAAATAATTGTAGGTCCATGTCATCCCCTACTAACCATAATTCCAATACAAAATTTAATAAAAAAGTTAAAAAACAAATACAAAATTTAATAAAATACATGCATTTTTAAAACTTCTCATTGTTGAGATATTAATATACTGTTATTTTGATGATTGTCTCCGCATTAATATACTCTTATTTTGATGATTGTCTCCGCTTCATTTATTATGCATTGGGCATCATAAGTGTGGGTTTCACAAATGGGTTAATATGACTTAACCACGTAAAAATTAGTTTCAAAACCCGGGTTCACCCCACAGATCCGTATCAGATTCTTGGGGGTCCATATCAGCTCAATCAATGACCAAAAAAAAATTAAATTAAATTAAAATAGGGGTTTATGAGATGGGTATAGTTTGTATAGAGCCTAGGCTCTACACAATCAAATTAGAGCGTACCTTTAAATAGTGTCGAGAAATATGGTTTCACTATTGGAAATCTTTGGGATAGCCTTAAAATATATTTTCATATTTGTTTATAAGGTTCAAAGCTTAAAAGATAGTGTAGATCGATAGATCTATGAAAACTTGAAAATCTTGAAAATTGACTGTCTAAAAATACGTTACAAAATATACTATTTCCAAAACATGAAACCTATTTTGAGTATCAAAAACAACCTCTTCTAGTGAACTTTTAGGCTCAAAATTGATTGTTTAGAGCCTCAGCTCTATATAAATTTTTCCTTTATAAGATGGGGATTTAGGAGGAACTTAATAAAAGAGTAGATAAGATTAAAAAAGAAAAGAGCTTGTATAGTATGCACCCTTGAGAGCATACTATATATTTACTCCCTTGGGCAAAAATTTTATTTATTTATTTTTGAACAATTAACTGTGATTTTCATTGATAAATAAAAAAGAGGTCACAATAAAAAAAAAAACAAAGAAAGCAAGAAAGCAAAAAGAAGCGAGAGGGGGAAGAAGGGGAGAAGAGAAAGGGTGGGGAAGGCCACCCGTAGATCAAAGAGGAACACCCCTGGCGAGTGCATCAGCATCACCATTTCGCTCCCGATGAACATGAATAAATTGAACCTCTCTATCTCAAAATGATAAATCCATCCGGCCACGGATGTGCATCCATTGCCAAGGAGTAGCAGAAGGTTGCCCGCACCATTTAATGACATTGAGGGAATCTCTCCTTCACTAAAAATTCGATTGTAAACCTCCACAGTCCTGGAGATCCAATGAAAAAAAAGGCCCAAAGCTCAGCTTCATTGCAAAACACTTAGTTGGGAATTTTTTATTATTATTTGAAACTTTGAGATCCATGTAACTATACCTACATGATTATTTTCAAAAAAAAGTTTTGATTTTGAATTATTAAACTTCTAGATCATTCATTCCAAAAATTGGATGGATCCAATGCTATTTTAGGATTTCTTTTAGGTGCCCACCAGGTTGTAGAGATCAAATCCCCAAATTTTGAGATCTAAAAGATTTTCTAGTGTAAATTGTGCCCAATGGAAGGGATGGATAGGGGGATATGGAAGGGGAACCAGGCTTACCCCAAAACCAATTTAGTCTCAACCAAATCCTCATGCAGATCGACGATCTAGAATGGGAAGTTCTAAAACAACAATTTTAAATGGACACGGTTTTTATGAGTCCACATAGAAATGTGTCACCTCCTAAAAATCTATTTTTGAGATGGATTTTTGGACTTAATTTTTAAAGATATATAATCTCTAACATGGAGATCATCAATATAAAATATAAATAAAATTTTAAAATTAAAAATAGTAATTTTATTAAAAACACATTTGGTCGTTAGTTTCAATTGTTTTAAGATGAACTATCTGTTTACATCCGTCGGTAAGATGGATGCTTTATACCTGGAGGACCAAAAACGTAGAAATGCAAACGCGGTCCTCGCCGTATGAAACAATTTTTCCATTTTAAATAGGCTTCAAAGAAAGGAAAATGTTTCTATAGGGCTGCAGCCTCCTGCCCCGTCAGTTAATTTTGAACGGTGTGGATCGATTAGCAGTGTTTTATGAATAAATCTCCTCCCTCTTATGCAGAAAAGTTGAGCATCTTCTGGTAACACTTTCCTTCTCTCTTGTATCTCGTTCCTTGCCAGCATCTAGAAGACTTTGATTTTCTCAGAGGAACACATTCTTTAATAAACCCAATTCTCTGAACCCCATTTTCTCTCTTTTCCCCTATCTACATTTTCTCTATCTAATCCGAAAAATTTGGGGTCCTTTATGAGGGTTGACGATCAATCCTTAGAACAATACAAGCAAGAAATTTGGAATTGAAAGAACTGAGCAAATTCAGAGGCACTGAAAATAGATGAACGGATCTCCTGTGAGATTGCCAAGATTAATGAACCTGAATTCTTGAACTTATCCTATATAAAATTTAAAAAGATCCTTCAAAAACCAGAAGATTAAAATAAATTTGCCCTTAAATTCATGGGTTTTCTTGTTTGTCTCTCTCAACATACTTCAATCTTCCCATGTCCCTGTTTTGGTGTTGTGATTTCTCCCTCTTACCTAATGCTACAGCCACAAAAGATTCATCCTTTCCTTCTTTAAAACCCACCTGTTAATTTTCTCTCTCTAGGTGTGTTATCAGCATGCAGCAAATGTTGCAATGGCTGAAAAGTAGAATCTCTTATATTGGGGTTGCAGAAGTAGGAGCCCATACTTTTATCAAGTAAACATTGCATACTTTTATTATTTACAAGTCGACACTTATTGCATACATTATTATTTACAAGTCGACACGAGTGCTCCTAGGGGTATCACCCGGACCCGACGGGTACGGGTAGATCCAATCTCCGGGTATGCGTCCATAGTTTGGACCCTAAAGGTCGGGTTCGGGTCCAAAACTTAGACCCAAATTACAATCTGATTATGGATCTGGGTCTAGCCGAACTTGACCCAGACCTCACTCGAGCCCAATGTGTTGCCACCCTTAGGTTGCTCCTAATAGCAAAACGTCTAGGCTCTAAGCTAAAAATCAGTCCTAGACAACTCAGGTCGGTGAGGCACTGTTCATTGTTCATCCATGTTGGATCTTTGGATTAATGATTTGGATTGGGTTTGGATCGGTAATCTAAAAAATATTTAAAAAATGAACATTAAAATAATTGATTCCAATCCAAATCTGCGATCTGGATTATAAATTATTGGGTTTTAAAACACACTCAAAATTTAAAACAACACTCATGCAAATCAGAAATCCTGCTTTCGAAAATTATTACTTATAAAAGTTGAAGCTCTAAAGTTGGGTCTATAAACACTTAGAGAATGGAAACTTCAGCTACGAGGTATGCTATTTTTATGCATTCAAATCTCTTAATTTTTTCCGATCCAAGAACTCTCGAGGTCGAGATGATCCCTTTGAGGGTTTTCAGAACCTTTAATTGCATTATCTAGTAGTGTTATGAGGTGTGGTTTTACTTTTTATCGTAATGTCTAAGCCTTACAAAAACATTTTCATCTAAATGAAGAGACTATATCATATCAGACAAAAACAAGGTCCGAATGTTTGAAATCCAAAACCATATCATATGTGAATTTTTTTAAGCAATAAAATTGAATTTTATGAATGAAATATAGTCAGAAACTGAACAGTTGATTTATATGGTGATTTTGGGAACCAATTTGGCTAGAATTCAAACATCTCTACTTAAGATCCATTTCAAGTTTGATCTACATCTCTTTCACTTTTTTCCCCACATTTGCATAAACTTTGGAAATATTTCCCTTTGCCAATATTTGAGAATCTTTAGTCAAAAATTTGATCTTCACCCCTTATTTGAGAGTTGTGAGAATTTGGGTATATTTGAATGTACTCGGTATCCTTGATAATTTCATCAGTTTTACTATTGTTAGTTGTAATAGGGAGTCATGTATTGTTTGGTATTTAAGATAAACTTATGGGCAGTTTCACACAAAGTTATTTAAATCAGACCGGAGTCCGACTAGTAGAACCAACGACATGAACCTGTCTAGTCCAATGCAAAAGTAAAATTAAAATTTGCATAGAACCGGTCAAAACCGGTATTTGGTCAGTCGAAGCGGTTTGATCACTGGTTTTTCGATTCAATTAGACCATCCAGTTTAGAAAGCTAAACTTAAATATCATATGCTCTATTTCCAACTTTCAAGATTTTATTATTTCTTTCCATCTTTTTCATGTTGATTGCATGAGAACTTGTTATTGCCAAAACTTATACCCAAAAATCGTGATAAAAACGAGATTGTATCTTGTTTTTCACTTTTTAAAAATTTGAGCGTCGAATTTGTCAAAAATGTTGTTTCTTTTTTTTTATTATTATATTCTCTCTCTCTCTCCATGT
>NW_006499436.1:2893794-2921891 GCF_000471905.2 Amborella trichopoda
ATAAGTAGTACGTCGTCTAGTACTAACTACTACTATTACTACTACTAATATATAGTTAGTTAGTTATTATTATATACTAGTACTCTCGTCGTCGTACGTACTACTACTCTCTCTCTCTCTCTCTCTCTCTCTCTCTCTCTCTATATATATATATATATATATATATATATATATGGAAAATGCTTATATAGAGCTGAGGTACTTTTTTTTTTTTTTTGAGAGAAAGTTCAAAGATATTATTAATCTAGAACGAGATTACAGAATCCAAAATAACGGCTTCAGAGAGGGTAGAACCTCCTTTGGCCAGAGAATTAGTTAGCACATTAGCCTCCCTATACACATGAACAAAAGAGACAGAAAAAGAGGAGGCGAGATCCAAAATCTGAAATAACAAAGATTTCAACTCCCAAAGAAGTTTCTGATCCCCTTGCACCATTTTACAACATTGAGGGAATCCTTTTAAAAAATGTAAGAAGTCCCCAATTTCCTCTTCACAAGGGAATGAAGGCCAAAGAGAAGGGCAAATATCTCTGCATAATTCGCAGTCCCCACCCCAAGTGGCCTTGCACAAGAGAAGATTACATTACCCTTCAAATCCCAAAGAACCCCTCCAAAACCAGCAAGAGCAGGGTTACCCAATGAGCTACCATCAAAGTTAAGCTTATAAACCCCCAAAGGTGGTTTATACAATCAAACAAGGGCCCACCTCAAAAATTTCACTAGAAGAAGTTGTTTTGATGCCCAAATATCCTCAAATTCATCGTCTCGACATCAAAATGCATGTACATGAGAAAAAACTGGATTTTAAATATTGGAAATAAGACATCTTGTAATGCATTTTTGGATAATTAGTTTTCAAGATTTTTTAGTTTTCATATATTTGCTCGATCTATACTATTCTTGAAGGTTTTAATTTTATAATTAAAGATGAAAATATATTTTATGTCTATCGCAAAAATTTCCAGTATTGAAATCACATTTCTCGATACTATTTGAAAGTCCGCTTCACTTTGATTTAGAGAATAGGGTGATCCCGTGATTTATACTTTTTATTATTTCTATCTTTTATCTTTTTTTAATTTTTATTGATTGATTCTCATCCAAAGAATTAGTCGGATCGTCGATTCAAATCAGTATTTTGCCGATTGAGCCTCGTTTTCTAGATGGTCAGGTTACTTGGCAAATAAAGTTTTAAAACACGGCCTTTTTATTTTATCCTATTTTTTTTATAAAACCTCGCAATATAAAAACCGTATCCGTGACAAAAAATCTATAAAATGTCCCCAAATGAATGGGGTCCATAAATTTCTCTTCGCACGTTGTTCTTTTCTGATTCAACCAACATCCGATGGACCCATCCGGTTTCTATGCGGTCAAGCCCACATATTGTAAAAATATGAGTTTGTTAAATAAAATATATTTTTAAATATAATATGACCTTAATTATTAAAAGATATATAATCTTTAACAAGGAGATCATGAATATGAAAAAAAAAAAAATTTGAAAACCAAAAATAATAATTATATTACAAAAACATTTGAACGGTTAGTTAGAGTTGTTTTTAATTAAACCTACTTATTTGAATCCGGATGATTCATACCTTTGGACTGCATACTGTAGCAATGCGGTCCACCCCGCATGAAACCATTTTCCCCTACAAATGGAATGGTGTCTAGGTTTTTAGGTTCATTTGGTAGGTACCTAACCCTAAATGATGCGCCCCAACCTACGCTCCTTCCAATTTACTCAATCAACCTACTCTGCACATATATATTATTATGCTTCACGGTAAGAGAGAGAAAGGCCAGCTTCAGTGGAAGAGAGAGAAAGGCCAGCTTATGTAGAGAGAGAGAGAGAGAGATTTACTCAAATGGAAAGAACCAGTTCACCCATTAGATTACAACAAATAATTAGTTAGAGAGAGAAACCAATTTAGTCAATGGAAAGATCCAGTTCACCCATCCATTTGATTAGAGCAGATAATTAGTTAGAGAGAGAGAGTGTGTGTTACCTTGCCTCTCAAAATACTGGGTTGGGGTAGTAGCCATGTTGTCCCAAAACAAGACCATATTCACCCTTCTCCTTCTCCTCTTCTTCACTCTCTCCGCTCTCTCTCTTCTCCGCCTCCTCCGCATTTCGTCAATCCGCCCGTCTCGAACCCACCTCACCGCACCCGTTCAAACCCACATCGGACCACTTCTAACCCACCAAAGCAAACCCACTCAAACCCACCCTGAACCCACTGGTGAGCGTTGTTGTATCAAGCTCGCACCTGCGCTAGCCCAAAGCCTAGCCCACTTCGCCACCGCCCCAACCCCTCGTCACGTCTCTCCGAAAGAGCTAGCATTAATCTCTCGCCTATTTTCCACCCCAAAAAGAGTCCTTATTTTCGGCCATACCCCTCTGTCGCCCTTTTTCCAATCCCTGAACCACATGGGCAAAACCCTCTTCATCGAACCCAATCAAACCCTAATTGAGGAGACCCATCGAGCCCATCCGAAGCTAGTGCTCCGCAAATCGAGCCATTGGGCTCGGAGAGATCAAGCCTTTGAGCTCTTGAAACGAGCCAGAGCCGAGCCCAGTTGTGGGCCCCGTGGCCCGAGCCGTGCGTGCCCACTGGCAATGGGTGGGCTCGGTAACGAGGTAAGAAAGCGAGATTGGGATCTTGTGGTGGTGGACGATCCACGTGGCGAATCATCAATGGCTGCGATTTATGAGGCTGGGGTGATTGCGAGGAAGGGTAGGGTAGGGAAATGGACGGATGTGATTGTGTGTGGGGTTGATCGGAGGGTGGAGATGTGGTATTCCAGGGAGTTCTTGTGTGAGGAGAATTTGGTGGGATCCAAGGGGAACACGTGGCATTTTAGAATTCGCTCGTCGGGGTCGCACACGTTTTGCTCTGCCGAGAGGCATTAAATTGAGTAAGAGTTGGCAGAATTTTCCTTTTTTTTCTTCTTTTTTTTTTTTCTTTTTTTTTTTTAAAAAAAATCTTTTTTGAATGTAAAGATAGACGCCGGTTTAGTATGCCTTTTGTTATGTATTATGATGGTCTTTGTGAATATTAGTGAGGGTGATTTTGATTGTGTCGAAGTTCGCTATCGTAAAATTTTTATTTTAACTTTATATAGTATTTTTTGTTTTGTATTTTTTAGGATACCTTTTTTTAATATTAAGATGATACTCGCTTATTAAATCAAATAAATATGTAGAAAGTCAGTATATAACGGTAGCTATCACAAAAACCTGCGACCACATAAAGACATTTTTCTTTTCTAATGTAACTAGATAAATACAAATTTAAAGGGGATTATATACTACGAGACATTTATCTTCATTACAAGGACCGCTCTCGGCAATTAGATTTCAAATTAGATAGCTTGGGATGCGTTATGAATTTCGAGAAATATTTTTGTACTTTAGATTTGATTAATAACACTCACAATCACCCATTTTAAAGTTTGACTGACAAGGTTGATTGTGACCCTGTTGGGTCTGGACAAGAGTGATTCGAACCTGACTTTTGGGTATGGATCTGGATTTCGGTTCCAAATTTTGGGTCCATATACGAATTCGAAATCCAGGTTTTGGATTCGGATTGGGTCAATTCTCACCCCTAATCATAGTCAGCCTCATTTATTTGATGTATCTTAGTGGAATATTTAGGTAAAATATTTTTGTATTTGATGAAACTTATCAAAGGAATCATCGTCATCATAGCTTTTTTCCAATTAATTGTGGTCGAATCTTTGTCCACCATTGTACTCTATTTAAAGTCATATCCTCAATGAGGTCATAAGTCTTCATATCTTTTCGGACTACTTCTAACCACATTCTTTTGGGCCTACCTCTTGCCCTCTTCAATCCCTCTACTTTAACTAACTCGTACTTTCTAACATAAGTGTTGTTCCAAAAAAAATCAATAAATAAATAAAATTGATTAATAATTTACTCCAACCTGTCTTTAAATCACATGTAGGACTTATGGTTCCATACCAAAACCTATAGACCAAACCATCTGGTGACATGCTACGTTGAGAGTACTCTTTGGTGAATCTCATTCACCCTTTTTCCATCATTCTCTTTACTTGAGAGGTTAAACATCTTTTTATAGAGAACTATTTTTTTTTTTAACTTTTACATTCATAGCTTATAGGAGTTAAGATCAAAGTAGAACTATTGCCTTAATTCTCTTAAGTGTAGCTAATTAGGATTAATAGGTTGTCAACAAATTATTAATCATATTAATGAGTCAAACATATCATTAGTACACTAATGACTCATATAATAAGATGTCATCCAAGCATTCCTATAATTTAATAAAAAGATATTTAAAAATTAAATAATTTTGTACAACTATATTATAGAAAAACAATTCTTATAAGAAATCCAAACATATCACTGGGTTTTCCCTCTGGTGACACTGAGTTTTCTCTCTAGTGTAACATCCTATAAAAGCTTTAATGGATCCTAGTATATGGCATTGCCTCATGTCAACTACAAAAGATTTCACATATACTAACAATATGGTTTTTGTACAATTATTGATAAATAAATTTCAGAAAAAAAAAGAGCATGAAAGGCCACATTTCCAACAATGTAAACCTAATAAGAGGAATGGTAAACCTAAATTGTCCGCCCGATCGTGACAATTAAAGCTGCGATTTGTAATACCAATTTTAGACCTGATGCTCCAATGGAATACATAACACCCTCGGGGTAATAATAAGAAATTACTTTTAGGTTTCAACTGGAAGATCTAATAAGTCAAAAATTGGATATTCTCTATTCAATCTTAAAAAGCTTTTGTTTTTTTTAGGTATGCGTAGAGTGCGTTTGATTAGTAGACCTTTTTTAACTTGTGCATAGAGTTTGTTTGATTAGTTGCTTTTGTAAGGTATTTAGACCCCAAAATTTGAGGTCCTTAAATTATTTACCCCGTTTGGATAGGAGGAAATTAAGAATCTTTTAGGTCCTTAAATTATTTATCCCGTTTGGATAGGAGGAAATTAGGAATCTTAGATATTTGAAATTCAAAGAAACCTATGGATTTCAATATGATGGATTTTTGTCATGGATTCCTCAAATCTTTTGTTTGGATACACTATATAAAATTCATGAATTCTTTGCAATCACTTCCATGTCCATTGTTTGCTAACAAAACTTGATAAAATTTATCTTTCTAAAAATTTTATATACTTTCTCTCTCTAAAACTCAAAATTTGGGGTAGTGTATTTATAAAAATTTTGAGATAGTTTATCTCTCTAAAATTTGCTATGGTTTTTTTCTAAAATTTAATATACATTCTATCTTAAATTTAAAATTTGAATCGTTTATCTAAAATTTTTGAGATAATCTCTCTCTCTAAAATTTTTAGGTGCTTACTCTCTCAAAAATTTAACATGGTTTCTCTTTCTTAAATTTTAAGGTACTCTCTTTAAAACCTAAAACTTGAGATAGTTCCCCTCTTCAATAATTTTGAGATAGTTTCTCTCTCTAAACAATTTTAAGTAGTTTCTCTATCTAAAATATGATATGGTTTTTCTCAAAGCTAAAATTTGAGATAATTTCTCTAAAAAATTTGCGATAGTTTCTTTTTCTAATTTTTTTTTATGTATTTTCACTCTCTAAAATTTGATATACTTATTCTCTTAAATTTTAATATGCTTTCTCTCTCTGAAACTTCAAGTTTTAGAAAGATTCTCTCACTAAAATTTTGAAATGGTACAATGTCTCTCAAAAATTTGATATATTTTTCTCTCTCTAAAGTTTAAAATTTACGATACTTCTCTCTCTAAAACTTAAATTTTGAGATAGGTTCTCTCTCTCTAAAAATTTCATGTAAATACTTTCTTTCTAAAATTTTAAGATATTTTCTATCTCTAAAACATAAATTTTGCGATAGTTTCTCTCTCCAAAAATTTTGAGATAGTTTCTATCTCTAAAATTTTTTAAGTTGTTTCTCTATCTAAAATTTGATATAATCTCTATATGTAAAATTTTAATATATTTTCTCTTTCTAAAATTCAAAGTAGTTTCTCTCTCTAAAAAAGGAGATGTCTCTCTAAACAATTTTGGCAGTTTCTCTTTCTAAAATTTATAATAGTTTCTTTCGAAAATTTTAAGAATACTTTCTCTCTCTACAAGTTTAAGAATAATTTATCTCTCTAAAACTTATGACTTGATATAGTTTATCTCTCTAAATGTTTTTGAGGTAGTTTCTATCTTTAAAACTTTTTAGGTATTCTCTTTAAAATTTTCTTTCTAAAAATTTACATATACTTTCTCTCTCTAAAATATGATAGTTTCTCTTTAAAACTTAAAATTTGATATAATTTATCTCTTTAAAATTTTAAGATAGTTTATCTCTCTAAAAAAAATTGGTATTCTCTCTCGAAAATTTTAACATACTTTCTCTCTATATAATTTTAACATATTTTCTCGCTCTAAAAGTTAAAATTTGACATAGTTCCTCTCTCTAAAATTTCGAGATAGTTCATCTCTCTAAAAAATTTGATACTTTCTCTATCTAAAATTTTAACATACTTTTTGTCTCTAAATGTTAAAATTTGCGAGAGTTTCTCTCTCTCTCTAAAAATTTTGAGATAGTTTCTCTCTTTAAAAAAATTTGATACTCTTTTCCTAAATTTTTCATGTACCAAATGCTACCTATGTTTTGGGTCAAGGGAGCCAATTAGTGAAATCCTGGAAATGCAAAAAAACATGTTTTGGTATGGAAAAGAAATTATAGAAAAGTAAGTCTTATTTCCATGATTTTGATATTCTTGATTTTAAGTATTCTAGTCATTAAGCAATCCAAATGATAGATTTTAACAATATCCAAAATATTAGGAATCCATGCTTTAAAATCCATGTACCCAAACAGGCCCCTAGAATGAACGGACCATATAATCTTGTGCATTATCTTTTCCTTTCTAGGGAAATAGGAAGAAAGAGATAGGGTTTTTGACCGTTTTAGGCTCATTTTAATTTTTGAAGTTCAGCCGATTGTGGAAATCTGGAAGGGGAAAAATATTTTTTAGGCTTGTTAGAAGAAAATTGTTTTCTATGTTTTGGGTTCAAACTATAGATATGATGATTCGGACCTATATTTTGGATCCAGACTGCGGAAATATATAACCTCTCTAGAAAAATATTTTCAGGAAATCTTTTTTCCAAGAATTTAAGCGGGCCCTAAGATCTCCTGAAGAAAAGGCATGAAAAATATGTGAAAATTATTAATTTTTTAAAGAATAATCTACCATCCACAATTCCTCAAATTACACATGTTAATGATAGAATGAATTGTGAATAGTAAATTTATTAATTATATGGTTTTTTTTTTTAAAAAAAGACCCTTTCTATTGTCCCCTAAGGCATAAAACTTATATGCTTCCCCCTACCCAACCATTCATTCTGAATGGATGGCTAAGATGGCATTCACAATGCCAAGTCTCTATACTATTTTATGTTTAATATTTTTTTTATAAACTATTTTTACACCAAATTTTAGTTGTCCACTCTTCTCTTAAAGTCACAACAGTAAAAAATATACAAATAATATTCTCAATAAAATAAAATGATCAAAATACCCCTAAAAATTTTAAGGAGGTATTTTGGTCATCATATTATATCAAAAATTAGTTTTAATATTTCTTTTAGGTGCACCAACGAGATGATGCTACATATTCATAAAATTTGTATAAAAAAACAAAATAAAATACTTTGAGGTGTCAAATCTAGATCAAACAGTCAGTGGCTCACTTGATCTAAATTGTATGGTTAATTGTAGAGGAGGAGAGAATTATGTTGTATGGAAAGTATAGAAACCTTTCTCTTTATTATAAATGCGAGGCTTTAAACAATCAAATTAGAGCACATCTCAAAACTTTCATTAGAAGAGGTTGTTTTGATGTCCAAATATCCTCAAATTGATCATCTCGACATCAACATGTATGGTCATGAGAAAAATATGGATTTCAAGTTTTGAAAATAATGCATACTGTAATGCATTTTTGGACCGTCAATATTTAAGATTTTTAAGTTTTCATAGATCTGCTCGATCTACACAATTTTTTAAGCTTTAAATTATATAATTAAATTTGTAAATATATTTTAGTAAAAAGGTTATATAAGGATGCAACCTTATAATGTAGAACTAAGGATGCACCTCAAAATCCATCGGAAAAGGTAGTTTTAATGTTGAAAAACCCTTTGATTGATCATCTCAACATCGAGATGTATGACCATGAAAAATGAAAATATTTTAAGGTTCAGAAATAGTGCATTTTACAACATATTATCTACACTATCCATTTTCAAGATTTTCATATGTTCATAGATCAACTTGATTTTAACTAAATTTAAAATTTTATAATTAGATATAAAAATAGATTTTGAGATAATCCTAAAAACATTTTACATCAAAATTATATACCGTGATAAAATTTGAAGGTGTTACCTCTATAGCTACGGATGCATCCGTATGCCAACTGCACCGTATATTTTAAGGCTATCATAAAGATTTCTAGTATCTAAATCACATTTCTTGATACTATTTGAGGGTGCATTTTACTTTAATTATTTAGAGCCTCGGTTCTATGCAAGCCGCACCCTTAAAAAATATTACTTTTTTTGTAATATTTTGCTCATCAAGTAAGGGTGTTCATGTAAATATCATTAAAAAACAAGGGGGTACTTTTATCATTTTCACTCGGGAGGCCTTTCTATGAGACCCCATCCACATATATGGTATCAACTGTCAGATTGGAGTATGGCTGAGATGACTTGAGTCACAATGTCACAAACTAGCTTTTAACCATTAGATCTTAATCAAACGACTTATATTTTTTATTTTTTACTTTTGTTTTACAGATAATTTTAGAGTGAAATTTGGGACATGCATAGATCTGACAGGGGCGCACATGATAAAACTAAAAATAAAAATATTTTGATAATGAAAGTTTACCAGAATACCTCTAAAAATTGTAGGGGTATTTTGGTCATTTATTTTTATTTAAAATATTTGTTTTGTTTTTTTTCTAGGTTCTCCCTAATTTTATGATGGGACACCCAAAATTTCATCAAAAAAAGTTTTGTAGAAAAAAAGTGAAAAATAAAATATTATTTAGCATGACATTGTGGTACGAACAATCATAGCCATTCCATTCAGATCATTGGGCTAAGAAGTGGGGTCACATATAACTTATATGTTGTTAGAGTCATATAGAAATATTTCCCTTTTCATAAGGGGTAAATTTTAAATTTTTACTTAAGGACAATGTTACTCTACCAATCTAACATCCAAATAACATTGTATTTTGTTAAAAATTAATATTTGTCATTACTTAATGATTAAATTATATATTAAAATAATTATTAAATATTTTTTTTTGATAAATACGTCCATCACAAGTCATCCTAACATTAACATTTGTATTTTGATGGGTTGTTTAAAGAATTTTAGAGAGAAAAATGAACTTTTTGATAAAATAATTATGCCCCACAATCTATGTTGTGGTGGTTCTTTCATTGTATATATAATGGAAAAAGTTTATATAAAGATGTAACCTTATAATGTAGAACTATAGATGCCCCTTAAAAATCCATCAGAAAAGGTAGTTTTAATGTTAAAAACCCTTTGATTGATCATTTCGACATCGAGATGTATGATCATGAAAAATAAAAAGGTTTTAAGTATTAGAAATAGTGCAGTTTACAACATATTATCTACACCGTCCATTTTCAAGATTTTCATATGTTTATAGATATACTTGATTTTAACCATTTTTAAATTTAAAATTTTATAATTAGATATAAAAGTAGATTTTGAGATAATCCTAAGAACATTTTACATCAAAATTACATACCATGAGAAAATTTGAAGGCGGACCTTACCTCTACAGCTACGGATGCATCCGTATGCCAACTGCACCCATATATAATAGTAATACAATGGTGTAATATACACTTTTATATTTTATTATATGCAATATACACTTTCCTATCTTTTTACACTTTCTTATTTTTGAATTTCGGTTCTAATACTCCTTCTCAAATTTCGGTTCTAATACTACTTGAAGCCGGAGTTTGAAGCAAAGATCTCAAAAGACATCTCAAGGCAAAGGCTTGGCAAAGATATCAACTATTGAGAGGAAACCAATTGAGTGATAAGTAATCTAAAAGCAAACTTTTCACGTACAAAATGGTAGTCTAACTCAATGTGCTTTGTCCGTGCATGAAAAACATGATTAACTGTATGTAGAGCACTAATATTGTCGCAAAAAATGTTCGTGGCTAAGGAGGAGGCAACCCAATATCCTGAAGAATAAAATAAAGTCCTGTCAATTTGCAGCAGTGGATGCCATAGATCGATATTCCGCTACATCATTTGAACAAGCCACAATCGCTTGTTTCTTAGTACTCCAATATATGCAATTGGAATCAAGATAGATGCAGAAACCAGTGGTTGGACACCCAGCCCAATCTGTATCAGAGAAGGCATATAATTCAAGAGAACTAGCAGATAATATTATAATACCACATGATTATATGCCACTTAGATAACAAAGAGTGTACTTAACTGCTTGAAAATGTACAATTATAGGGACATGCATAAATTAGCGCATTGTATTCATACTATGGCAAATGTCAGGCAGTGTTATGGTAATGCATTGAAGTGCACCAACAATGCTCCGATAAAAATATGGACCAGGAAAGGGATCAGAATTCCCATTAATATTATTCTTCAATTCCGTTGGTGTTGAAGTAGGTTTGCACCGAGCATTTGAGCACCATCAAGAAGATCCCGAGCATATTTGCTTTGTGATAGAAAAATCCCACTTAAAAAAAAGATACTTCTATGCTAAGAAAGTAGTGAAGAGGTCCATGATCTTTCATTGTAAATGCCCTTCCAAGTTGAGAAAGAAACCATTCTTGAATATTTGAATTATCACCAATAATAATAATATTATCATTATAAGGAGAAGGATAATAGTCCCTTGAGTAATATGAGGGACAAATAAAGATGAATCAGCTATGCTACAATAAAATCCCAATAGTAACAAACACACTCTAAATAAATCAAACCAGGCTTGAGACTATATAAAGCTCTTTTTAATTTGCATATATGATTTGAATATTTTGAGTTCACAAACCTAGGAGGTTGTCTCATAAATAAAGGTTCTTTAAGAAAGCTATGTAGGAAAGCATTTTCCACATCAATGTGTTTGATAGGCCATTTGGCGCACAGTAGCTATGGTGAGTAGAATCTAAATAGTAGCAGGCTTATTAACAAGGCGAAATGTTTTAGAAAAATCAATTCCAACAACGTAATTGTATCGTTTAGCAACTAGTCTGGCCTTAAGTCTCTAGACTGCCATCAGACTCTAATTTAGTTTTATAGACCTAACGACAACCAACAATATTCATACTTGGAAGATGTGAGACTGGCTCCCAAATTGAAGTAACATTTAAGGCTTCAATTTCCTGTTCCATCGTATGATGCCAACCAGATGACCTAATGCAGGCTTAATGACTTTAGGTTCAGAAGGGATAACTTCAATAGTATGAATACTTGAGATTGCTGGCATGAATAGAAAAATCTGAGGTATTTGAGTACTATCTTGAGATTTAATGAGTATGTGATGATAAGGATTCTCAGGGCTAGTAAAAAAATAGATTGGTTTATGTTTTGAGAATCCAATGTCATTGAGTACCATCTTGAGATCTTGTGAGCATGTGATGACGAGGATGCTCAGGGGCTGGTTAAAAAACTATATTGCTTGGTTTTTTGAGTGACAACATTTTTATCACCATGATTATGTGTTACATCATCCTGGACATCTTGAATTCGTATTGCAGTGGTAATATCTTCTTCTATAAGAGAAGTTGGAGATGTTGGGTTTATGTGGCCTTTAAAGGCCTTATGAGTGTGTATTGAAATACTTTTATAATAAAACATCAACTCAGTGGGAGTATGATCCCTTGAGGACCATATTAAGAAAATGATGTCTTATACCGGACTGTACTTATTGATCTACGCCAGACGGTTGGAAAACCCAAGGTACCTGGGCATATTAGATTCCTAAAACTAATATTACATATTAGATTCCTAAAACTATATAGATCATTTTCCCATCATATTAATTTAATTGTGTTCATTTTATTATTGAAATGATTTTAGTTTTATTATTTGAATTTTTATGAATATCTCAATATTTTATTTGTGATTTTTGGGCTTATAAAAATATAGTTATTGTTCGTACAAAGTTATAAAAATTCAAATATATATTTTAAATTGTTTTATTCAATTTTAAAAATAATACTTTTTTATAAAATTCCATGAGTGCCCATAGTGCACAGGGGCCAACCATGTGGCATGTGGGTGGGGGTCCACCATGTGGCATGTGGGTTGGGGCCCACATGTGCCACAAAAGGGTGGCACTCCCCACCTTCTTTAGATTCTCTTGTTTGCTTTTAAGATAAAGTTAGTTTGATTTGTGGCATGTGGTCAAATCTTGGAAGGGATATATTGACCATGGCTTTATCTATTTTGTAGCAAGTTTGTTTTAAAGAGATATGGTCAATTTGAATTGATATGGATCTTATCTTATTTATATTTGGTAATATTTATCTACTTGATATTATTTGACATATCCTTATGGAATATGTGACATGGATTGTGCACTTTTATAGAATGCATGATATTTATTTTATTTAAAATATATTAATGGGAAAATGGTTTAAGGAAAGGGGGATAATGGTCCAAAGCACCTTCCATAATGTTGATGACCCATCTATGGAATGGATGACTCAGATCTCTCACCACACAAGTTACATTGATCAACGGTCTAGATTCAATCTCATGAAAAAAACAAACTATGGAAAAACCCTAAACCTAAATATTCACTATAAATAGAGGTGCTCTCCCCCAATCTCAACACAACCTCTCTCTCTCCCCCATAATCTCTCTCACCTCTCTCTCTCCTAGAGGGGCACACCCCCATCTTTCTCTCTCTAATTTGCTCTCTTCAAATTTTAGGTGGTACTCTCTCTCCTATCTAGATCTAAGTTGATCTAAGTTAATTTTGGGGGTTAAAGTTTTAGTAGAGTTTTTAAAGGGTGATTATCTAGTTTGGCCGAAATCAACTATCCCGGTTCGAGATTGAAGCTAGACCACAGATCCGGGGCCATTGGATGTGGTGACTCGGTGTGGCGTGTAAAAAGCCCGGTTGAGGTAATCTCCGGCATCTTTTCTTTTATATGTTAAGTTTTTTTATTTTATATTCTCAAGCACAGTATTAGGTTGTATGAATGGCATCAAGTAGTTGAAATTTATTTTTTTGGAATTTCTATTGTTTGTAATAAGACCATCTGTGAGTGATCTTGTTGCTAAAATTATAAGGGGTGATTATTATTAAAAATAAAAAAAATAAAAAAAAGTGTATTTCCCTGGCACAAGATCACATAGGTCTTTCTTTCAGGAGAGCTATCATTGGTGATGGGCAAAGAAAAACCTGGGGAACTAGATATATCAAGAACATCCCGTATGAGTAGTTTATGTGGAGGTGTTGAATCAGAAGAGGAAGGAGTCTGTATGTTAGGTTCATAACATTCTACATAGGTGGACAGCTCCTCTTGAACCTAAGCACTATCAAACAAAAGATTGGGGTTAGTATAAGGGTATATATTTTGATCGAATACAACATATTTAAAGATATAAACTTTTTCTATGGGAGGATGTAGACATATGTAGTAGCCCTTATGTTAGATACTATAGCCTAATAATACACAGGGAAGAGAATGGTGACTAAAGTCTCGAAGTTATGGAAAGCACCGACAACCAAATACTCAAAGTGTGGAGTAGTCTGGTAAGCATCCGAATAATAATGAGTATGATGAATCCGTTTATAAATTGGTAGATGGAATTTTATTGATAACAAATACTGCAGTATGAAAAGCTTCAATCCAAAAATGTTTTAGAATTCCTGTATGAACATCATTGTAAGGCCCAATTTTACAATATTTTTGTGTTTCCTTTCAGCTATTCCATTTTCCTCAGGGGTTCTCAGACAAGATAGTTGTTGAATTATTTCATTGTCATTAAGATGATCAAGAAATTCTTTCTTAGCAAATTAACTACCTCCATCACATTGAAAAACTTGAATTCTTTTATCAAACCTCCTTTCAATCATATGATAAAATTTTATTAATGCAACAAAAAATTCATATTTTCGTTTCAAAGGATAAATCCAAATAAAACAAGTATAATCATTAATAAACACCACATAAAATCGATAACTCTGATTAGATAAAAATTGAAGCACGGCCCCATATGTCTGAATGAAGCATTAAGAGGGCTCCAGTAGAGGTTTTATCAACACCACTAAAAAGAAGCGTATAACTTTTCCCCATCTTACAACTAGCACAGACAAAATGAGATTTATTCCATGCATTAAGATAACTCACTTGTTTAGATTCTAAGTAACGAACGACTTTATTTTGAAGATGTCCAAAATGTTGCTATCACATATCTTTTGATGTTCTTCTATTCCGATTAGATAATAAAGTTTGTTTCACTTTTTCAAGTGCATACAGTCCTCCCTTTCCACTTCCACTGGCCAGGGTTCTCCATGTGCTCCTTTCCTTAATCAGAAAACTATTTGATGAGGACTCAATAGTACAAGAGAAATCTGTTGTAAATTTACTAACATATAACATGTCTTTTTCCATTTTAGGCACCAAAACAATATTAGAAACATTGAGTTTTTCATACCCAATTGTAATATTTGTATCACCAACACGTGCAATAGTTAAATGTTCATCATTCCTAACCATGGCTATATCTTTGCCTATATAGGGATGAGAATTTTGTGACTTCCTTAGATCTCTTGTCATATGAATGGAGGCACCTGTATCAGATAACCATTTTGAGTCTTGTGAATCAACTATAGTCCTTGCAGCAATGGCTTGAGAAATATTTGAGGCTTGGTATGTGTCAGTGAGTTGATGCCAATACTTCAATACAATATGTCCAAGTCTACCAATTTGACACTTTTCCGAGGTGTAGGAGCTAACTATTGTATCTGGGAATATTATTAAAAGCCTTGATCTATGTGTCGCATACCAAATTCTTGATTTTTCTAGGGCACTCCATGACCCACATTAATGATACGGCTAGTCAGAACAAACCCAAGTCCTTGAGAGTTGAAGAAAGTTTGACCACCAAAGTTGTTTCTCCCTCTACCTATGTAATTCTGGTTTCCTTTGTTGGGTCCAAAAAAATTTTGTTGTCCTATAAAGGCCATATTTTGATTGGGATGTGAGTGTTCTTCATAAACATGGAGCTGATTTCAAATCTCATGCTTTGAAGAAGAGGTATAATTTCAAAATATGAATGAAACAAGGCTTAAGAATAGTGGTAGCAAAACTCTCATATTTTGAACCAAGCCTATTGAGAAGACATAATATCTTATTTTCATCTGGTACTGGTGTCACGACGCTGCCCCCTGACCCCTACCGTCGCATACCGGAGGGCAACAAAGTGCGGGATCGCGATCGAAGGTCGCGTACATCACTCAGGTGGGAGTGACATCAATACGTTTTAAAAGTGCGGAATCGAAGCAAACCACGAGAAATTAAATAATTATATTCCACCAAGCACTGAAAATTGAATAAATTATAACCATTTCATATCCATATACAGTCTCCAATGTCATAAACAATGTCCAGAATATTACAATTTATCTAAGGCCCCAAATCCTATTAACAAAATTATAGGGCTTCACTCTCAAGACAGTACGGCCGACTGCCAGCTGACAACTACAAAAAACAAGGAGATCTTCTAGTCTAGCGCAGTCCTTTAATCCATCAATCACGATCACCGCCGTCCGTTTTTAACCTGCAGCAGTCAATCTACAAAGGTGGAAGCAAAGGAATGAGCTAAAAAACCCAGTAAGTAGATCAAAATATCATGCTTCCATGCCTATGAATATTATCACACAACATAGATCAAGGTTCTAAGCCATGCTCATAAAACAGGAGTCATGCATCACAATTATATCATAATTATAGGATAATACTTTTCATGGTAGAGCAGGCACGATATAAGATGTCAGAAATCATATACACTAGCAATCTATCGGATTTCAACAGATCCACAAAACATGAGAGCATAACAAAATCAACAGACACAATGCACTCTCTAGCCCCTATTTATCAGGTCATTCCTATGTCTTGCAAACCAATCATATAACTCAGTTAATCATATATCTCAGGTCAATCTCATAACTCAAGTCAATCACACTTCTCAAGTCAATTACATAACTCGGGTGCCTACCCATCTTGGGCGATGCAATTTGCATAAGGCATTATCGAGAAGTCACATATCACATCGTGCGCACCTCACTGGTGTCAGTTATGGCCATGCGATATGCTCAAAGCATGATAAGTAATCACATAACAATCACAGTATCACAGTATCTAACTACCAATGGGTGACCCATTGCGTAATGGTCAATATCACATCTGCTTATGCATTCACAGTATCCCAACGGCTACACATCACCCCATGCGCACTTAGAAGTCACATATTCCAGTACAGTATACCTTACTACCAATGAAGGACCCATTGTGTAGTGGTCATATCACAAATATCAATTTTACATGTAACAGAATCAGAATACTCACTACCAATAGAGGACCCATTGCGTAGCGGCTAGATATCAATATTCATATAACAGAATCAGAAAGTCCACTACCAATGGAGAACCCATTGCATAGCATTCATGGTGCATATCACATTATAACAGTATCAGATTCACAGAATAACGGTGTCCATATCACAGAATAACAGTATCAGATTCACAGAATAACGATGCCCATGTCATAGGATAACAGTATCAGATTTACAGAATAACGGTGCCCATATCACAGAATAACAGTATCAGATTCACAGAATAATGGTGTCCATATCAAATAATAATAGTATCAGATTCACATAATAACGGTGTCCATGTCACAGAATAACAATATCAGATTCACAGAATAACGGTGTCCATATCACAGAATGAGTGTTACAGCTGCAATTTCAAGCTGTGGCATCTAGTCGTAAATAGGGTCATAACTTTTGATTCGTTTGGAATTTGAAGACGGTTCCAAACTAATTTTACGCTACATACACCTATCTTTCAAATGGGGGTGGTTTGAAAGAAATTGGACCTTGTTGGCCCCTCAAAAGTTCAAACAAATGGAGATATTTCATATGAAATCTGCTTTGTAGTGAAGGCAGTGATATGTCTTTAAAATTTACTCCATAACTTACAATCAAAAAGAAGTTCCAAAAAGTGCTCAACATGTGAATTTACTCTTACTCATGAACCATTCAAAAGGCAATGGTTCGGAAGAAAATGGACTCCGTTTGGTCAGTTAAAATCCATGGCAACATAGGCATAAATTTTGAGTTTTATAAAAGTTGTCCATAGTGACACATTGTTACAATTAATCATATAACTCTAAAATTAGGTCACGCGCGGCATTAGCCCAATTCGCACGTTGCTCCTTGTCGTGCACGGCATTGGTCCATTCACACGAGGTGTTAGCCCAGTTCGCACGCATCGTTGCCTCAGACGGCGCTAGGCCAAATTACACAGATAGCACTAGCCTTACGCATGCAGCGTTAGCCTTCTTGACAAGCGCGACGTTCCTTCTTGTTCACGCATGGCGCTTCTTCTTGTTCGGGCACAACGTTACCCCTTAAACTCGTAGTGATGCCCACTTATGCTCACGGCGATGCCCCCTCGCGCTCATAGCGATGCCTCCATTCAAGCGCAGCGTTTTTCATTCGTGGCGATATCCTTTGGCACGTGGCGTTCGCCTTCTCCCTTAGCAGCGCGGCGACACCTCTTTTTCATTCATGTCGATATCCTTACGCCCGCGGTGTTCGCCTTCTCCCTTAGCACCGAGCATGTGCTTCCTTCTCTCCACTGCCATGAGTGTCCTAGTCTCGATTGTCGTGAGTGTCTAAGTCTAGAAAATTGGAGTCCTTACATCATCCCCCCTTAAAAAAGATTTTGCCCCCAAAATCTTACTTATGAAACCCAACAATCAGGGGAGGGCACCCACATATCTACTATTGTCTCATACAATTATCTATATCCTCATCTCCATAAATCACACGGTCTATAATTCATATCTTACACACAGTGTCGTGCACTAACCATTCAGATGCCTTAGCATTTCGAACATTCCATCAATCCATTTAACCATCGCTAACAAGTTGACACACACACAAACATAGGTCAAGCCATTCAACTCTAAGCAATTTCATCAGTTCAGCCACTACCAGCTGACGATCAGTATCGGTCTATAATTGGGTCCAACAATACTCACAAAGCTGCAATCAGTTATAAGGTCAAGAATAAGGTCAAGTCAATACTCACTACAATCAGTTATAAGGTCAGGTCCTACTACAAGCTCGGAGTAGGCAGGCTTTCCATTGGTATATGTCATAATAGCCAAGTCCTACAATATGCTCAAAGTAGGCACCCTATCAATATCAATCACGATCATGCAATACTCTCAAAGCATGTGCCACAGAATTACAAAATTACAGTCAGACCCTGCAATACGCTCAAAGTAGGCAGCTCAGTACATTCACAATATCATGTCATGTAATACGTTCAAAGCAGGCACCCTACAATCTCGGTCGTGGTCATGCAGTATGCTCAAAGCATGTACCATAGAATCACAAAGTCGTGCCCTACAATACGCTCAAAGTAGGCACCTAACTATCACAATCACAATATCAAGTCCTGCAACATGCTCAAAGCAGGCACCCTACAATCTTGATCGTGGTCATGCAATACACTCAAAGCATGCACCACAAAATCACAAAGTCGGGCCCTACAATAGACTCAAAGTAGGCACCTAACTATCACAATCACAATATCAGATCCTACAACATGCTCAAAGCAGGCACCCTACAATCTCGGTCGTGGTTATGCAATACGCTCAAAGCAGAATCACAAAGCCGGGCTCTATAATACGTTCAAAGTAGCCACCTAACTATCACAATCACAATATTAGGTCCTGCAACACGATCAAAGCAGGCACCCTACAATCTCGATCGTGGTCATGCAATACGCTCAAAGCATGCACCACAGAATCACAAAGCCAGGACGCTCAAAGTAGGCACCACGGCACAATCACAATATCAGGTCTTGCAATACGCTCAAAGCAAGCACCCTACAATCTTGGTCGTGGTCATGAATACGCTCAAAGCATGCACCATAAAAACACACAGTCAGACCCTACAATATGCTCACAGTAGGCACCTCACTAATCACAAAGCCAGGTCTTGCAATACACCAAAGCATACACCTAACTATCACAAGGCCAGGCCATACAATACACTCAAAGTAGGTACCTTATCATCATCACAAAGTCAGGCCATGCAATGCAATCAAAGCAGGTACCTAACTATCACAAGGTCAAGCCCTACACTACGCCCAAAGTAAGTACTTTACCATCATCACAAAGTCAGGTTTTGCAATACGCTCAAAGCAGGCACCTAACTATCACAAGGTCAGGCGCTACAATATGCTCCAGGAGTGGGCACCTTACCATCATCACAAAGTTAAACCCTGAAATACGCTCAAACAGACACCTAACTATCACAATCATAATATCAACTAGGGTCATGCAGTATGCTCAAAGCATCCTCAAGAAATCGTGTAGCACTGACTATATTCATACCATGTTCCATACATCACAATTCATTTGTCACACAATTGGCCACACAGGCCGTATCATAGAATACTTATCATTTAACCACGTGACACGTTCTGCACAATTATCATAATAAAGGGTCTCTAAGGATCCCTCAAATCAGTTGCAAACAATTTAAGCACAATCAAGTAGTAAAGGTCCAAATTTCATTAGATATGCCAAAATATGGTACTACAATAACAATGAGAGGAAACAAGGTTCAACAAAACTTTAGATTTTTACATTCCAACCAAAACACACTCTTAGTTCCCCGAAGTTGAAGCCTTAGCTCCTTTCCCTTCAAGTGAAAAGACCCGACCCTGAGCTTTGGGTTTGGGTTCATCCTTCAATGTCGAGCAGTCTCTAATCAGGTGGATAGGCTGGCCACAGTTGTAACATGTCCTAGTCTTCAGCCAACACTCAAAAGCTGCATGGCCCTGCTTCCTACAAGAGATATAATACACGAGCTGGCTCTGCTTGACGTCACCCTGAGAGTTCTTTTGGGCCTTGCCATTCCTCCGATTTTTCTTTTCTCATGGACCCCGAGAGGGTGGAAGCCCTGTCCTTCACTTCTCTCCTCAGTTGATAGTCATCACAATATATTTCCACCTTCCTGGTCAGATCCACTAATCGAGAGAAGGCCTTAAGATTGGCTACAGAACTCTCCCTCTGATATCAGGTCTCAACCCTCTCTTGAACGTACTTGTCTTTCTTGCCTCTGTATTGATGATATGTGGCGCGTATCGGGATCATTATGAAAATTTGGACACATATTGATCAACGGTCAGATTCCCTTGTTGTAACTTTATGAATTCCACCTCCTTCCTGTCCTTTATCGATTCAAGGAAATATTTTTCATTGAAGGCCCCTAGAAATTCTTCTCAAGTGGGTAGGTATTATCTTTTCCTCTTCACAGACTTGCTGGATCGAATGCCACCAATGCTCGTCTGAGCACTGGAGGACTTTAAAAATCTTTTCTACTTGCATTAACCATCTCTCTGCTTTATCTACTCCCCCAAGCCCCAAGAAAGTTGGAGGACCCAACCTCTTAAACTTTTTTATCAAGTTATTGTCATTCTGGTCATGGGCGGGGGTAAACGAGGCTGGCATTGCTTCCTTTATCATCTGTGTCATGGCCCCTAAGGTCCTGACAAACTCACCGAGGGCTTCAGTATTTTCATTACTGGAACTTACATTATTGGCCAGCGTCCTTGGCATCTTCAACCTAAGGCACAAGCACTCAGTTACTAATTTACCCAAAATTGTTCTAAAGACACTTTTAAATTCCCTAGGCCAAGAATCTTATCATGACTGCTCTAATACCATAACTGTCACGACCCCGCCCCTTGACCCTTACCGTCCCATATTGGAGGGCGACAGAGTGCGAGAAATAAAATAAATATATTCCACCAAGCCCTGAAAATTGAATAAATTAGAACCATTTCATATTCATATACAGTCTCCAAGATCATAAACAATATTCAGAATATTACTCTTTATCCAAGGCACCAAAATCTATTAACAAAATTATATGGCTTCACTAACAAGACAGTACGGCCGAAGGCCAGCTGACACCTACAAAAAAAAGGAGATCTTCTAGTCTAGCGCGGGCCTTCAGACCATTAATCACGATCACCGCCCGCCCGTCTTCAACCTGCATCAGTCAATCTACAAGGGTGGAAGCAAAGGAATGAGCTAAAAAGCTCAGTAAATAGATCACAATATCATGCTTCCCTACCTATGAATATTATCACACAACACAGATCAAAGTTCTCAGCCATGCTCATAAAACAAGAGTCATGCATCACAATTATATCACAATTATAAGATGATGCTTTTCATGGTAGAGCAGGCACAATATAAGATCTCAGTTATCATATACATTAGCAATCTATCAGATTTCAACATATCCACAAAAACAAGTGAGCATAACAAAATCAATAGACACAACCCACTCTCTAGCCCTATTTATCAGGCCATTCCTATATCTTGCAAACCAATCATATAACTCATGTAATCATATATCTCCGGTCAATCTCATAACTCAAGTCAATCACACATCTCAAGTCAATTACATAACTAGGGCGGCTACCCATCTCGAGCGATGCAATTTGCACAAGGCATTGCCGAGAAGTCACATATCATATTGTGCGCACCTCACTGGTGTCAGTCATGGCCATGCGATACGCTCAAAGCATGTCAAGTAATCACATAACAGTCACAGTATCACAGTATCCAACTACCAATAGGTGACCCATTGTGTAGTGGTCAATATCACATCTGCTCACACATTCACAGTATCCCAACGGTTACATATCACCTCATGTGCACTCAAAAGTCAAATATTCCAGTATAGTATACCCTACTACCAATGGAGAACCCATTGCGTAGTAGTCATATCACAGATATCAGTTTCACATATAACATAATCAGAATACTCACAACCAATGGGGGACCCATTGCGTAGCGGTCAGATATCAGTATTTATGTAACGAATTCATAAAGTCCACTACCAATGGAGAACCCATTGCGTAGCTTTTGTGACGCATATCATAGTATAACAGTATCAGATTTATAGAATAACAGTGTCCATATCACAGAATAACAGTATCAGATTCGCAAAATAACGGTGTCTATGTCACAGAATAACAGTATCAGATTCACAGAATAACGTTATTCATATCACAGGATAACAATATCTGATTCACAGTATAATAGTATCAGATTCACATAATAACGTTGTCCATATCACAGGATAACAGTATCAGATTCATAGTATAACAGTGTCCATATCAGAGAATAACAATATCAGATTCACATAATAATAGTATCCATATCACAGAATAACAGTATCAAATTCATAGAATAACGGTGTCCATATCACAGAATGAGTGTTACAAGTGCAATTTCAAGCCGTGATATCTAGTCGTAAATAGGGTCATAACTTTTGATTCGTTTGGAATTTGAAAACAGTTTCAAAATCAATTTTACAGTAGATACACTTATCTTTCAAATAGGGTGGTTTGAAAGAAATTGGACCTTGTTTGGCCCCTCAAAAGTTCAAAAGAATGGAGATATTTCATCTGAAATCTGCTGTGTAGTGAAGGCATTGACATGTCTTTAAAATTTACTCTATAACTCACAATCAAGAAGAAATTTCAAAAAGTGCTCAACATATGAATTTAATCTTATTCATGAACCATTCAAAAAGCAGTAGTTTGGAAGAAAATGGACTCCTTTTGGTCAGTCAAAATCCGTGACGACAAAGGCATAAATTATGAGTTTTAAAAAAGTTGTCTACAATGACATATTATTACAATTCGTCATATAACTCTCAAATTAGGGAGAATTTCAAAAAGTGCTAAACATGTGATCTTAAGCTTACTCAAAAATATTTCAAACAGCATTGGTTGGAAGATAACGGACATCATTTGGTCGGTCAAAACCCTTGACATCAGAGACATCAGTTTTGTATTTTTACCAAAACTATCCACGGTGATCTACTGGTATGTTTTGAAGTACAAATTTACATAAATAAAGAATCAGAACAAGATGTGAATATGAACATTAAAATATACTAAAAAATCTTTCTAATGGCGGTGATTTTGTATCATTTTGACTTCAATTGCTAAGTCAAACTCTCAGTATAACAGAAGTAACATTTATAGAAATTATCACAGTCTGCTAACAGTGACATATATACACAAAACGAAGCATATCATCCAAACTATCAAGAATTTCAGCTAATCATAAACACCAAACTCGAAGTAGACTCACATACCTTTCAAATGGTGGTGATTTGAGGCCAATTGGATATCTTTTACTTAGCCAAAATCTCATCACAAAAGTGTACATGCCCTGGAAATTCATAGTACAAACATGACACTTTCCTAATACTATCCCATAACTTCAAATCCATACAAAATAACAATATGAAACCTTTTTTATCTTTAACTAGACTCATACAATCATCATTCCACATAATTTCATGATCCACAAGAGTGATAACAGTACCTAACTTATCATACAAAAAAGACCTAATTGCTAGAAAAACAAAACACAAACAAACATGCTTAACTTTAGGCCTAATCCATGCTTTATTCATACTTAAATCACACTTTATTCATGCTTAATTCATGAAAATTCATACTTAAATCTCATACTTTCATACATAAAAATCATACTTCATATTATAGATACATAATAGCATAGTCTACTTACCTTGTGCTTCAATGGTGATCCCAAGTCCTTCACACAGCTCACTCTTCAAGTCTCTCAACATTGGGCACAAAAGGCTGGAATTTTTAAGGGTTCAAAGGGGGGAAAACGTAGGGGATAAAGTGAGAGAGCTGGAAGATGGGAGCTGGGAGCTGGGGTGGTTAAATGGCTAGTGAGAGAAGGGGAGGAGAGGTGGGAACAAGCCACTTCCAAGTGGTAAGCAAAAGGGGTGAGGTGGCAACAAGCTACCTCCAAGTGGTAATAAAAAGGGTGACACTTGGAGAGAGAAAGAAAAGGGAAAAAGAGGTAAAAAAGGTAGTCCCTCATAGACTACTCTACTCCAATAGTCCTGGTGGTCCATTCACAACACTCACGGGGGTACATGCACGACGCTGGCCTCTCTTCGCGCATACGTTGGTCCATTCACATGCGGTGTTAGTCCAGTTCGCACGCTGCTCCATGTCGCACACGACGTTTGTCCATTCACAGGCAGCGTTAGCCCAGCTCGCATGCGACGTTGCCTCAGATGATGCTAGGCCAAATTACACAAACGACGCTAGCCTTACGCACTCGGCGTTAGCCTTCTTGATGAGCGCGGCGTTCCTTCTCGTTCACGCATGACGCTTCTTCCTGTTCGCGCATGACATTGCCCCTTACACTCACGGCGATGCCCCCTCATGCTCACGGCGATGCCTCCATTCACCCGTGGCGACACCTCTTTTTCATTCGCGGCGATATCCTTACGCACGCGGCGTTAGCCTTCTCCCTTAGCGCAGGGCTTGTGCTTCCTTCTCTCTACTGGCGTGATTGTCCTAGTCTCTATTGCCGTGAGTGTCTAAGTCCATAAAATTGGGGTCCTTACAACTGGTTTTCCCATAGCCGCCAAATTATCACAAATACTTTTGAATTTACTTATGTATCCCTAGCATGAGAATTACCTGCATAAGCATTCTTCAGGCATTCCCAAACTTCTGCAGAAGTTTTGAGACCAACAACAAGACTATGACACTTTTATGAAAATGTCCTTGTGATCCAAGCTTTAAGAGACCAATCGGAGTTTAGCCATGATTTGTAGTCTAGGTTTTTGATTTTACTCTTACCATCAAGAGAGAAAATCTTTTGACTTGATTTAGGGTAATCACCATTAATGAATCCACAAAATTCCTTACTCTCAATGAGAGAGAGCATTTGAGTTTCCCATAACAAATAGTTATTCATTGTCAATTTAATAGACACATAATTTCCCATATTAAGAGTGAAGGGATAAAGATACTTGTTTGAAGAAGATTAGCCGTCCATTAGAGGGGTCGTGGAAAATGGTAAGAGAGTGTTTGTTTATATGAGGGACGTTGAAGCTAGAAAATAATGAAGACAAAAGTGACAAAGGTAATGAAAGGGTTTTGATGATTAGAATATGGAAGAGAAAACAAATTTTCTATAAACACAAAAAGTGGCGATGGGGTTATACATAGAACAAACAATGGAGGAAAATAAAACAAAAAGGGAAAACATTAACGTGAGGCTCAAATTTGTATTTGTATAAAAAAAAGGAGAGAATTGTTAACCTTTGTGGTTCTTGCAAGGCACTAACAAGAAGAGAACAAATTTTCCTTTATGCATCACTTTGGATTCTTGCAAGGACCTAATAGGAACAGTGTCATAGAGGCGTGGAAGTGGCAAGAGGGAGACTTCGGTAGACAAACAGCCTCATTAAGAGGATCAACTTTGCTATGATATGATAAAGAATTTTATAGAGAGAAAAGAGCTTTTTGAAAAAATAATTATGCACCACAATCTATATTGTAGTGGTTCTTTCATTATATATATAATGGGTATAATATACTTTTTCATATTTTATTATGTGCAATATACACTTTCCTATTTTTGAATTTTGTTTCTAATATTGTTAACTCTAGACAAACTCTTTTTAATCAAATACCTATATGTAAAAGTATTTTGAATGGTGCAAGGGAAAATGTGCATTGAAATATCATTAGAAGAATGGTGCTTTAAATCAAGTTTCAAAACTATGAGGAGAGTTTTTGTGAACCACTTGGTCAATTTCTACACAATTGACGACCCTTCGTACCATACATTTGTTAGACAGCCTCCTAAAATGACTTTTAGGGCAACACATTGTAAAACTTTACTATGAAATCCATTGATGGTTCTTCCCAAAAATATAATTGTTTATAAAAATTGAAGTCCTCATCAAGGAACTAACGTGCCACGACGTGTAAATGTAACACCTAGGTGGACAAGTAAAGGGTAATGGTTATATAAGGTTGCAGTTTTACTTGTAGAAGTAAGGTTAAGTTTGTAATATTATTGTAATATTTTACATTATTTATTTTAGTTGTATAGTATAGATTTGACAGGTTTTTTATGACAGTATGGCACCTCTTTTTGTGATGGAAAAAGTTTATACAAGGTTGAAACTTTATTTGTAGAAATAAGGTTGTAGTAATCTACACCGTACATTTTTAATGGTGTAGATTGGACACTGTCTTAAAATACATGCCATGTATTGGCATTACCTTAAAAGATGTGTCGAATCTACACCATCCAAATAAAACAGATGGTGTAGAGTATCACAACAGTGTTTCTATAAATAGGGCAACAACCTTATAAGAATTATATCTTTTTATGGTAGTGCCAAATCTACATCATCCCAATGAAATAGATAGTGTAGATCACTACAAAGTTACTTTTGTAAGTAAGATTGTAACCTTATATTAACTTTTTTTCATAAGAAAAATAATGGTTAAAATTTTTAAAAATATATTTTATGAAAATAAAATAAACTATTTCAACTATCTTTCTTTATATATCTTTTTGGAAAGTTATAAATAGACACTTTGTGACATGTGAAACTAGTTGCGTACTCTTCCAAGATCACAAAAGCTTGTCAAGTGAGTAAAAACAATAAATCAAGAACGCCCAGGTACCACACTACATGGTTTTAAGGTATGAAATCTATCTCACATTACATGGTAAGGTTATATAGGGAAAGATGATTCAATAACTTTTTATTATGTTTAATATGTTTTGGTTATATTTTTTGGCTAATTGTTTTATAAATATATATGGAGTGTATGGACATTAAGTGATAGGTGTTAATAAATTTGAAATAGCCGATTTTTTAATACCATGTGTTTTAATACCTCATTGCGCTAGAGTATGAACTACTTAAAGTAGTAATACACATGGAGATGTGATTTGATCAAGGGCTTTGAGCCTTAAGAATGAAACACGAGAGATGTGTGTGGCTCATTCAAATATGTAAGCACGAAGGGAGTGTTCTGATGAAACTCGATCTTCGTGACCATCCTCCCAATAGTGTCTATAATATGATGTGTTACATGTGATGATAATCTCTTGATAAAGTTACCATATTTGTCAAAAAGGAAAAATTTTGTCAAGACTTTAATAAACATTCTTCTTTAGTCATGCTTTATTTTGGACAAAATTATAAGATGGTATTTATGATTTATTTTTGTAGCCACGAACTTGACTTGGTAGAAAATTAAAAGTGAATGCGGTAAAAGTGATTTATGAAGACTAAACATATATTTTAAAATTAAAATTAAATTATTTGACAAAAGCCTAAGTCTATGGTTTTGAGAAAACCACATAGTCTTGCAATGTTCACTACGTCTTTATGAAAATCATTTTAAAGCATACTATTATATAACTATGGGAAAAATTTATATAAGGTTGCAACCTTAAAATGTAGAATCACAGGTGCACCTAAAAAATCTATAGGAATTGTTGTTTTAATGTTGAAAAAGCCCTCTTATCAATCATCTCAACATCAACATCTATGAATATGAAAAAAAAAAAAAAAAAAAAAGAAGGTTTTTGAATCTAAAAAAATGGTGCATCTTGCAACGCATTATCTAGACAGTTCATTTTCAAGATTTTCATATATTTATAGATATACTTGATTTTAACAATTTTTGGCATTTAAAATTTTCTAATTAGGTATGAAAATATATTTTAAGATAATACTAAGAATTTTTTACAACAAAATTACATGTTATGATAAAATTTTAAGCGGCGCATTAATTGGATTGTTTAAGGTTGCAACCTTCTAGAAACCGCACCCTATAA
>NW_006499436.1:2921965-2932625 GCF_000471905.2 Amborella trichopoda
GAAAAAACTATCATCGATTACCTAAGACCTTGAACCATAGATAATGTTATTGGAAGGTCATCTTACTAGGCTTCCTTGACACATGTTGCATTGATAAGATAATTTGGTTTGTATGAATTTACTATAAATACAACTAGTGTGGTTGAACCTTTATGATTCAGGAAGGTTTTGCATATTGTGAAACCAACGGGCAATGAATTACATATTGCATGAGACTTGCTATGTTACTTCAATGATATAGGCATAAGAATGTTGAGAATGTATATGTTATATGTGTAATAATTGAGTGGGAACTGCTATAGTCTCATATTTCTTTTAGCTATTTGGATATTCAGCTATACGGGTGCAAGCTATCTCACGGATCTAGATGATACAAAGTCTACATCTAGATATGTGTTCATGCTTGGAAGGCATACAGATTCTTAGAAATCAAAGAAACAGGATGTGGTGGAATTATCGACTATAGAGGTGGCGTGATGTTTGGCGACCGAGGAGGATGTATGGATTAAGAAATTTCTTAATCGACTTGACTTTGACCCTGTGCGTTGTGAGGCAGTAAGGATTTTCTATGACAACACGGCAGTGATATGCATGTCAAGGAGTCACGATTCCATAAGAACTCCAAGCATATAAAACCATGTTTCTATCACCTGAGGAATGATGTAAGATTGAGAAAGATCGAGATCCACATAAACTATATATTCCAGTGGGAGCACCTGCTAGCATTTGATAGGCCAGATGGAATAAACAGACTATAATATTATTCACCCATAGAACTTGGTTGTATGGCTATAAAAGGGAACGACTTATTTGAAGAACTCCTTCGAGCCTATGAACCTACAACCCCATACGATGAGGGTACGTGATGTTTTTTTGCGACAACAAGTCTGTGATTCGCGATGCGATATGAAAGATGGCCTACGACCACTTTTAAGATAAGATCCGAGTAGCAAATAGGAAAAAAAAAAGGCGTTACGTCTATAAGTCCTTTTTGCGAAAGGATTGATGGCGAAAACCATAATTAATGTATTGACAGAGAATAAATGAAAAATGCTTGAAAGAGATATTGTAATTGGGGGAGAAAGATGGGGATGAAAGAAAGTGAGGAAGAAAGAATGTGAGGCCTTCAAAGGCCCAGTGAGAGATGTTGGGTTTATGTGGCCTTTTAAAGGCTTTATGAGTGCTTATAAAATGAAATAATATAGTGGAACATAAACTCAGTGGGAGTGTAGTCCCTCATAGACCATACTAAGCAAATGATGTTTACTGATACCAAACTATGCTTGACAGTCTAGGCCAGTCGGTTGAGAAAAACCCATGTTACCTAGGTATGGAATATCAACTGATAAGGGTTCTAATGGGTCACCCCTTGATGAGGTAGGACTATGCCCGGATGAGTGAGCCGATGAACTATGTGACCCTTCTGTATGATGGTAGCTTACAAAGACAGGGGTCAAAGACTCATCCATGTACCATCACACAATATGCATATTGATAAGTCGTTTCGAAAAAGCAATCCACCTCAGGGTGAAGCGTATGCATGTGTGAGATATATCCCTATACATCATAGGAGCTGTGGTCACATCAGGTCTAGCTGACCTTGACTCGTTTATAAGAGATGACCTGAAATCCACAGACTTAGATTGCGACCCCTTGACTCATCGGCCAAACTTTAGTGACCCGCTAATGAGCCCCTGCTTAGACTGTGGGTCATAGAAAACACTAGATTGGTTTGATAAAGCAAGTGCGGTCTGTAGTCCACAATTGAAGGTGGTGTGCCCCATAATTGTTGATTTAATTCCTAAGTCATATGGATCAATTTTTCATCAAGTTAATTTAATTATGTTTGTTTTATGGTGGAAATTATTTTTGAATTATTATATGAATTTTTATGAATGTTTGGATATTTTATTTATGAAATTTGGATTTGTAAAATTAAAGATATTGGATTTACAATTGTTTAAATATTCAAATAAATATTTTAAAATTATTTTTACATAAAATAAAATTTCATGGGGCCCATTGTGCACATGGGCCCACCATGCTCTAGAAGGTGGGGCACATGCATGCCTTCCTTGCAGTAGCACGCCCTCCCTCTTACCACTTTCTATTTTTTCCAAAGATTTTGTTTTGTGGTCCATGTGACCTTATGTTGTGGTAATAGTCAATTGTGACATGTGGTCAAATGTGACTTAAAAATATATTGACCATATATTGACTAAATATTGAATTGATATATCTTTGAAAGATTTTGTGAAAGTATAAGAATGATTATGTTATTTTATAGTACGTATAATATTTTGATTGGATTTAGTTTGACTTAATTTCTATTGATGGGGAAATGGTTTAGGAAAAAGGGATAACAATTCATACACCTTCCATAATGTTGATGACCCATCTATGGAATGGATGGCTCAAATCTCTCACCCCACAAGTCACCATTAATCGACAGTTCACATTCAATCTCAGTTAAGAAGTAAACTATGAGAAACCCTAAGAAACCCTAAATCCATTTAATAAAGATCACAATAAATAATCTTACTACAATAACTCTTGCTTCACATAAAATAAAACTAACAAATCTAATATCTTAAAAACCTTGATGCCACTTCTTATGCTTGAGAATATAAAAATTAATTTGTAATAAATAAAATGGAGAGTGCCGGAGATTACCTCAACCGAGCTTATTATACCCCACACTGAGTCACCACCATCCGATGGCGCGGGATCAACGACCTAGTTTCAATCTCAACGGGGAAAGCAAGTTTAGGCCAAACTAATTCTATGGAACCCTTTTAAAATTTATCAGACCTAGATCTTAACCCCAAGACTTGTTTTGACATATCTCATATTACCCAACCCTTAGGCTATTCAAGATGAGAAAGAGAGACTTAGGAGGTGACCTAGGTTGGGACGTGCCCCTCTAGAGATAGGCTAGGAGAGAGAGAGGTCTAGAGAGAAAGAGAGGCTTTAGAGGGAGGAGAGAGAAAGTCTTGAGAGGGAGGAGAGAGAGTGAGGTGTGCCCCTTAGAGAGAGACAAGGGAGAGAAGAGAGATGTGTAGAGAATAGGGGGTACACCCTTATTTATAATACAAAATTAGGGGAAAAAAGAAGAAAATAAAAATATATATTCCCCGGCAATATCACATTTGTCTTTCTTTCATGCAGGGTGTCATCATTGCTATCACTGTCGTCGTCGCCATCATTGTCGTCATCGCTATCATTGTTGTCATTGCCATTATTGTTGTCATCACCAACGTTCTCGTTCTCATCAGCTACGCCCTCTCTCTCTATAATGAAGTTATGTAGTATACACCATGCTAGGATGATCTTCACTTGAGTTTGTATTGGGATGGTTATTGCATATCTCAAAATAGAGAATCATGCTTTAAGACCCCAAATATATGTTCGACAGTGTTACGCAACGATGATTGACAAAAGTTAAATAATTCCTCCTTGGTGTTGATTGGGTTATTCTGGGCAAACTCTTTAGATGGCAAGTGTGGGGATATAGTCCAAGAAATTTAGAGATATTGGAGTATCTAGCATCAATAAGGTAATATTTTCCTAATAAAAGTAGAAAAAATGTAAGGATACTATTCGTTGTTAATACATCTAATTAATAACAAAGCAATACATGTTAGGACTTAAATATTAATGCAAATCTCGTAAATGTCAAACTAATTTTCAGAGGTCAAATTGTAAAAAAAAAAAAAAAAGATAAGCAAATTTATGTACTAATCTATCGATCAAACCCAACACAAAAGAATCCTTACTTGATGGATGGTGTTGTCTTCAAATAAACACAGTGAAAAAAGACTAGATATCTCAGCATACCAATCAATAACAAATGGAAAATACTCAATATTGAAAATGATGAATATAACCAGCAATACAAAAAATTATAGAGCTAGAAAGATTATCGAGCTCTAAACTTCACAGACCAGAATGATTCATTTCCAATTCACATTTCCAAACAAATCAATTTACTAAGCAAAACATTACTGAAAATGAAGCAACTAAGCTTGACAGAGCCACAAATATTCATAAACTGATTTTCATATAATCAAACCATGTTAAACTTCCAAAAAACAACATGAATGGGAAAAAAAGACCTAATAAGCTCTGATTTGAAGTCCCACAATGACACATAGTTACAACGAATCCTTTCGTTTGGGAATATAAAATATTATAGTCCCCGGGCTATAGTTGATGTTTGGGTTGAGCGTTTTGGTATTTTATATTGCAGGAACATAAAGGTGCAAGGCATTACCATGATAAGGTTGTGCCCTACTGGGACGACTTATGCGTCATTATTGGAGGCTATGTTGTTGATGGCGGAGGTGCACAAAGCCATGTCGATGCAGAGAATGACCATCTTGATAGGAAGCAAGAAGTTCAAGAGACATGGACGCAGGAGGAGTGGATTAGAGTTGTTGAGACATGAGGAGATGAAGACGACACATCGAGGACGCCAATGAAAGTAGATCCAATACAGGAGGGTCAAGCGCTACAAGCAGATCAACAACCAGTAAAAAGGGAAGAAGCAAAAGATGACCCCAGATGAAATTATGGAGAGAAGCTCAGTGAAATTGTCGAAGCTATCAAGAGCTTGGGGATGACTAAGGATGAATAGATGTTGAGGAATATTTTTGATGTAATCAAAGATGGGATCCATAGACTCTGAAATGCAAGTAATAGTTTACCATAATCTCTCTTTTGATGTAAGAAAGTGTAAAGCTTTTTTTACCATGAATGACCAGAAGAGGGAAGAATGGGTCCCAATGAAGTTTTGACATTACAACAATCATTTCGGTTGATTGTTTGTTTGAGGGAAACTAAAACAATCTATGGTTTAGGTTGTTTGTTTTGTCAAACTTTATTATTATGTTTATGTTATTTTGTGGACTATTTCTTTTTTGTTTATTGGAGGCAATGACTCAATGATTGGCTTTTAGGTTTCATTGAAGACATATCATGGGATGATTTATTCTCTCTTTCATATATTTGAGTACATGGGATGATTCGTAATACTGATAAATATTTTATTCTTTTTTTATTCTTGTGTTGCCCATTCATATACAAATGGTGATGTTACCTTTTTTCTTTGCAATTTTCTTAATATTTCAGAACACAATAAAAGGATTTTTTGTTGTAATTGCTAGACAATGTAGCGGTAATTCCAAGGATTTATGGAACTTGGGAGGAGTGTAGCCGTCAAGTGAATGGTTTCTCTGGAGATGTCCATTGTTTGTGTCGAACATTTTAGGAAGCAGAGGCACACTTCCAAAAATATCGCAAGGATGATTGCCCAATGCCTACCCACATTAATATTAATGTGGGGTTACAAAATACTAATATGGACATCGAGGATGGGGGTTCAATATGGAAGAGGGCTATGAAGGCCATTATTGCTATGACAATGGTTATCATTCTAGTTAAGTCAATGTGGGGATAAAGTAAATTACGTTGTTACATGAGCTTTTGTATCAATGTGTATGCACTTTAGACGGACCACAAATTTGCATCCATCTTTAGGATGGATGCTTTATACCTCTGGACCGCATATTGTAGAAATGCCGTCCAACCTGCATGAAATAATTGTTCTTTACATATACTAGAATTTGCAAAATTAGCTATTGAGACAATTCTAGGATTTACGTATCCCGGGACCCAAACGACCCATTAATGAGCATATTCTTGTCATTGCAATTTTCATGCTACTGGGGTCTGCCACACTATTGCAATTTTTTCTCTCATGAACAAACTATCAAAGTGCTTTGACGGGTTTTTGATTAGGGCAAAGTTTCTATGCTTCCCCTATAATATAAAACTTATATACTTCCCCTTATTCAAACGTCCATTTTGAATGGAGGGTTAAGATTGCCCCAATCACATTGTCATGTTTCTATACTATTTTATTTTTAATTTTTTTCTTCTATAAACTATTTTGATACCAAATTTTGTACGTCCAATCCTTTATTAAACTCTCACTAGCGAAAAATATAAAAAAAATATTTTCAATAAAATAAAATGATCAAAATACCTCCGAAATTTTTAAGGGGTATTTTGATCATTATATTTTATCAAAACATTATTTTTAATATTTATTATAGGTGTTCTCCAATGAGAAAATGGCACGTACCAAATTTCATAATCATACAATTTGTATAGAAAAAACTAAAAATAAAATACTTCAAGACGTCGGATCTAAGATCAAACAGTAAGTGACTCTCTTGATCAAAATTGGACGGCTGGATGGTAGGAGAAGCATAGATCTTCTATGTTGTAGGGAAAGTATATAAACCTATCCCTTTTGATTAAATGTTTTCATGTCTTATCAAGTACATCGGACTTGAAAACACTTAATCACTTGATCCCTTTGTCAAAGGTTTTGAATCATATCCATTGATGGCGAATAATTTACAGCCACTTCATCATTTTCAATAATTAAATGTCATAATAATTTATTTCATCTTTATAATATAGTGCATCCATATGTTTACAATTTTGAATCTTAACTTTATTTAACATCCTTCTAAATAATATTTTTCATGAGATAAACATGGGGGTCTAGAATTGTTATCTCTTGCTTTCTTAGTACCTAAGGCAAACATAGCTTGTACCATATCATTATCTCAAAGTCGGTACTAAGCCAACATTTAGTGTAACTAATCATGTCAATGTCATTCTCAATTAACAATTTATCATCCATATAAACAGATAAGATAATAAATTCTCCTCCACTATTTCAAACATACACACAATGAATTAGTCTACTTGCTACATACCCACTTCTTTAATTGCATTATGAAAAGTACCACTACCTATATGTGTTGTCCACATTCTAGCCTTTTAGGCCAAACTCTATGACACAGATGACGCAGGTCTAACACCAACATGCATTTTAGTGTCCATGTAGCATTAAGGCTCAAGTTCCTTTCAATAGAAACAAGCCCTTTTAGATGAATTTCTAAACACTTCCTCTTTTGATTTTTTGAATTCTATCCCTTCAACTTATTGTTCTTATTTTGCCTATTATACATAGTTTTCTAAGGTTTTAGAAAGAGTAACTATGGGCAAAGTAGAGCTCATTAGAATTTGTTTTAGCTCTTTTTTCAACTTCAGCTAAGATGCAAATTAATGTTTAACATACTGGTGCACGGTATAAATTGATTCAATGCTATAACCTCATACTCCTAAGATTAAGGAAACTATCTTGGACAATGAATACTTGCATATGATCCCCAATTGGGTTCCCAGCTAAAATAAAGTTCTTCACAAGCATAATAATTTTATTTACCTGCTTGATGATCAAGTGTATTACATCCAAGCATTATAGTTTTCATATTGGAACTGTACACGGGTCTCTGAAGTAGACCCATATTTTTCAGTCAAGATGCTCTTCATATTTCAAGCATTATGGTAGTTCTTCATAGTCCCAATTAGATATCGTTTACATGTAAATCTGGGATGGAAATTGACTTCAGGTCTATCTCATCTCAACCTGTGTCTAAGCTTGTTATTTAAAGAAATCAGTAAAGATGTGGGTTTTGTTAAATTACAATTACTGAGAAATTGGCCTCAAGAGACCTCTTTTCTCACAAATCAACTAAGGCTGACTTAGATCTGTGTAAAACCGAAAGAAACTTTTGGAAATCAGTTGGTAAGCAGGATGAATGATCTTTTAAAGGATTTTGCAATAGACATAGAGCAAACAATAAATTAAATAAAAGAAGTCGCATTAAATACGTTGGAAGCCTGGCCTTTCAGCCCAGCACTTGGGATTGGGGCTTGATTCAGACAGAAAATGGTGAATCTTTCCTCCTTTACTTCGAAGTTGTTGAAACTTGAAACGAATTATCTTAAACTCAACCAAAGGGTGCTGTATTGTAATTTGCTTCTAAGACTTTAGTTTGACTAGAAAGATATTCTTTTGCATTCTAGAGGTTAAGGTTTGAGGTCACTTAGAGCTTACTAGGGTTTTGGAGGCTACAGGAGTGAGGGGCTAGGATTAGATTTTGTTCTCTCATTGATTAAAAAATGACCAAAAATGGTTTATTTATAGCTAAAAATTCACTAAACAAGAAGGCGGTAGTCTAGATTTATTTCGAAGAGTACGACCGACGATGACAAAGTGTTTGTTACTAGGCTTAGTGAGACACCTTGCATCACTATCTCCTTTTTGGTCCTAGACCTTGCAAAAAGTGTTGTACTTGCTAAATTTGAGGATTTTCTAATAGTTTTGAGCTATACAGATGCGGCCTTTTGATTTTGAATATTTTCTCTCCCTTCATATACAACATTGTCTATTTCAGGTGATATTCTCCTAAATTGGATAGTTAAGAATATTTGGAAAATATTCTAAGGCTGAACTATAGTCTGAGTGTGGACTATGGTTCAGTATGTCCTATAGTTCATTAACTAATGTGCTTCAGGGTTAAGGACTCATAAATAAATGTCGTAGGTGTTATCTAGAAATCTGTAGCCAACCACAGAATGTGATTGTCTGATGGAGCTTATTTTGTGAGAAACTATATTTCTGCATATTTGGGCATAAGCCTCCATAGAATATGTATTTCAGTGTTTATCAAAGATGTAAACAAGAACCTCAATTCATAGGGTTACAAAGTTGTGTACTACTAAAGAAAATAACATATGCAATGAACCACCTCTTAATATAGGTACGTATAAAAGGAAGGAAAATATTGTACCAAAAAATAAGTGAAGGTTTCTATAATTTCCACACTCCCCCTCAAACTCAAGATGCGTTAAGAGAGAGTAGAAACAAAGCAGAAACATAAGAAGCTTGAGCAGCTACAAATTAGTGATCATCAGAAATCGATGCTTCGAACAGAGTAGTCTCGTATAATAGCAAATCAGCAGGCCTCCAGAATAGATAGGCATCGAGTAACCGAAAAAAAAAAAAACCCGATCATCACTAAGGATGGAGTAATGAAAAACTCCATCATCCAATAGGATTGAGTAATGGAAAACTCAATCATTAAACATGATCGAGTAACAAAAAACTTGATCATCAATCAGGATCGAGAAATTCGTTCATCAAACAGGAGGCACTTGGAAGAGCAATCAGCGACGGATCAACAAGCACAGTTGGACCTTAGATTCGAAATTGAGGACAGTAAGATCCAAAACAGATAAGAGAGTTGAACGATTGAGGACAGTAACATCAATCGTTTTCATATGCCATTTCTAGAGGGGGATTTAGAGGCGGGTTTCAGATTGGGCTCACCAAGAGTCTAGCATCAGGGGAGCACGACAGCAATGATGTACCTAAAATAATGGACAATAGAAAATGGCTTAAAAATAACATATATCATATTTTTCTATTATGAACAAAATGGTATAACAATGATTGATACCAACGACAAAAGGTCAGGTGGTATAAGTAAATAGTATGGTCGTTCAAAGTTAGATCAAATAAACAAAATGATTTGTAAGGGCACAATGGACCGCAAAACTCAACCAGTCCCACTTGCTTTTGTAATTTGTCCGTCCTTTTCAAAAGATACAAAATACCTTTTTGGCGAGAGATCTTTGGGTTGCAAACGAAGGGCAAAACATGAAAAGTCTTTTTGGGATTTGTATTTCAAATAGAAATAGGAAAGCACTGGATACCAGAGGGTTTTGTACTGTACACAAAAATACGAAACACGGGAGAACAGCGGCGACGAAAAAGAAATAGGAAGTGAGGGGTAGAGATAGACGCTTATGTTTTAGGTTTTCAACAATCGGGATAGAACACAGAAAAAAGAAAACACAGTGGAACAGAGAAGCTGAAAAGAAAAGGAGTGAGAGAGAGAGATATTACTTGGTTTTGTTAAGATTGCCTGAAAATCAAGTGCAAGAGAACTCTGAATGGGATTTTCCAGTAGTTTTGGGATGACGCAGAGGTGATTGGAATGGTCTTGAAAACAATTGAGGAAGCCTAGGGATTGGGTTTGAGGGTATGAGATCAATCGATTAAGCCATAACCATTATTTAACCTTCGATTTTGCCAAAATAAACAAGGTCACTAAAAAAATATATCACCATAAATTTGTTTCTAGTAGCCGGAAGATTCAGACAAGACAACTGGAAAACAAGAAGCAGCCAGCCAGATTCAGACAAGACGGCCAGAAAATAAGCAACCCTAAATTAGAAGACTCCTCCGAAAAACAAACATTGCTTTGTTTAACAGAGCAAGATCAAACGGGTAGACCAAAATCGTTTTCTGATACGATGTGAGAAACTATATTTTTGCATATTTGGGCCTTAAGCCCCTATGAAAAATGTATTTCAAAGCTCATCAAAGACGTAAACCAAAACCTCAATTTTTAGGGTTACAAAGTTGTGTACTACTAAAAAATTAACATATACGATGAACCACATTCTTAATACAATATGGTACAAAAAAATAAGTACAGGTTTCTATAATTTCCACATATTTATCTTTCCTTCTTTTCTTTTTTTAAAGAAAAATAGTTAGGATGAGTAGTTTATATCCAAAAATTCGGATCTAAAAAAGTACCCCTAGGTAAACTTTTACATGAGGGAGCAAGTATTCAATTCGTTTTGGTAGGATCATGTTATATATATATATATATATATATATATATATATATATATATATACTATCTGTGTATATACAACAAAACAA
>NW_006499436.1:2932734-2982963 GCF_000471905.2 Amborella trichopoda
CGTTTAACTAGTAGGTAGGGAGGACGTAAGTTAATTACTTAACGTTTACGGTTTAGGTTAGGTAGTACTATATTATATATATATATATATATATATATATATATATATATATATATACTATCCTGTGTAGATTTGCAAAACAACAAGCAATGCTTTCTATATAGAAGTCTCACAAATTTGACAAAAGTTAAAATTGGTATTCATAAAAATTTAAACATCATTATTTTTCAAAATGGATATATGGTTAAAATGTTTATTTCTTAAAAACTATTATGTCACCTATATTATATTTTGGGTGAGGTATGTATAAGGTACCCACCTTATACTATACAAATTCACCAAAAGATATAATTTTAGTATCAACACCTCATGAAGGTTCGAAAATCAATATTCAACTTTAATTATAAAATTTAAAATTAAAAAATAATATACATCGAATAGATTTATAAACACTTGAAAATCTTAAAAAATAAATGGTTCAGATAACTTGTTACAAAATGTACTACGTTTAGAGCTTGAAATTCCTTTTTTTCTTTATATAATACATATCAAAATCGAAATGATCAAATTGGAAGGTTTTACAATTTTGGGATACCTTTTTCTACTAGATTTTTGATGTACACCCTATTTCTACACTATAAGGTTGCAACCTTAGATAAACTTTTTCCTTATATTTTTGCCATGGCAGTGTTCATGTATAGGTAAGAACCACATGGATATAACAATGACCGACGGGTTTATCACTCATCACTTCAGTGAGCTGGACAATGAAAGTGACCAGTAGGGACGTACATATCATTTAAGTGAAATTTACAGTGGGACCTACTTACATCCATCACCTTTAATGCCCTAGATGGGACGATGATAACATTAAAGCCATGGGGATTTTGATGATCTTATGGATCACATAGGGCGTATATATATATGCACCTTTCCGTTTGGTTATCATTTAGATAAACTATTAAGGTTAGTGTTGTTTTTCCTTTTACCCATTTAGGAGCAAAAAGCATTGAAGCTTCAATCTCTATTTTATTAATGAGTAATCCTTACATAACTCTAAAAGGAGGGAAAATATCATTCAAGTTATCAAACCACCTTGCAAAATCATTAAGATAGTTAAACAATCCCAATTTACATTATAATAGTTAGAGGTACCTCAAAACTTATAAAAATAATTAAATTGCCCTTGTTCAGTATTCAAAACCTTGACAATGCAAGGGCGTTTTAGTAATTTGACATCACTTAAGTAGCCTAAACCAAATGACATAAATATCCTTGCTTGTTTAGATTTCATCAGTGATATAAGGTTTACAATGAAAAAAATGTTAATTCTATTTTTGCCAACTTGAGTAACTGGGGTGCAGCTATTATTTTGCTTGGGCTACTTCATTCAACATCAACGATGATAATAACCCACAATATTCAAACTTAGAAATTCAAAACACGGGTTTCTAATAAAAAAAAGTTAGTATTATTGTTTAGGGAAAATATTTCATGATCCCATATTTTTAACTTCTATATCTTATGAGACCCAAGAATTGAAAATATTACTTGTATGCAAGAGGCCTCTATTTTTTCTATCTTATAACCCCCTCGACCCCTTTGATCATAAATTTTTGACCCAAACAAACACTAAAATGACACTCTATTCAAACTCCATCTCTCTTTCTCTAAAACTCCATCTCTCTTTCGCTTCTCGTGAGTTTACCAGCCAAAGGGTTTAGCTTGAGCTCGAACACAAGCACACCTTCTTATGTGAGTGAGAGAGATGGAGTTTTAGAGAGAGAGAGAGTTTAGGTTTTAGAGAGAGATATGAAGTTTGAGTTTTAAGGAAAGAGATGGAGTTTAGAGAGAGAAACGATGATGTGAGAGTGAGAGATGGAGTTTGGATTTTAGAGAGAGATGGAGTTTTAGAGAGAGAGAGAGAAATAGAGTCATTTCATAAGTTGTTGAGGTCACTAATGCATAGTCAAAAGGGATTAGGGGGTTGGAAGATAAAAAAGATGGAGTCCTTTTTCTTACAAGTAATATTTTCAATTCTTAGGTCTAATGAGATATAAAAGTTCAAAATAAGGAATAATAGGGTATTTTTCTTATTGTTTATACTAAAAAATATGGGCAAAGGACTTTGTCCTCATCTTAGTTTCGAGTGCAAACAAATCGAAAAGTTGGAAGAGTATAGGTCCCATCAAATTACTCTCCGAGGGAGAATGGGATCCTAAGACCTTATCCTTCTCGGATCGCATAAAAGCCAGCTTCTCTCCTATCTCGATCTTGGAACTCAATAAGAGAGATAAAGCTGTCGAAAAGGGGTTTAGGATAAAAAGAAGCTTTTTAAGAAAATAGATTTAGAAAGAGGACAAAGAAGGTGAATCACAAGTAAACAATTACACTAAGGAGATATAAACTAATGAGATACAAATAAACAGGAGTAAAACAAATTTAACTACAAGATGCAAAAAGAATAAGAAAGTAAAAAGTATGGATATTACTAAATCTAAGCTACTATCTAAACTAAATATGCATAGTATAAAATGAAAGAGAGAGAGAGAGAGAGAGAGAGAGAGAGAGAGAGTGAGAGAGAGAGAGAGAGAAGAAATTAAAAAATGAGAGACTGAATACGAAGAAGAAAGGAGAAGAGATCCCTATTAACGAGACAAAAAGATATGAGTACAAGATGAGAATAGAAATAGTAATACAACATGGATGAGAACAAACATTAGAAAAAGAGGAGCAAAACTAGTACTTAATAGATAACATGCAAAGAGAGCAATAAAAATAGATATACAAGAAAAATGGAAGGAAAGAGTATTAGAATTAGTGCTAAAAATAAATGAGATAGAGAGAAATAGAGAATGACACATTGAGAAGGGGAGAGAGGAGTAGATGAACATAAGTTACCAATAAAGACAAGGAAAGTAGATGCAACGAGAAGAGAATAAGAGAGACTAAATTATGGAATAAAATATAAGGCAAGTAAATTAAATAACCTATAGAAGAAAGAAAGAAAGAAAAAGAAAAGGGAAGTAGAGATTGGTGAGACTTAGACTACGAGATAGAAGAAGAGAAAGAGTATATCATTAATAAAGAAAAACAACCATAATAAAGAACAAAAAATAAATACTTAATTGAGCAGGTGAAGAAGAAGGCAAGATCTACACCATTCAAGTGAACAAAAGGAAAAAAGAAACAAACACAACAAACTAAAATAAATAAATGCAACAAGAAAAAAGAAAACAACCATGCAATAAAAGAGAAAAGATTGGGATGAGAGGAGAGAGCATATACTATCAAATGGAGAAAACTAAGAAGAAGCATAAATGTAACAAACTAAGAGAATAAATGCTATGAAATAAAATAAAAAAAAACCTATAATAAAGAGGATGGGAGAATGGAGAGATCTACATTATCAGGTGAATAAGAAAGGAAAAGAGCAGGAAAAACAACAAGGTAAAAGAAATAAATGTAATAAAGAAAAAAGAAGTAACCAAATAATAAAAGAGATGATAGATTAGGTGAGAGAAAAATATCTATACTAAGGAAGATAAGTAAATGCAACACTCCAAAAGAAATAAATGCTATCAACAAAAGAAAACCATCATGCAATAAATGAGGTAAAAAGGGAAAGAGATGATTAAATATAACTAATCTATGGGTAATAAATACTACATTAAATGGAGAACAAGAGAAAATAAATAACTCATAAATAGAAGAAAATAAGGAAAACTGTATACAAATAACTAAAAGAGAAATAAATGTAAGAAACAAAATATGAGAAAAGAAAACGATGTTTTAGGCCGGGCCCCCAGGCGCGGTGTCTAGAGTCGGTGCAGATTTAGATTGTTTGATTGTACAGTCAATCCTGAGTTTTTCAATTTTTAACGGGGCAAGTAAAAATAGAAAGAAGAGGGCTCGGAAGGTCTGATTATCCGGACCCCCTTCAATTTGATAGTGTAGCTTGATGGAGTTGATAACTTAGTTTTGGATTGATGAATTTGAATGAAATTAATATTGCTCAAATGGGATCACCTTGGGTCTTGTTCTCAATCACAAGCTTGAGCTTAAGATCAAGGGGCTTTTCCCATAGCCTAGGCTCAAGATTAAGGAAGCTCGTGCCTTAAGACAAAGGCAATCAAGGGCAATTTATAGGCAAAATAGACCCATGATAGCCTGTACGTCGGTTTTGTGCGATTTTCGGACCATAAGAGTTCTGACGACATTTGGATCAGCGCTAACGCTAATGGGAATGGCACTAAGTCATTAATGGAGTAATAATGACAGTTAACAAACATTAACTGCTCATTAATGCGGCCGATTCAGCCTTGTCAGTGTCTGGCGCCATTGGCAATGGTGCCGACAACATTCTGACTGCCTCCAAATTTCATTTCGGACATGTGTCACCTTCTAGTGACTCTAGTCTAGATCTAATGGACCAATCAAAGCTTGAAGCTATTCCGACTGGCGTCGGCGGCATTTGGGGTGTCGTCATATACCAACTGGCACGTTGTCTTGATTGTACCTTTGTCAGTTCATCGACCAATAGAAATTCAACAACCATGGGCCATACTGACTTCTGATGTGTAAGTACAGGCCTGCCATGTTGGCGCGTATGGACTGACATGTGAGCATGTCATCTCAGTCATGTCGATCAGAGGAGGTCTTTGGGCCTAGCGCTAGTTCGAATGGAGTTGGTAGTATTGGCATTGCCGCCAGACTTTTGGTCATATGAAAGCTCAAAGGGGGGCCTGGATCTGGGCGCTGCTTGCATTGGCGCTAACTTCAGCGTGATGGCTTCTGACTTCTGATCTTTCGGGCTGCCTATTCAGTGACTGAGGTGCCTTCGATACTTTGACTTCAGACTTTTGGTAAAGGTTTAGTGGCCATTGGGGCAACATCAGAGCCTTCCCTTCTAAAGTGCTTCGAAGTCAAGTTGCTCTGAGTTTGTCTTGCCTCTTGATGCCTTTGGTCCCACCGGGGCAATGAAGGTTTGGTGGAGGCTAAGTTTACCAAAAAAGGGTTCCAGCAGGGTGAATAGTTTAAAATATCTAGGTGGTTTGCCTAAGACATTTCGACCTATTCACAATCTCCAATCGAGATCGTGGTGTCTACGATCATGTTGCTATCCTTGAATAAAGAGGGTAAAAAATGTCATTTTATTGAGGCCTCTAAATTAAGGGAAATAACAAAAATGCCTTTTTTTGTTCCAAAATAAGAATACGGAATAAGGACTTCCAATTAAAAAAATCCATATTGTTAAACCTGAACAAGTGGGGGTAGAACCATCCTGAACCTAAACAAGCATGGTAGGACGGACATTTTTATCGAGCAGCATAAAATACCCCTTCTTGTGTTTTTTAGAAACCTTAGACAAACAACAACGTGTGAAAAACATGTTCCACATTTGGAAGTCTAAACAAACAAGGTTATTTATGTTATTTAGTTTAGCCCACTCAAGGGTAGTCATTTACTGTAAATACCCAACATGCCATGGTCTAATCCTAATGTTGGCAATTTGGGCATTTTGTTAACATACTTTTGAGAACGTAATAGGGTGAAATGAAACTTAAAAAGGAATTAAATCTAATATTAAATGAGATGATTTCACTAGATTTTGATCATTAAAGTGATATTTTGAAAAAAAATAAAAAAATAAAAAAATATTTCTTCACTTATTTATAACTCCCTCGCTTGAATCTATTAGCTGCTTCTTTTGGTTTGTTGCTGACGATGTACATTTTCTTTTCTTGCACAACCTTCATTGCTTAGATTATGGAAACACTTTCATTAATATTGTGTATATCATGCTCCTGCATACTGCATACTCTCTTGTTAAATCATCTACTTAGCATGACTTTTTGTATCTTAAATTTTGGTATCCAAACTGCTTGATTATTATTTATAGGAAAAAGTTTATATAAGATTGATACCTTCAAATGCTAGAATCAAGGTGCACCTCAAAAAACTATCGAAAATGGTATTTTTATGTTGAAAACCATCTATTTGATCATCTCGACGAGATATATAGATATGAAAAAAAAAAAAATTTAAGTCCCAAAAATATTACATCTTATAACATATTATCTGGACCATTCATTTTCAAGATTTTCATGTGTTTATAGATCAACTTAATTTGAACTGTTCAGCTTGATTTGTACCATTTTTGGAGTTTAAAAATTTGTAACTAGAGATAAAAGTAGATTATCAAGAGATCCTAAAATTATTGACACTAAAATTCATCTCATGACAAAGTCCGGTGGTATGCCTTACTGTGTTTAAGATTGAAACCTTATGCAAACCTTACCCTTATTGTTAATAAAAACAAAATAGATTTTGAGTTCTTTTATACTTAGGTCTCAATATATCAAATTTGAATATCAATTTTCAATCCTTTAATGCTACCTCTATTTGATTTTACCAAAGGGACAGAGCAGAAAAAATACACCTAAATCTTTTGCATCTACAAAATTTGGGGACTTCATACATACTCCACTTTACCCGACGGAGTACTTTAGTCAGCATATGCGGCGGTTTGTGAAGGTCGGCCCAACGATAAATGAAGAAAAATTTCAGAAAAAAAAAACCAAAAAGCAGGTCGGGCCAGCCTTAGCCCTAACCTAGCGATTGGGCCACCGCCAGCAACTCAAGCCTCTTGTTTTTTTTTTTTAGGGTGGGCTGACTGTAAGGGTTGCAATGGGTCAGGTATGGGTCCGGTTCTACTGGATGTGGACCTGGACCTGAATAGCATTCGGTCTAAAATTTAGTATCTAGACCGGTCGGATTCCAGGTCTACCTATCGTATCTTGGGTCTTGTAGGATCCATTGACAGCCTTAGGCCCGACGGGGGCCCTTTCCCCTTGCTAGCGGGGAATTTGGAAGCATTGAATGACGGGAAATGTTTCTATTGCGATTTTGAATTGAGGCTTAGCCCTAACTTTTTGCACGAGTTACAAATTTGTTGAAGAATTTTTCATGTGAGAGAGAAATTTGCAGTAAGAGAGGGAGGGTGAGGGGCTTACCATTTGCCATCAAATGGCTTACGAGGATGCACAGTCTCAGGATTCCCAATGGACTGCTTTTAGAAATGCCGAGAAGAAATACAAACTCTACAAGAACACCAAGCAAGCTCTCTCTCTCTGTCTCTTTCCCTCTCTTTCCTTTTCCTCATTCAGGCTGTCTCTAATTTCATTTTGTTTTTGTTTTTGTTCTTGTTCTTTTTCTCATTTCTTTCTCTTAGGCTCAAGCGCCCTGCTGCTGATTTATCAGAGGTTTTGGATTTTAGAGCAATACTCCACTCTTTTGTGCAAAACGGGACAACTCCTCCTGGAATTTTTAAGCTCAATAGAGATTTCGATCGACCAGTATTTTGCTTTGAAGAGCGTCCTGGTATGCTTCCTAATTATTTGATTCTCTGTTCCTTTTTGCAAGTTTCATGAAATCGGGGTTTAGAATGAAGACTATTATTAGTGTTCTTTGAGTCATTAGAGTGAAGATATTACTGACGAAGTGTGCTTGTAAAGAAAATTAGGCTTTACTGTAAAGAAAATTTATAGCACACATGATTCTGACTTAAGTGATCGAATGAAGTGAGTTTAACTAGTTGTGTGTATTGTGGAACGAACGTGAACTGGATTTGAAATGATTACAATGTGCTTCATATATGAAGAGGATTTGAACGCAACTTGAAAAATGAGAAACTCTTTGAAGTTTTGAAGAAATTCATTCCAATAATTACGCAAAGATAGTGTTTTGGATTGTTACTGTGTATTTTAACGGCATTTTCCATTCAATTCGACCTGTTTGTGGACATAAGCTAAATGTACTGGAAATCATCTTAGGAATCTCTTAGTTAGGGTTATTCACTCATGAGAACTACTCAAGGTCTATTGAATTGTGCATTTGCTTTAGTCACCACCTGTGAATACTTGATTCTTTTGTTTATTTTTGCATCTTGATTGGTAATGCTGCTCAAATTAATCCAGTTATTGATTCCACTCACACCCATTATGCATAGCTGCTCATTTTCTTTAAGCTGTTTTCTTGTTTTGAGGTTATATTCAGATAGAATTGCCTTGAGTCCATGATCATAATATTCAGAGTTGCTATCGCATCCACCCTTTTTACGTAACATCATAATTTTCCAATTGCTTTCTCGTTTAAGAAAGCATGATCCATGCAGATTAACAATTGATCCAACTTTCTGATTGCTGCCATATGGCGTACAATGCTTGCATAGGCCTCAAATTTTATAAAGGAAACCATCTGAGATTTACTGTCAAGAAATTACGAGCAGCCATTTTAGCATTGAAAATTATGAGTTATGACATGACGTTGACCTTGTAACTAATGACGTTCCCTGTAACTCAGAATTGAATCAGAATTATTGTGGGATAGAATTATATTTTGTAGGTCTAACCTGTGTGCCAGGACTCGCCTTGGCCAAGGGACTCGGCCGAGGCCTGTACAGGGCCAAAAGGCCCTTAATAAATTAACGGGAAATTGATCAAAATACCTATTAGAGATGAAGTAGTTAACATTTCACCCATTGCAACTATTCCAACTCAAGACCATATGTTTTTCTGTAGGTATTTTGAGATTAAATAAAAAATATGGGTAAAGTGTTAAATTGTTCATCTCTCATGGGTAGTTTGATAATTTTCTCTATATTAAAAAATAGGAAAAATTTTGAAAAATTAAAAAATACATATAGAAGGAAAATATAAGAATTGTGATTACGGAAAAATATACTTACCAATCTTTGCTAAAAATATCCAAATCATATAAAATAATTTTTAAATAACATTTCTACATTTTTTAAAATTTTTATTTTTTAAAATGTTTTTGTATACTCTTAGTTGTAACACAACTTGGGGTTACTTGGCCTACTCGACTGAGTCCAAGTGGACTCGGGCAAGTCCCGTCACACTAGTTCTAAATTTTCCATTCTTTGACCTTGAACTTTGCAAGTTTATCTGAGTGCCCTCATGATCATTAGTTTGAGCTCGTTCTAGGATATTTCAATTACAGTTTCACTTTTTCTTTGTCCCCACTCATGTAGTGGTTGTATTTAGAGTAGGACTAGAGTGATCCATCCCTTTTAGATGCTCCCACCTGCCAAGTTTGAAACTGAGTGACAATGTAACTAAGATAGCTAACAGCCGGAATTTGAAATAGATAGTACCTATTTTCTTTGTAGTAGAGGGTCATAACCTGGTTTCAGTATTTGAATGAGATTTAAGTCAAAAACTACATAGGCACAATGTTGTTGCGAAGCTTTTCCTCTATTGTTTTAAAATAACCATCATATTTAACTTTTTAAAAGTTTTTATCACTAAAATATTTAAATCCACTGGTTTTGGACCTGATGCTGCTAGCCATTGTCACTGGACGTGAATCTTTTAGTGACACATATGTCATTTTGTTATTTTGTTGAAACCTCAGCTGATCAATAAATCATATTCAACAATAAGGCCTTTTTGGATCTATGAATCGTACAAATCTTATGCAAGCTCTCTGTGCTTAAGGTCTAGAACTCTAGATAACCAAGTATATTATAAAAGTGAACTGGGCTGGGTCGAGCCCAAGTGGGCTCTCCATCTGAGTCTGACCAGTCAAGACTCAGACCAGAATCACTGGTTTTTTTAAGGACCTGAACAGAGTCTCTCAAGACTCAGGCAGGCTCAGTCAATCCAAGTTGGCGTCATCTGGAACTGGTGGGGTGCCGCCTCCAAGGGATTCGGGTTAGTCCAAGTCAAACTCGTGGATTTTTTGAGTAGTTTTACAGATTTTCTCTATGCATGGCACATACCATTTAGAGACTCAGATTTTATGATTGTTAAGTTATTGGAAAATGAACATTATTGTCCCAAAACAGGATTTTATTTTATTCCGGGAGCAATTGGTATTGAGGAGCAGTGCTATTGGGTTCGTGAGAGTCTAACAAGTTTTCCTCAGCCTCCTAATAGGACCAACCACAATGCAATATATGGTGAAATTCAAGATCTATTCCTCGCGGTTCAAGGCCAGAGACTTTTGGTTGAAGTGGGGGACCCTATAGCAGCTGTTAATCATAGAATAAACTCTGATGAGAAGCCGCTAAATTTGGATGATCGAAGATGGGCATTCATGGAGAAAACAAGTGGCATTTCAAATGGGTCACGCAAGTCCATTGATGCAGCTGTTCTATTGAGGAAGCTTCGTTGGAGTACTCTTGGTTTGCAATTTGACTGGTCCAAGGTCTTTAGACATATTGACCTATTCCTTCCTCTAGTCAATTATAAATTATTTCATCATCATATCTCTTTTCAATTATAGATTATAGATTGTTTAAGTTCAGAAAAAAAAGAATGATAACTTTGGTATTTCAGTAATGTGTTCGGAATTTCCATAGATACATGTGCACTAAAAGGATGTTCATGTAATATAATATAAGTTCCACTTGACACTTTGTTTATAGATTGCTCTTTTTCTTTCACTTTATTTATATTTTGTAGTACACATTTGTGCCACAAAGGTTTCTGTCATTGTCGAAAGATAAGTTGTTTATATATGCAGAGTAAGTGACTGGATCTAGTAAGCTACCTGTCTTTCAGGGACACAGAGACGTGTATGTCTCACACAGAAACAGATTCCCAAAGACTTGTGTTAGATTCAACACATCTGTACAATGCTCAGGTGTAAGCATGTGTACCCTGTGTTTCGCATGTAAAATTAGAACATTAACTGGGTAAGATGAACGTTAAGGAAAATTTTAAATATGTGCATCCAATGTATGGCATGCATGTTCAGTACTGTGCTGATGTCAGACATGTTGAAAGAGCGTCCAATACATGGTCTTTGTAACATAGCCCATTATATCGAATTTTCCTACTGAAACTGTACATAGTTTTTATTAGTTCATTACTCTTTATTTGCAACCAAATTTAATTATGTTTGGATAACTTCCGATGAGTTTGTGCCTTCAAAATATAACTTCCAATCAGTTTGAAAGTTTTTGAACTAGTTCAAGTTTCATACTACAGCACTAAAGAAATATGCTTTTAATGTTTTCATGACTGCAGAGGAACTATGATAATTCTCTTGCACACAACAAGATCCCAGACAAGCTTTGCCATCTTGCAAAGAAATTGGCGGCACCTGCCGTGGAAAAGGGTGATTTCAAGCCAGAAGCTGCCATAGTTAATTATTTCGGTTCTGGTAGGCATGTTGAAATCTGTAGGTCTGACATGTCATTTTGGTTGCTTTGCAGAATGGTTCTGTCATTTATTGTCAATTTTCTTGCATTATTAACACTATCATAAAATGCATGATATAATGACCTATTGCCGGTATATACTAGACGATACGCTTGGTGGTCACCTTGATGACATGGAAGAAGATTGGAGTAAGCCTATTGTGAGCATCAGGTATTGCCTGTCCTATTTATGAGACCACTGAAAAAGAATTCTTTATCAGAACTTGTGTTGGTGGCCTAAGAAATTTCAACCATAATGAACAATAAGAAAAAGAGAGAAATTTCAAGCATTTTACTTTCTTTATTGTCTGAAACAGTCTAGGATGTAAAGCTATTTTTCTCTTGGGAGGGGACTCTAGGGAGGACCCACCAATTGCAATGTTCGTTCGGAGTGGCGATGTGGTGTTAATGGCAGGACCTGCAAGAGAATGCTTTCATGGTTAGTTTGATCTTCCTTTTGAATCATCTTTTTCTAATTATGAAATCAAGCTTTGTTGTTTTCTACTTTTTGGGATTCTCTTATGTCCCGTTTGGTTCACTCGAAATCTCAACCCTGGATTGATTCATATCCTAGATGTGAATCTTCCAGGAGATACAAATCCTGTTCGGAGAGCATCTAGATGGAATATCGGTTATGCAAATCCATTGTTTGGTTTACATGTTTTTAATTCTGGATCTACCGATTTTATTCTATTTTCAAGTTATAAGGTTTCTATTATTTTCTTTTTTTCTCTCTAATTCCTTTCTCTCTAACACCTCTCTCTCTAACCATGCCCTTTCTCCCTCTAACTCCTTTCTCTTTCTAGCTCCTCTCTCTCCAAGCATGTTCTCTCTCTCAAACTTCTCTCTCTAGCTGTGCCCTTTCTTGCTCTAACCATATGCTGTGTCTCTAACTCTTTTCTCACTAACTATTACCTTTATCTCTCTAACTCCTCTCTCTAAATGTGCCCTTTCTCTCTAACTTCTCTCACTAACTGTGCCGTTTCTCTCTCTTAACTCTTCTCTCTAATTGTTCCTTTTACCTCTTTACTCCCTCTCTACAAGTCCTGTGTCTAATAATGCCCTTTCTTTCTAACTCCTCTCTTGCTCTAAATGTGCTCGTCATCTCATTCTCTTTCGCTAATTGTGCACTCCCTCTCTAATTATTTCCTCTCTCTCTCTAATTATACCCTTTATTTCTCTGACTCCTTTTTCTAACTCCACTCGGACTCATCGTGTGATTCTCTCCATAACTCCTCTCTCTAAACCATGCACTGTCTCTCTATAGTGCCCTTTTTTTCTATAAATCCTCTCTCTATCTTAATCCTTTCTCCCTCTAAGTGTGCCACACCTTCTTTTCTAAATAGAGGAGAGAGAATGGTGAGCATAATAGAGGAGGGAGAGGAGGTCAACAGTCCCGTCAGCACACCAATTGAAGATCTCTTTGGATTGGCATTCCTGGATATGCTAATTCCAACTTTTTTTATTCGATCGGAATATCCTTGATATGAGCCCTTTTTAGCATAGCGAGGGACTAAAACAAGTGCCAAACACGATTTTTGTGTTATGTCCTGGATATGCAAATTCTGGAAATGGATCTCCGTGCATCCTAATGGACCTTTGGTTTATGAAAACTTATATCCTGTTGCCGGCATAAGCGTTGGAAAGTATCATTCTAGATTAGCAAAAGACGAATCTGTAACAAAAATAAAAAGAAAATACGAGAAATGTGTATAATCAAAACTTACTGGAAGTGAATTTAAGTGTGCTATGTTTGTTGCAGTTTGAAGCTTGTCCTTGATGTAATTGTTTAATATAATAGACACTCCACTTGAATTGACCCTAGTTTGCTCTTGGAATGGCCTTGAACCCTTTCTACTTGTCACTTATTGTGTTACTTTTATACCTAATAAGAATATAATCATCCAAGTGTGTTTGCATACTGGCATGCTACACTTTTTCCAGCCAAAAGGCATTCTGTAATGATTTAAGAGCAATGATTACTGTGAGTAACATCTTTCAAGTGCATTCTTGCACGCATGATTTGTTGGTATTGTATCAAGATCCTTGGGTGAGAAGCAAGATCTTAATGGTAGCAGCTGTGCCTATTTTGTTGTTGATTGCTAGATGAGGTAGTTGCAGAATATTTAAACAAATTTAGATCCTGTTTGGAAGGCTGAATAATTCCAAAAGCGAGGGAGTTATTTATAAATGTGGCATTATTTTTTGGTGAGGTCAGCTTTTGTGAATAAGCGGGTTACAAAAGCCTGGCCATTTTTCACTCCTAAATGGGTGGAGAGAGAAAAGGGGCCATTTCCCTAGTTTGGTCCATCGAAGCAGGGCCTTAGGGTTTGCACTCACTCATGGATAGGCCACATGATTTCATTTTACAGTGTTAGCATCTTCGGGTGCCTGGAAATCCATGTACCGCAGCCTCTCGCTGTTTCTTTCTTGCATTCGCTTCTACCCCAGGGATTGGACAAAAATTAGGTTCTGGCCTGACCTTTGGATAGGACCCTCCTCTCTTTCTCAACTTTTTCCATCCCATTTCAATTTGGCTAGGAACCCTGATGCTCTCATCACTGACCATTTTGGGCCATCTCAAATCCCTAGCTCTTGGAATCCCTACCTCCATGGAGCCCTCCAAGACGAAGAAATCCCTGCTTTCACAGCCCTTTCCTCCCTAATTCACCCTTTTTCTCACACCTTACCCGGAGAGGACAAAATCATATGGACCCATAACCCTTCAGGGAATTTCTCTATCTCCTCCTACTACCACCTAATTCAGCATCCATCCTTATCCCCATACGAAGCAGCTATAGTAAATAAAGCTTGGTTTACCTTTATTCCACCGAAGTTGCAATTCTTCCTTTGGGTCTGCCTCTGGGAAAGAAGCCTAACTGTAGACCAGCTACAGAGAAAAGGTCTGCAGATCCCTAATTGCTGCATCATGTGCATGCCAGACGAAGAAACTAAACCCCACCTTTTCCTCCATTGTCCTTTTGCTAGCTTTCTCTAGGATCGCGTACTCCTTTCTTTTGGTTAGTCTTGGGTCACCCCACCTTTGATTCCTCAACTATTCCAGCTAGCATCCTTTCTCCCTTGGCCCAAATCAGGGGTGTTACTCTGGAAAGCATTGGTGATAGCAACCCTATGGTCTATTTGGTTCGAGTAGAACAACAGGATCTTTAGGGGGCAGCACAAGCAACCCCATCAAGTTCTGGAGTCCATTGAGGAGATGGTTATTTTTTAGGTCACCAATAAAAAGCACTTCGAGTCCTTCTCGGCCTCCGACTTCATTCTAAATTGGCCCACCATCCTCCACCATAGATCCAGGAAGATCTCTTGCTCCTCTCTCTGGACACCTCTAGACCAAGGCCAAACCAAATTAAACTTTGACGGTTGCTCTCTTGGCAACCCAGGCCCAGCTGGTATCAGGGGCATCTTCAGAAACCACAGTGGTCTATCCCTCTCGTCCTTCTCATCCTATATCGGGATAGTGGATTCCAACTTGGCGGAAGCTTGCGCCTTTCTGGAAGGACTCAAAAGCTTTAATCCCGAATGGAGCTTTGCCTTGGTTGTAGAAGAAGACTCCAAAAATGTCATTTTGTTAGCCTCCCAAGTGGCAACCCCTCCATGGAGACTGTGGACCATTTTTTATGAGATTTTCGAAATTTGCAGGTATATTCAAGTTTCATGGACGCATATCTGGAAGGAGGCCAATCAGGTGGCCAACAATGTAGCTAAGCAAGGAGCTGCGCAAATACCGCTTTAACTGTTGCTGCTTGTTTTTGCTTTTACCTATGTATCGACTCGTTTTGTCTTAGTTTACGTGCTTACATCTTTTTTCTTTTTCAGGTTATGTATATTCCCTTTTTGGGCTCTAGGCAAGGTCTGTGAGTTCTTGTAAATTGTATTTTCTTTTAATGTTAATACAATGTTAACAGCTTCAAAAAAATAAACAAATAAATAAATCTGTGATACATAGGTAGAGACAAAGTTATTACAATTGGAAACTTTGGAAATATGGAGTAACTTGTCTTTATGGTTTGTCATGGAAGTGTGTGCCATATTGTCTCTGTCTCCTCAAATCCTCATTTGCATAAGCAACATGAAGATCGCTATAGTCTTAGCATGGAAGTTGAGACACTGTTACTGTCGATTTTTTCTGAGCCATGGAACATGAAGTGGGTAGAATACTTAGGCTCCAATCAGTAGGCATGTTCTCACACTTTCTATGGGGATTACTTGAGTTTAACTAACAAGAAATCAGAAGAAGTAGAGTGAACAATAGAGCTCTCACTATAACTTGGTATAGAAGTTGGTGACGCAGCCCAAAGGCATATTCTTGCGCTTCATGTTGTGTGCAACAGGATTATGAGGCATGCAATTGGAGTACAAGATAATAAATCTTTCAGGATTATGAGGCATGCAGTTGGAGTACTAGGAGGTTGACAGAGCCGGTATGAATTTTCAGGATTTGATGAATAAATCTTTCCCTTTTATGCTTTTAAGATGTACAAGATAATGCCATTGAATCATAGCTGGTTAAGAGTAATTGGGATTAGGAATACTTGTGATGAAATGGAAATACCCCCTAACGGTTGTGACAATATGTATTTAAGGAGAATACAAGCTGGTTGTGCAGACTTTGATATCTTTGTAAATGAAACTTATTTGAGTCTCTTTGAGTTTGAGGCCTGCAAAATTTGTTCGAGAGGATTTTATCATTATTTTATGTTTTTTGTGTTTTGTATACAAGACAATCATCTAAATATCGGAGTGAATTCTTCCTCAGAAACCAACTGGAGGGATGGTAAATGAATCCTTGATGACTGCATTAACATTAATGGTATCTGCTGCAAAAGAAATGCTTCTTTGTTATTAGGAATTCTTGGAAGAACCCAAGGCAACTATCTTGACACCCACAGTTACCTTCACTGGTCATCCAGACAGTCAAAACACAATCCTCCCCCTCGTCCATTATTTGAGATTTCCCAGCTGCGTGGCTTGAAGTTGGGTGTCCATATAATTTCCTTTCCTGGTATATAATTCCTACCTTGAATGAGTCCTTCCAATTTATGTGTAACCTGTTGGAATATTTGGGACTACTTTCTCATCTTCAGAAAGTCCACACACATACACACGTACACACTGGCCTGGTGTATTATCCGTTCCTTTGGTATATATGTAACCCATGGAATGCTTGATAGACTACTTTCTCATCTTCAGAAAGTTCATGAAAAGTTCATCCTATAAATTTTTTATTTCTCAATTTTTGCCTTTCCACTGGATGTGACACTTCATGTGCTTCTTTCTAATCATATGTTATCAGTTACAATCCTTAATAGATATTTAATGCTTTAATCCCATTCATAATCTTGCCAATGTCTCTGAGTTGTTATTATATGTAGGATGCAGATGTCAAATCATGCAACCACTGTGTCGGAGACATTTGCTAACATCTAACATCGTAGATGTTTGGAACATTATCATTTGTCATGTGATTCTATGGTTTTATCTGTCTGTCGCCTGCCAGAGGTGGTTAGAATTAGTTTCCACAATATCCTTGTCCTGAACTTTTTGTTTCTTCTTTGGCATCGAATTTGAACCCATGGTGGTGGGGTCTTTTCCTCTTATCCACTCTAAAAGCAAGACTAGGTGTGAATACAGCTAGATTAATCGATATGACACCTCTGGCATTTCTTGCTCTCCACTTCATAGGACAGAGAACTTGCCATCTCTTCAGCAATGGGTTGATTGAAGTTTGAAAATTCTTGCCATTATTGGCCAGGCTGTTCCATTATTGATTTTGATTGACTAGCTGAGTTTGTATAAGAAATGAGGTTCCTTTTTCCCGTGGGTAATAAGAAAAGCATGTCTCGTTCTTTCTTTTTTTTCCCAAGAAAATAGCTCTTGAAACATCAAAGGAGAAACAGTATGGGTATTTCACATTGGCGAATTGTGAATGGGGGTCCCAGTTAGCAATATACCATTGTATTTTTATTTTTCAATGAAGCCAATTTACTTAGTTTCAAAAGGAAACAGAAAATAAACAGAATGTGTTTTAAAAGTTCTTTTGCAATCTCTCTTTTCATGATGAGGGTGATTTATATCTTTCCTAATGATAGAAAAAAATAGGTGGAACAAAAAATATGAAATGAAATGAAAAATGCCAACTTCATTGGTGGTAATGATGTAGATGACAGTGCTTTTAAGTTCCCATCTTTTGGGGTGGATATTTCACTCTTTATTTATCAGTTGAAGTCTTGAAACAATGATTTAGAGGGATGTACGTTTTGTTTCATTTTTTATTCTTTGCTTTTCTTTTACTGTTTACACTGGTAATGTTGTGGAACTCAAGCTTGAGGTGAACATCCCAGCCTTGAAAACTAAGCATCCTATTCTTCTCTTCTCCAGGAATACCACGAATTTTCACGAATGAGGAAAATGCTGAGGTTTCTCCTCTTGTTGCAGAGTTTTTGAGACAAGAAGACTGCTATTTCGTGGATTATATCAGAACTTCAAGAATCAATATCAATATCAGACAAGTCCACTAAACTCTTGACCTTTCCCAATTCATTTTTGTTGATTGTAACACTTTCTTTGATCTCCTGTCCTTTTTTTCTTTTTTGTCATTTTTGGGCCTTGGCATTAATCATTGCCCGTCCTCACTCATTTTGAAGTAACCGCTTGAAATTATCAAAGAATCAGGAAAGCCCAACCAGCTACACCATCACTCCATTTCTTCATTCACTTGTGTCATGACTCTATAGAGAGAATAAACTCAGAAGTATTAAATTCTTTACCCACTAGGCACTCTAGTCAGATTGTGAGGTAATCCAGTTGATTGGCCAGATTATAGCTGTATATCAGATAATTCTTTCTTGTTTCCATTTATAGAGAGAGATAGATATATATATATATATATATAGAGAGAGAGAGAGAAGGGGGAGGGGGGAAAGAGAGAATTTTGGGAGTTGACAGCTCCTCAAAGGCGGAATTGCTGCCGACATGCATGGCAGGTGATCTCCATGCAGGAGGAATCAACCCTTCTTGTGGCCTGCTCTCTCATCCTTTGCGCCATCTCTATCTCTTCATGGGCTTTCTCTCTCATCTTTCTAGCTCTTGTAAACTCTCTCTCTGCGATCTGAATCTCTCTCCTTGCCATCTCTCTAGCTCTCTCAGCATATGCTCTCTCAGCAGATGCAAGCCTTCTTTGCTCCTCAGCCTGCCTCCTCACTGCCTCGGCCTCCGAACCACCACTTCGCCTGAGATTCCCAAACTCATTACTGGAAAATGGAGAGGGGCTGCCAGAAAATATGGGCCCCGTGGTTTGGAGGCCAATGGAGAGTTGAAGGTCAGGCGTTCCATTGCTTGAAAATTCCATAGAATTGCCACAGACCTCTGCTGGAGAATTGGATTTCCAGCAAGTTGGTGTGTCTCCAGGGAGAAGCTGCAATTCTCTGTGATCCATTAGAGTGGTGATTTTCAAAAGTGGTGGGTGGAGATGAGAGATGGTGAAGGTGGTGATATCTATTGGGGGCTAGGGGGCTGGCGAGGTGGTGGTGGCTGGCAGCTATAAGAATGAAGGGAGTGGCGGCTGCATTTCGATATGATCATCCACGTGACTGGTGGTTTTCACAGATAGGTTGTAGGGATGGGAAGATGGTGGTGGCTAACGAAACGGAGGGAGAAGCTTCAGCTCAAATTGATCATCCATTAGACTGTTGTTTTAGAGAGAGAGTCGAGGGATGGGGTAGGTGGTGGTGGCTATATATACATGGAGAAGCTACAATTTGCTCTGGGGAGATAGAGGGGGAATGGGAATGGGAATGGGGATGGTGGCAATGGCTATCATATTTATATACTTTGGTGGATTTTTTTAATCCTTTTTTAGGTATATAAACTTAAAAGGGTGGATGGAACGGATCACGTTATTCTTTGATACCTTTTCCACGGAAGGAGGGTGGGCTTTTTGGTCTTTTTTAAGTATTGGGTAAGGTCGGCTATGGAATGATGGGATCACACGTACGTCTGGCACTTTGGGGATGGACTGGCTTTGCCTTGCTTTTTGTCGGGGCTAAGCTAAGTATTGGCACGTGAGAAAGGTTCAGGTTGGTCCATGATCTGCCAGGCACTACAGTATGCTGCGCATGTCCCTGCTGTGACATTTTTCCTTTGTGATAAATATAGGAAAATATTTTGATAGGGCCGCAACCCTATCCAAATGAGTAAAGCCTCACCTCAAAACTTGCTGAAAGTTAATAGTTTGGGCATCAAAAAGCCTTCAATTCCATCATCTCAGTCTTGACCAATATGGTTGTGGAAAAAAGAAAAAAGGATTTTGAGCCTTAAAAATAGATAATAAAATGAAAGAATTGTTTGCACAAATCCAACAATGGATTTCATTAATGAACCCAAATTTTATCAACCAAGAGAAATTTAAAAAGAAAAAATTATATACAATATGTGTCTTAAAAATATGATGCCATAAGCTTGGATGAAGGTCGTCCGGTTTTTAGATGGTCAGGTTTAAGTATTAGGGAAGCCAAAACCTATTTTGTTTCTTAGGTTTGAGTATTAGAGAGCCCAGAACGTTTTTTTTTTTTTTAATAATCATCTTGTGATTCTTAAAACCTATTTTGTTTTTAAATAATCATCTAGTGATTCTTTGGTGTATCCCGAAATTTCAGATTGACAAGATTTCCCTACCTTGCTCTTTTGCTCGAGAAAGGAAGTGCATAATTTCAAGCATGATGTACGTGCTCAACAATAAATTACATGTCATGTCCTTTCTTGGCTATGACCTCTCAAGAGCCTATTTTTTTACAAATTCATGGTTGATGGAAACCATTCGTTGTTGACAAATTTGCAGTTGATGCAACCTTTCCTCAGTAAAGAGCAAAGCTTTGTTGTAGACATTGGATGGCAAATTTGACATGTGATTTGATTTTTGCAAATTACAAGTCACCATATATAGGATGATATCATGTTTTCCCAACTAAAATGAAGTCCTAAAGAGGTAGCCAACCCCCTCCTTTTTGGAGACAGCTAATGTTGAATGATTAAAACATACCTGCTCTTAAATAGGGCTGGCAATGAGCCGAGCAGCCCAGCCTAAAAAAAAGTAGGGCCTGGGCCATGAACTGTGGCCCAAGGGCCAGGTTAGGGCCAGCGCTAGCCTGATTCAGCTCTCTTTTTCTCTTGTTTTTTCTTTTATGTTTTTCTTTTGTTTTAGGCTTGTTTTGCTTTTGTTTTAGGCCGGGCCTGGGCCAGAGAGTTGGGCCAGGACCAACATGGTCCAGTCAAGGACCGCCCCATTACCACCCCTTTTTTTGTTTTTTTTTACCGGAGTTGAAAGAAGATGGTGCTGCCAAACCCTTACTCTTAAATGAAATGCAAATCGCTCTCATCAAACCGACCATGCCAACCCCAAGTGGTGGAGATTTGTTCTATAACTCTACCGAAGGTATAATACCACTGTCCATCGAGAGTTATTTCAGATCATCTCAACATTTTTTTATGGCTTGCTACTGCCGGTGGTGAGGAAATATTGACAGAAAATCCTTCGTTTTTAAAATGGGAAAAGTACATCATAATCCTCATGACCATATGAAATATATAGGTTGGGTGTACACCACTATCAATCAGTCTCATGGTGATGCGGAAAGAGCAGTATTTAGCATTATTTAATTTGAAGTATAAGAGAAAAAGAAATTACCAAAGGCACAGGTGGTCAGGGTAGTAAGTTCACAATGTGATGTCTTAAATTCCATTCCTACCACAAGTAGAAGCTCTTTCCCCACTGATCTGCCTTCAAAATAATAATAATAATAATAATAATAATTATAAGAGATGCATATGCTGGATAATAGCATAGTTTGGGTGTCCAACTCATACTTTACGTGGTCTGTGTGGATCATTGCATAACTTCGTTCTAGAATATGGAAAAAAAAATTTACACGGCCTTTATGTTGAGCCTTCTCGTATTTATTATTTTACTTTTGTCTTTCCCTATTATGTAGTTTTTTGGTAGATTATTATGTAGATTTGTAGGATTGTGGATCATTGCATAACTTCCTTCTAGAATATGGAAAAAAAAATTTACACGGCCTTTATGTTGAGCCTTCTCGTATTTATTATTTTACTTTTGTCTTTCCCTATTATGTAGTTTTTTGGTAATTTATTATGTAGATTTGTAGGATTGAACCAAAATTTGAAATCTATTGAGAAATAACCTTCGCAACAATCCATTTTTTCCCAGATTTTTTTATTTTTTATTTTCCTTTTGGAAAGAAACCATGCTATGTATTCTTGCCTGTAGTATTCAGTCTGTTTTCAAAAGCAACTAATTATGATGAAGCCGCTCATCCATTTGAGTGGACGGACAATGACATGCTTGAGTGGAAGGAGGGTTCATCTCAACCGTCTACTGCAAAATATGATTGGTTGAGACTATATGAAGTATATACATGCAGTAGCAGACACTTGGGACTACAACGAAGTAAATAATGCATGACGTGTGGCATTTGCTCTTCTTTAGCCAAAAGATATTCTACTCCTACAGGAGTAGCATGTCCATTTACTCCCTCGGAAAAAACCCCACCTACAATTAATTTGAGGAACCCAAATTTTGGTGATGGAACCTCTTGAATTTATAGATTAACCTCAATTAAAAGAAATTTTCTAAATATACCATCTATACACTTGGAAAAAAACTAATGTCACGAGAATGAATAGATACCATCCATTTTTTAGATGGTGAGATTTAAGAGTTAGAAAACTCTAAATTTTTTTTTTTTTTTTTTTTGAGAATAATCATCTAGTAGTTCTTAAGTAGTTTCCCAAATGTCAGATTGAAAAAATCCTCCGAAGCAGGTCTTGTGATAGAGGGAGTAGGAGCACAGCATACATGATCTTTTCGTTATTAGCTCAGGTCTGCACATGTCCATTCTTCTCTTTAAAGTCAGTAAATGGAGCATAAAGACAAACTATGTCCCAAATCACAGTACCTATCACATAGTTGGATTCACACGATCGCAATATGTCGAACTGCTTGGGCTAATAGTGGAGCATGGAGAGGCTTCCCATGTGCATTATAGGGACCCATGGTCCTGCACTGTAGGACCTCTGCTCCTTCCACTATGAGATGATGCTTTCATGGTGGGGAAAGTGTGAGGGTAAACTAGGGTACAAAGCATGTGAGTTAACTCAGTGTGCCCCTAATGGTGCAACTTTATTTGGGAGGGTTGCCCTCAAATCTAATGGTGTGTGTGCCTTTGTGGTAGAGAAAGAGAGGGGATTTGGTGCCCTGTTTGGGTAGCTTTTAGGCTACCCAAGAATCAAATGTTTCAGAAGAGGATGGGTCACTTTAGGATGTGATATGATTTATTTATCATGGTCTCCCACTATCATTCTTGACAAAGAATAATAGGGGGACTTGCCACGATTTTAAAAGCCTTAAGTTTGGCAAAGACAAGGAGATAAGCATCATTGCCTGTTGTTACTCACACACATGCTTCAGGGGCTGCCACATAGGTGGACCCACACAATACATGTAGGATTGTTCATTTGGGCCATTGGGTATCATGATTGGGCTTTTTCATAAATTAATGCTCAAGGGATACCTTATTTGGCTTTTCTTAAATTACTAGTCAAGAAAGACCATACATGATTATCTTAGATTACTACCAAAGAAAGCATGCTATCCTTAATCCTTTCTTTTTCAGAGGGCTGGGCCGGGCCGGATGGCCCGGCTTTAAAAAAGTAGACTTAACCACAAAACATAGCCCAAGGACTGGGCTAGGACTAGTGCTGGCCCTGTTCGGTCTAGCCCAGCCTGCTTTTTTTCCTCTTTCTTTTATCTTTTCTTCATTTCTTTTTTGCCCGGCCTGGCCCAGCCTTGGTGTTACAGGGTCGGGCTTGGGCTGGCTCTATAGGGACAAGGCCGGCCAAGGCCAGAGCTGGCCAGTTGCCACCCATAATTTCCTTTTATTTTATATTAAGTATTATAATTCTTAATCTTATATTAAAAATGTTAATGACTTTCCGACCAACTTTTGCGGCTGTTAAGCTTTGTGTAAAGGTGAGATTTGTAACACTAATCAGGATCACACGTTATGAGACAAAGGAACCTCAAACTATCAAAACCGAGCATGCGCGATGCACAAACATATGCTAGAGTCAATGTAAACTAATGTCATCAACCTCTTAAAAATGATATGGTAGATTAATTAATGTCCTCAATCTCTCAAGAACATGCATGAATCAGTGTCAAGATATTCGAAGAAAGTGATGAAGTGATTGCTATAAATAACTTAATAAGTATAAAGAAAGTGATGAAGTGCTTGTTATAAATAACCTAATAAGTATAAAAGCTACTATGCTTGTGCCATGATTATTCTTTTTTCTTTTTCTTTTTTTGACAAGTATTGCCATGATAGATATTATACATTGGAAACAATTATCTACTATGCTTGTGCCATGATTATTCTTTTTTCTTTTTTCTTTTTTCTTTTTTCGACAAGTATTTCCATGATAGATTTTATACATTGGAAACGATTATCAGATCCTGCTTGATCACTTTCAGTAGTCTTTTGCGTTTCAAAACCTGGATTGGTCTGGTGAATCGGCCATCCGAGAAATCAATACGGACCAGCGAATCGCCGATTCGGTGATCCGATTGAGAGATTAGGACAGTAAAAATAATAAAAATGAAAACAAAAATAAAAAATTTAAAATAAATAAATAAATAAATGTGGGAACTGGATGATCTAGTCAGTTATGTGGGGAACCGGCCGATTCTCAGTTTCGATCGGGAACCACATTGGTTCCTACCGATTCCGAATCCAAGTGGGCTAATTCTGATATGGATCAATGGTTTTTTTCAAAATCTAGTGTTTTGTGAAAATGATAATACGAGGTTATTGGTTTTAGGGGCAAAAATTGACAATACATAGTGACAAGAAAAATAGCTCATAAATAATTTAAAATTGATCCACGCACATGCATGAACACATATGCGCATATGCACACACGTCGATGCCCTTGTGTCCACACACAAACACAGCAATGAGGGCACAGTTCGCAACATGTTTCTTGCTGCCGGACCATAATAAAACAAATTTTACAATATTGTAACGGATATTATCTGTGGTAGTTGGGAATGAGGTCGTCTTCATCCCTATGGTTCACAAAGATGAACAGGAAAAAGATGAATAGAATCATTTAAAGCTTCGGGAATCAGTTGAAAAAAAGGTCCTCAATTAATTTTCGACTGTTTCTTATGATCTCGATCATCATCATTATAGCTTTTTTCTAATAAATTGGAGTTGATTAATTCTGATAATCTCGATAAAGAAACATATTGGTCCCAACTTCCTAAGATTTGATGAATATGATGCTGAAGAAATTATGCAAGAAGAACCAACCTCTCACAAACAGCCAATCTCCCAAATCAAAATGATGTGACCCAGAGATTCTTGTGCTGCTTCTTTAGAAATACCAGAACCTCTCCCAAATAATCCAAAATCTCTAAATAGATTGATATCTTTACATTTTGTTTGTTTTAGAACTAGAAGGAGTCATAGATAGTTTGGGCAATATAGAATTTCCAAAAGTCAAAAAACAAAATTTGTATGATCTCCCTCTTTTTGAGATTTATTAAATCAATTAGACAAACAGAAGTTAATTTATGTGTAAAAATATTTATCTAATTTTCTTAGCATTTAGATCAAAAGTTGAAAGATGGAAGTCTAAAAAATATCAATATGTTTATCTTGGACCGATTAATATATGGTTCAGCCTTATTTTAATTATAATTTAGGTGTAGACTATTTAGTACTTTTATCAAAGGATGCGGTTTCTATAAGGTTGCAACCTTAAACTATCCAATGAAGGCGCACCTCCAAATTTGATCATAACATGTAATTTTGTTGTAAAAAATCATTGGGATTATTTTAAACTTTATTTTCATATCTAATTAGAAAATTTTAAACTCAAAAAATAGTTAAAATTCAGGAGATCTATAAACATATGAAAATCTTGAAAATGGACAGCTTAAATAATGTGTTGCAAGATGCACTATTTCTGATACCCAAAAACTTTCTTTTATATATATTCGTACATCTCAATGTCGAGATGATAAAATAGAGGGTCTTTCAACATTAAAACAGTCTTTCCAATAGATTTTTGAGATGCATCTGTAATTCTACATTTTGAGGTTGCTACCTTGTATAAACTTTTCCCTTTATCAAATGCTAGGCATTGTAAGTGGAATAAAGCCTTCTTTTAGTATTGTTCTAGAGAAATATGATACTTCTTCTGTCCATCCAAGATTTTCTTCGAATTTAAATGATGAGTTTATTACTGTCCATCCAAGATTTTCTTCGAATTTAAATGATGAGTTTATTACAATGGTTTTTACATTTTGTGTAGAAATAAAAGGTATAGATTTACTTCCTCATTTTGTATATGCCACTATCACATCCAGATGTATACTCCACCTAACTAGCTCCACCATTACATCTTCAAAATTACATTAGGAGTCAGATTTCTTAGATATCCAAATCATATATTTGAAATAGAAACTAATGTAAATATTGAAGATTTTATAACAGAAAGATAGAGCCTATTATTTTGGATCTAAGTTTATAGATAAGTCTTACTTAGATTAGGATGAGGCTTTGAGTCCACATGATAGGGATAAAGTTCCGATAAAGTTAAAAAAATTGAGATTGGTTTGAGTACTTGTGTTTGGGGCTTTATTCTCTATATAAAGATGTTTTTCTAGAGAAAGAAAGTATGTTTGGAAGAAATAGGTCATACGTGGGTGTACTTTTGGGTTTGTCCTCTTTTATTGAGATATATTGTAGAGAGAGAAAGTGTATAGAAAAAAATAGATGGAAACTTTTGGGGTTTTTGCAGAGAGAAAAAATTGTAGAGAAGAAAGATTTGTGGGAGATTGAGTCTCTGGTTCTCTCAAATAAGTTGTCTTGTAATTATTTTTCTTTGATTTAGTGAAAATTATCGATCGTCGTCGCCTGTGGATGTAGTCACAATTGTGACGAACCACGTAAATCCTGGTGTTCTTTTTCTGTTATTTATTTCCTGCTTTATTTTTATTGTTTGTTGCTTGTTTTTTGTCGATTCTTTTTCTCGTACTTTATTTGCCAAAAATCAACCCAATTGGGTTTAGAACGTCCACGCACAGCAAATGGTATCAGAGCCCAGTTTGGGATTGCCGGTATGGCGGTAAAAATTTCGAATGCAAAATTCGAGGCAGAGAAATTTGATGGCAAGAATAATTTTGAAATTTGGCAAATCAATGTTCGGGAGTTGCTAGTGCCACAAGGTTTACATAAAGCTCTGAAAGGAAAGTCGAAGAAACCAGAATCCATGTCTTATGCGGACTAGGAAGACTTAGATATGAGGGCTATGATCATTATTCGATTGTGTTTATCGAGTGAAGTGCTATTTAATATCGTCAATGAAGATTCGACATCAAAACTTTGATCAAAGCGTGAGAGTTTGTAGATGACGAAGTCCCTCACAAATCGATTGTTTTTTCAGCAAAAATTGTACACCCTGTGGATGAATGAAGGTACAAATATCCATAAACACCTAAATTATTTTAATAAAATTATTTGTGAATTATTGATTATTGATGTTAAAATGGATGATGCAGATTAGGCTATAATTTTGTTTTCGCCACTCCCTCATTCGTATGAGCATCTAGTCACAACATTGCTTTGTGGAAAAGATACCATAGAGATGGAGGATGTGACTTCAACTCTTCTCTCTAACGATTTAAAAAAGCAACATGATAATGCTCAACCACATGTAGATGGTTTAGTGACTAGAGGTAGATCTGTTGAGAGAAGTGGAAAGAGACATGAAAGACAGGGCTGGTCTAGATCCAAACCCAGATTAAGAAAATATAATATTTATTGCAATTACTGTAAGAAAAAAAGGCATGTTAGAAATGATTGTTGAAAACTCAAAGAGAAAGAAAGACGAGCTTCTGAAGCAGCCAATATAGTTGATGGAAGCTCGGTAAGTGGAACAGATAATGTGTTATCAGTCCCGACAAATTGTGAAAACTCTGAAGACTCCTGAGTTCTATATTCAGGATGTTTCTATCATATGTGCCCTCATCAGGATTTGTTCACCACATACAAGAGCATTGATGGTTGATCAGTTTTGATGGGGAATGATGCAGCTTGCAAGACCATTGGTGTTAGGACAATTGCTATCAAGATGTATGATGGAGTTGTTAGAACCTTAACTGATGTTAGACACGTTCTAGGTTTGAAGAAAAATCTTATTTCTCTGGGTGCCTTAGACTCCAATGGCTGCAAATTTGTTAGAGAATGTGGAGTTCTGAAGATTCTTAAATGTGCTCTAGTTGTGATGAAAGGCAAAAAGATCATACATAATTTATATGTGCTACTTGGGAATACTACCACAGATAGAGCAGCAATTTCCATATCTGATGATGGTGATTCTAACTTGACTCAGTTGTGGCATCTGCGATTAGGCCACATGGGTGAGAAAGATTTGGCTGAACTTAGCAAACGTAAATTGATCAATGGTGTGAAGAAGTGCAAGTTGGACTTCTGTGAGCACTTTGTTTATGATAAGCAATGTAGGGTGCAGTTTCGTACGTCATAACATACCACAAAAGATATTCTTGACTATATTCATTTAGATGTTTAGAGCTTTGCATCGGTTGCCTCAATAGGCGGATTTCTATACTTTGTTTCCTTTATAGATGATTTCTCAAAAAAGGTGTAGATTTACACATTGAAGAAAAAGGCAGATATATTTAACACATTCAAGCAGTGGAAAGCAATGGTTGAAAAATAGATTGAAAAGAAGGTCAAGTACTTAAGGACTAATAATGATAGAGAGTACACTTCAGCGGAGTTTGTTAATTTTTGTAAGAGCGACTGAATTGTCTGTCACTTCACCACTCTGAAGACGCCGCAACAGAATGGAGTTGCTGAGCACATGAATATGACACTTCTAGAGAAGGCCCGTAGCATGTTGAGTAATGCTGGTTTGTCAAAGGACTTTTGGATTGAGGCGGTCAATGTGGCATGTTACCTCATCAACAGATCACCATATACAACAAAATATTACAAAACACCAGAAGAGGTATGGTCTGGTAAACCTGCTGCTTATTCTTATTTAAGAAATTTTTGTTGTCATGTTTATGTTCATATGAAGGACGATAAGTTGAAGTTTATTGTCAGTTGTGATGTTAAGTTTGATGAATCTGCCATGTTAAAGTACATTCCAATTGGTGTTGAAATGACAATTGCATCAATAGTGATGTAGTTGAGGTGGAGTTAACAACTTCAGAAAATACTCCAAATTATGTGCTAGAAATTCCCTGTAAAAGAGTGGAGGAAGATGTTGATCATGAGGAGGTCGTTGAATCTACTCCACTTGAGGAAGAACCTCAGTTTAGAAAAGGGAAGAGAATAAAAAAACCAGTTGTGCGGTACAGTTTTGAGGACATGGTGCTTATGGCTGCCACAAGCCAAGAGCCATCTACTTTTAAAGAAGCTACACATGATAGTGATAGTAGTAGGTGGAGTGAAGCCATGGATGAAGAAATAAAATCTCTTTAAAAGAATCATACTTGAGATCTCGTGAAGTAGCCTAAAGGCAAGAGAGTCATTAGATGTAAATGAGTTTATAAGAAAAAAAATAGGTCACTTGAAACTAGTGGTAATCGATTTAAGACACGTTTAGTTGCAAAAGGCCATTCGCAGAAAGAAGACGTTGATAATAATGAGATTTTCTCTCCAGTTGTGAAACACGCTTCTATTCAGGTTTTATTAGCAATGGTTGTATTGTTTGATTTGGAGTTATAGCAGATTGATGTTAAGACTGCATTCCTTCATGGAAAGTAGAAGAACAGATTTATATGACTTAGCCAGAAAGGTTTGTTGTTAAAGGAAATGATGACCATATCTGCAAGTTAAAGAAATCATTGTACGGCCTAAAGCAGTCTCCTAGGCAATGGTACAAACATTTTAATACATTCATGATTGGACATCGATATGTTAGAAGTAAGTATAACAATTGTGTTTATTTTAAGAGATTTACTAATGGTTCATTCATCTATTTATTGCTTTACGTAGATGATATGATTATTGCTGCAAAGAATTCTTCAGAAATCAGTTTATTGAAGACTTAGCTTGCTAGAGAATTTGAAATGAAAGATTTAGGTTGAGCAAAGATAATTTTGGATATGGAGATTTGTAAAGATCAAAAGTTGGGTAAATTGTGGCTATCTCAGAAGGAGTACATTGAGAAGGTCCTCGTTAGATTCGGGATGAAAAATTCAAAGCCCGTGGGTACTCTTCTTGCTGCACATTTCATATTGTCGGCAGCATTATCTCAAAGTTCAGATGCTGAAAAGGAATACATGTCACGTGTTCCCTATGCGAGTACAGTTGGAAGCCTTATGTATGGAATGGTTTGCACTCGTCTAGATATTTCTCATGTCGTTAGTGTTGTTAGCAAGTATATGGCTAATCCATGAAATGAGCATTGATATGTGGTAAAATGGATTATGCATTACCTAAAAGGTACATCAGATGTGGGTCTGATGTTTAATAGAGATAGCAAGTTTGGTAACAAGGTTATTGGTTATGTTGATGCTGACTTTGCAGGTGATTTAGACTACAAGAGATCTACTACAGGTTATGTATTTACACTTGCAGGAGCTCCAATCAGTTGGAGGTCGATGATACAAACTATTGTTGCATTGTCTACGACTAAAACAGCATTCATGGCTGTTACTTAGATAATAAAAGAAGTCATTTGGCTTAGAGGGCTTGTAAACGATTTGGGCTTACGACAGGATGAGACTGTTATTTATTGTGTCAGTCAGAGTGCAATACATTTGACGAAGAACTAGGTATACCATACAAGGACGAAGCATATTGATGTCAGATACTATTTTATTCGTAAGATCATAGTTGAAGATAATATCTTGTTACTGAAGATTGACACTAAGAAGAATACTACAGATATATTGACAATGCCGGTTCCATTACAGAAGTTCAAGCTATGCTTGGACTTGGCTAATGTGTTGCCCAAGTGAGCACATGTGGAGGCGCGTGTGAAGAAGGTGGACGATGGGAATATCTTTTGGAATTCAAGCTAAGGTGGAGATTTGTTGAGATTTATCTTGAATTCTTGAATCCCTAATTTTAAGTGATTGATTTCCTTTAATTTAAGTTTCCTATTTATTTGGGTAGAGCCTATTATTTAGGATCTAAGTTTATAAATAAGTCTTACTTAGATTAGGATGAGGCTTTGAGTCCACATGTATAGGGATAAAGTTCATTTTTGATAAACTTCGAAAAGTTTGGATTGATTTGATGTACTTGTGTTTGGGGCTTTATTCTCTCTATATACAGATTCTTTTTTAGAGAGAGAAAGTATGTGTGGAAAAAGTAGGCAGTATATAGGTGCATTTTTGGGTTTGTCCTCTCTTATTAAGATATATTGTAGAGAGAGAAAGTGCATAGAGAAAAATAGAGGGAAACTTTTGGGGGGTTTTTGCAGAGAGAGAATATTGTAGAGAATAAGGCTTTGTGGGGGATTGAATATCTGGTTCTCTCAAATAAGTTGCCTTGTAATTTTTTTTATTTGATTTAATGAAAAACATTGATCTTCTTCACCCGTAAATGTATTCACAATTATAACAAACCACATAAATCCTGATGTTCTTTTTCTGTTATTTATTTATTGCTTTATTTTTGTTGATTGTTACTTGTTTTTTGTCAATTCTTTTTCTTATACTTTATTTGCCAAAAATCAACCTGTTGGGTTTAGAGCTTCCGTGCACAACATACAACCCCTATTAGAGTTTTCGGTATTTCTTTAAAAGCTAAATAAAAAATTTGCCTCCAATCATTCAATCACAATTCTTTACATCCTATTCTTCCCACTATCCAAATTGAACCCCATCCATAGGAAGTCTCAAATTCTCCAAATTGAGAAGTTGCTCAAATTTGCTCAAAGCTTAATGATGAATATGTCCAACATAAAATAAGAGGCTAGTAGGACAATTGGTGATTGATGGAGACAAACCACCAAAAATGACCTATTTGACTGTTTTACCTGTACAAAAGGAAGAATCAGTTGGTCCAAAATCAAGAGCAGATGCAAGCTACCTACTCATGCATAAAAATTTACAAGGTTAGTTATAACTAAATTCTTTATTGCATGGTACAAATTTTATTGGAAGCATATTCGGCTATTGGAACTCAAATTTGTGAAATAAATAAAAATATAGAAATCTTAGCTGAAAAGAAGGAAACAAAAGAAAGAAGAAAAAAATAAGTTACTGAAAATTCACAAAATAATCGGAAAATATTTGAAGATATAGAAGCATACAGATAGAAAAAAGCAAATGAATCACAACTAGATTATTCAAGTTTCAATCTTTGAATATTCTTTATAACAGTGCTCAAGAAGGAGAAGTAATGAATGAGTCGTCTATAGGGCAATCAAAGATGATGAGGATAGCTGCCTTAGAAAACAATGGGATCAGGGATATTGAGGTCGATATTCCTATTTTAACTATTGATGATTTATCTTCCTATATGGAAAGGCAAGAACTTATTTCTTCTATATATAAATACCTTATGGTTCAAGCAGCAAATTGGGCTAACAATAAGATGGTTAATCAAGCAATAGGTCAGCTACATGGAAAAGCCAAATGGTGGTGAGAGCTCTTTAACAAGCTATTGCAGAAATCGACTTGTCCCAATTAGGTTCTATGCTAATCGCATAATTTATTGTAGAGAATACAGCCCAAAAGGTAATTGATACTATATTATTACACAAAAGAAGGCTCTGCAATATTTAATATTTTAAAAAAAAAAAAATTAGAATGCTTTGTAAAAGAAAGCTACGAGTTCATGCTACATAAAACCCCCACTTGCAATGCCACATATCTAGTAGCCATGCCAGGTAATATATCAGATTTGGGAAAATATACATAGATATCATTTACCTCTAGTACAAGAAGGTCACGATCAATCTTGTTCGTCAAATTTTAAATTGGATGGTTGTAAGTGCACCATTGACTCTCAAAGTTCAAAAAAAAATTCTTGGACTTTGTGAGACAACCCAAGCGATCCAATTTGACATCTAATGGCTAAGAGCTATTATGATATCCTTGTGATAATGGTAAATGGTCTCATAATATATAACCCCATCAAATTTAATCATTAAAGAAAATGCTACAAAAAATATGCTCTTAGAATATCTGCTTTTATCTAATGTGGTTGGATATATAAGAGCAAAAATCAAGAAGCTTTGTTATAAAGTAAATTCCTAATAATCTTGTATAAAAATTGGTCCAAAACTCTATGGCACCATTGAAGGAGCTGAATCCTATAACATTATGTGATTTCAAAGGATTCATAAAAAAAGGTCGTTCATACCTTAATAAGTTTTATTCTAAAAATGGAGGCACAAAAATGAAAATTCAAGGGCCATACTTCAACCGTAGAGAAGAAGGATATTTTTCAACTCAATGTCTTCAGAAGGCCCCAAAAGATATAAGAGTTTTGTTCATGCAATTGGAAATTCTAGAAGATTAGTCTATAATAGAGACACTTGAAGAGTTCGAAATGGGGATGAAAATATCTTTATCACAAATTAAGTCTTACTTTTTTTTTTTTGCTTGTGGTATTGTAATAATGAATCCATGGTTTACTTTTTGCCAAAGGCTTTGATCCGTAGTTTTAGTACACAGTTCTATTAGTGTATGATTTTGCTTTTAGTAAATGATTTTTGTCCATGGTAATTGAGTAAAAAGTAAAACCATGGATTAACTATCACAAAACCATGTGCTAAAAGACAAAATATGCTGAGATATTCTTCTTTGTGGACTGTAAAAAATCCTTTCTCTTGTTTATAACATGACTGCAGCTTTGGATCTTTTAAGGGAATAATGTGAATAATTCTTTGGTGGCAGATGGTTGTTGCTGTGAAGGCTCTTGAATAACTAAAATTTCATTCCTATATCTCCTAATAAAATTTTTGCCAGTAAAATTTATTCTCTAAAAATACAATCAGAGATCATGTTCCCAATTAACATATCCCAAAAGCATGTTTAAGAAGTCTCTAAATGTTTTATTTGCATATAATTGTCTTCTAAGGAGAATTAAATCATCTAGAACTTCTTTCTAAATCAACCAAGAAATTATCTCAGTTTCAAGAGCGATCCATCTTAAGTTGTTTATGATAATGCTAATCCTTCCTACAGATGCTAAGCAACAATCAATAGATGGATATTTCTTGTATCAGAATGGTCAATAGGAAAAATCCATCTTATCTTTCCAAGTTTTTCTGATATGGATGGTATAAAATCGTTGACATAATTTAGGCATCTTAAGAAAATTTGACAATGCAACTTGTCTTGAAATTTTTCTGGAAATTAGTCAATTTTTTAAGGACATGAGGCTACATCATTACTCATAACCATTTGATATTTGAGCTCCCAAGAATTCTATTGTCTCTTAAAGCAATCTAAAATTTGTCTTTTGAAGCTGAAAGAACAATATTATGGTTTTGTACTATTTTGACAAAGACTTTTAACTGTTCGAGTTGTTCTTGTATGTTGTCAGAAAAAACAAGGAAATCATCTACATAATTGCATTAAAGTTAGAAAAAGGTTTAAAGATTGCATCCTTCCTTCTTTGGAATTGTCATGGGATATTCTTTAGTTCAAAAGGCATTTAGTTCAAAAGGCATTTTCTGATTATCTTTCTCTTCAATTTCACTTGATAGCCCGATTTGCAGTTGAATTTTGAAAAATAGAAAAATTGTCAATAACTCTCCGAATCAATTCTTCTTTATTTTGCATAGGTCATGTAATGCTGGCTGTCACCCTGAATGTAACTAACAACCATGTGAGCCTTTCCTCTTTTTCTTCACTATGGTTTTTTATAATAAAAGTTGCACAAGCATAGTTTGCCTATGATGGCCTTATCAATCTTTAGGATTCCAGCTCTTTTACGTGGGATTTTAATTCTTCTTCATCTTCTTTATTACATTGAATGGGTTTAATTGAAATATCACCAAGGGTTGGTATATGAGTTGTTGGTGTATATTTGTCCCAATTTTTCAAATGCTGTTTTATACATCTCTTTAAAGCTTTTGTAACATCTCTAATATCTATCAAGTGGTAACTGGTTTCAAGATTCTTGTCCTTGATCTGCTTTATTATTGTCAAGATTCTAATATCTTTCTAAATTTTACTACTTTTCATAATTTTTATTATGGAAGGATTTCCTTTCAACTTATTGGTTCTCATCTTAAAAGATGGAGGAATTCAGGACGCAACTTCTTTTTCTCCTTAGGTAGTAAAAACAACAAATCTTTTGATATGGTGTAAGGGTACCGTCATCAATATTCACGAAATTTACCATAATGACTTAATCTCGAATTTTTACGTGCACATTTATGGCAAGTTCAATCAATTTTCTCCTTCCGTTCAAGTTTCTACCTCTTCACTTTGTGGATAATTTATACACTCTTTTCATAATTCTTTGGTACAAAAGTTACATTAGTTCCAATATTTAAAAAAGAAAAGTACCTAAAAAGACAATTTATTTTTAGCACAAGGATGGCACAGTCGTTTTTATCCGTTAGTTATTAAATCGGATGGTTGTAAGTATGTCATTGACTAGGCTAAAAATCCAAAAAAAAACATTTCTCGTACACCTCAAAGACATCCAACTTCCCAACCGAATGGCTAGAAGTAACTGTGACCTTTTTGTAATAATGTTAAATGGTTTTATAGTGTACAATCCCATTTAATGTCATTTAAAAATATCTCAATTTTCTTCCAATTTCCTTCATCATCAACATCTATTTTTGCTGGTACTAATAAAAGATTTTATGCACGTACCATTTTTTCTACTTTGGTAGACATGATCTTTTGATAATTCTTTTTCAACTACTATACCAAATGGATTCTAAAAATCTCCTTTATAGTCAATTTTATACTACATTTTCTTTATTCTTTTTCTTCATTTGATACCATATTTGCCCATTACGTCTTTTTTATTTGCCAGATTATTTCTTCTTCTAGTTCTTCGAAAATTCCTGCATCCGCATCAAACTTCGGATGAAAAGTAAAATCTTTCTTTTCTTCAATTCTAGGCTTCCATACTATTGAGTTAGTGTCATCTTCAGATAGCTCTATAAATACATGACAAGCAAAACCACATTTGGGGACAATATATAGCTCATATAATGCATAAAAGTTTTTACGAAGGCAACTATAATAAACACATCCCCATGATTCTACTGAAGAAATAGAGTAAGCATTTGTGGACGACCATTGCTTCTTTTCTCTTTTTAGGAAAACTACTGGAAGATCTCGAATTTCCCATGAATTATTAAATTTATATTATAGCTAATATGAATCCTTGTCTAAATATTTCAATAATGCCCAAATATGCTATAATAAAATTAAAATGTCTGTCCTCTGGCATAACTCCTTTTTAGATGACTCTACCTCTTCTCATCTCCTTAAAATTGAGGAGAGCTATAAAAATAAATTCTCCCTCCGTATTTTTTCATTATCTTGATTTTCCCTCGGTATTCTGGCTACTGATCAAATTGGTTTAACAAATTTAAAAAAATGTTAATAGAAATCATAAATAATTGTTTAAAATATAAAATATATTTTAAAAAATGGCCCATTTTGTTTGGCACTTTGAACCAGTTGAAACTGACCAATGGACCACTCAAATACTAGTTTCGACCAGTTTTTAACAAGCATAATTTTTTACTCTAGATCAGACCCCCCCCCCCCTAACCATTTATAATTTCTAATTTTTATTGTAGGCTACTTTTATAGAGTAAAATTTTAGAGTTACTTATTTCTGTTTAAAATATGTAAATGTCTAATTTTATATAGTCAAATATCCGCTGATGAGTAAATCTCTAGTTTTTCCTCCATTTGCTTTTGGAAAAGGTTTTTATACTTCCCCTACAGCATAGAAGATCTATGCTTCCCCTACCATCCAGCCGTCCATTTTTTATCAAGAGAGCCACTCACCGTTTGATCTTAAATCTGACGTCTTAAAGTATTTTATTTTTAGTTTTTTTACAAATTGTATGAATATGAAAGTTAATACGTGGCATCTTCTCATTGGACTTACCTATAAAAAATATTAAAAATAATTTTTCGATAAAATATAATGACCAAAATACCCCTTGAAACTTTCAAGGGTATTTTGATCATTTTATTTTATGGAAAATATTTTTAAAATATTTTTCACTAATGCGAGTTTAATAGAGGATTGGACGTACAAAATTTAGTGTTAAAATAGTTTGTAGAAAAAAATTAAAAATAAAATGGTGTAGAGGCATGACATAGTGATTGGGACCATCTTAACCCTCCATTCAGAATGGATGGTTGGATAAGGAGAATTATATAAGTTTTATGTTGTAGTGGAAGCATAGAAAGCTTGCCCTTTTCGTTTAACATGCAAAGATATTTTACTCATAGAAAAAGTTTATAGAGAGTCAGGGCTTTAAACAATCAAATTAGTGCCCACCTCCAAAATTTCACTAGAAGATGTTATTTTGATGCTCAAATATCCTCAAATTGATCATCTCAACATCAAGATACATGGACATGAGTAAAAAATAGATTTTAATTTTGTGAAATTGTGCATCTTGTAGTGCATTTTTTGACCACCAAGTTTCAAAAATTTGAATTTTTCATAGATCTGCTCGATCTATACTATTTTTGAAGCTTTAAATTATATAATTAAATATGAAAATATATTTTAAGGTTATTATAAAGATTTTTAGTATTGATACCACATTTCTCAACGCTATCTGAATGTGCGCTTTACTTTAATTGTTTAGAGCCTTGACTCTATACAAACCGCACCTTTACTTATTCCTGCATTTTCTTTTAACATGCAAAGATATTTTATTTATTTTCACATAGTAAATTATCCTTAGATTTACTGCATAAATCTCATATGATTATGTAATTTTATTTATTTTACACTTAAAATATCTTATTTTACATATTTAAATTACTATTTTGCAAAGTAGAATCTTTAATACATGGTAAAATTCTTATTATTTATCGTTTTCTTAAATTTGATGATTTTACTCGCTTTTGTAGACTAGAATACTAGATTTTATGCTATAAATCTCTGTAAAATCTTTGGTTTTACTATTTTTACTCTTTAAATCTCTAAAAACTCTCACTTTGTAGAGTAAATTTAAATGTTTTATGGAGTAAATATTTGATTAGAGAATACTTTTTGTCCCCTTTCCTTATAATATGCAAAAATCAATAGGATTTAGTCATGCTCACTAATTATAATTTTTAGATTTTAGTCCTTATATTTTTGTAAGATCTTTTACTTCGCTCAATAACCATGTATTTTATTTTAGTTAGTAAAGTTTATGGTGAGCAGAATATGAAGATGGTCCACAGATCATTAGCTTGTGGTTGAGCTTCATTTGTTTTCCCTCTAATAATAAAATGATATATTGGTAACATGAAATTAAATGATACTTGCCTACTCAATTTCAACCTTGCATCGCTCAAAATGGTAACACCACAGAAAGAGAAGGTCAATGAATCAATTTCTAGCTCTATTTTTTACATTAAACATTTATGACAACGCTATATAAAATAGGGTGTGGTTTCTATAAGGTTGCAACTTTAAACAATCCAATTAAGGAGCTCCTCCAAATTTTATCATAACATGTAATTTTCATATAATAAATTCTTAAGATTATCTTAAAATCTATTTTTATCTTTAATTATAAAATTTTAAACTTCAAAATAGTTAAAATCCAGTAGATACTATAAACATATGGAAATCTTGAAATGTACAGTCTAGATAATGTGTTGCAAAATGTACTATTAGAGAATTTTTCAACATTAAAACAGTCTTTCAAATGGATTTTTGAGGTGCATCTGTAATTCTACATTTTATAATCTTATATAAACTTTTTCCTATAAAATATGAGTTTTTTTTCTCTCAAATCCCTTTTTAGTCATTCTAGTTTGGTCTATCGGTTTACTCCGATGGTAGATTGCATACTTATTGTGCTTTTTGAGGAAACGGATTTCATGGGCTTTGCTATTAATTTAAGAGGAAGGGGAGTTTGTCACACTGAGATTTAATTTTATTGGCATGTTGTTCTGAGTGGAGGTGTAAAGGTGGAGAAAGTGGGTCTTAATAAAGTCTCATTTACGTTGAGTGTAGAGGTGAGGTTCTTCTTGTTTTGGCCATGTCTCCAAGCCTATTCAACCATGCATTTGGCGAGATATTTAGCGAGGCAGTTGTGTCTAATCGACCTAACATGGGTTGGGTCTAGAATCAAATATTGGAACCAGTGGGTTGGATCCGGATTCAAATGACTTGGATCCAACTTGGACTAGGTGAGGTCATAGTGCATCTAGACCTTGTCCTGACCTAAATATTTTTACTTTATTTAGACCTAGACATCCACTCTGGTTGGGTCCGATGACCTTGAGGCGAAGCGGGTCTGAGTCAGTTTAGGGTCCAACTAGGAACCCTTCTAGTTGGGATTAGCCCGGACCTGACAGCTTGAGTTTAGATGTGTGGGTATCTTGAAATGCGTTGATGAGTCTCTCTCTGTGTTGGTTGTCAAAGAGACTAGAAGAATACAAACCGTCTCGCTAATATTTTGGAGAGAGTTTGTAGAGATGAGAAAAATGTCATTTTCCTCTCTGGGGGGCATTTATCCTGGCCACTTCTCTTCAAACTCATCAATTTTAGCGAGATTTATTTTCTAGCACCAAAAAATTTCTTCTCAAGGAATGACCTAGGCTAGAGTTTCATTCTTTCCAAAGTCGCAACTTAACACTCAAATAAATAGAAAGAAAAGCATACACTGAGACCATTTATCTTTGATATAAGGTGGTCATAATTAACCTTGACCATTGGGTGTTAAATTTAGTGGTTGCATTTATTGTATTGATCAAATTCAAAGTTAAAAAAAAAAAATTTTGAATTTCATGACATATCCAAGCTATCAAATTTTCACATCAAATGTTTATAAATAATTGTGACCTTGTTGCATCAAAGGCAAATGATCTCATTGTATACAATCCCTAAATAAAATCTACTATCACCTCACTATTCCTATATCCTTTCTCGAAAACTCATTCACAAGCTCAAAACCTATTGATTGGCCCTGAAACATTGCTTCTTCTTCTTGAGAACTCTCAAGGGTAACTTTATCATTAAAGGAGATCACATGGAAGATCAAGATGGAAGAGGGACCGGTCAAAGTTAAAGACTAATCGGTAAAAACTAAAAGTAAAGTATACTTGTGGTACCAAAGATGGAGGAAAGAATCAATGAATGCAAAGGAAGACTACCCCTATGAAGGAATGAATGGTATTGCAGGACCATCCAATCCAAGAACTTTTCTTAAAGCACTTGCTCAAGAGGGTATAGTTTGCTTGTTGAAAGCTACGCTCTTTGAGCAAATCCACCAGCAAGCTGAGGTAAAGTACCTACCATTTTGCTTCCAAATATTTCAAACCATTGATTGCCTACTCTAAGTTATCACTTGGTGTTGATGGCCAAAAGGTGCAAAAGCATCTTTCCAACCGTTCAGATTAAACAAGATCATTTCCAACCGTTATAAAAGAGTTTTATTTTTATATATTTTTAAAAATATATATATATTTATTTTATAAGAGGAAGTTCAAGCCGGACAAAGCAATGCAATAGCACCCTATAAAACTCCCTAAAGAAATAGATAGGTAGTCCTTAGCAAAAGCATTGGCTTCCACTACCTATCCAGGTCTCAAATGGAGGCTATCCATACCACTCCTAAAGCAAGTTTCAAAGACATGGTCATTAAAGCAAAGATGTTGGGCCTCACCACATGGGCTAAAGTGAGGGTATTAGCTGTCCAAAATCAGGAGGAATTTGCAGCTTGGAGCAAGCTAAGCCATGAGTTGAAGCTTTTGGGGGTAATCTATGAAAGGTGTTAATAACATTTGGGGTTTGATGAAAACCTCCTCTTTTGGATTTATATGATCTAGTGATCGAAAGCTTATGGCCATGGATAGGGGATAGAGAGGGGGAGACAGCCGGTGATTAAGCTTTGAATTAAGAATTTTATCTTTTACTAGCGAGATTAAGTTTATCTAATGAGAATGCTCAAGTAAAAGTGGTTCGGGAAAAAAAATATGAGAGAAATCAGGTGACCGCGAGGCCGGCTTCCTTGTTGAATCTGGTGCATAATTTGCACCCTCCAAAATAACGGACTGTACAGATTGTTGCAGCCTACTTTAATAAGTAGGATGCAGCTTTATGCAAGCCACATCATCTATTTAAGAAAGAAAAAAATTATATAAAGTTGCAACCTAAGTAAGTTACACGTCAAAAATTGTGCTATGAAGTTTGATCATCTCAACATCAAGATGCATGGATATAAAACACAAAAGAATTTCAAGTCTTAAAATTAGTGCTTGTAACAAGCCATCTAAATTGCCTATTTTCAATATTTTCAGATGCTTATAGATTTGTTCCATCCGGACTGTTTTTGGGATTTGAAATTTCATATTTAGGGTTTAACATGGATATTTAGGCATCATTAGATATTCCAGCAAAATTTACATGTGCAACGTACTTGTATGGTATGGTATAAGGTGGACACCTTACACAAACCTCCCCATTTAAAAAATTCTCTCACTAAAGCTATTAAAAAAATATATTTTATATTATATATTATTTAAGCTCATACCTTTTTCATAATTCTTCCCCAAATATCTCATTTGAAACTCCAACATTGGGAGGGTTCTTTCTTTTTTTTTTCTTTTTAACTACGAGAAACCAGTACTTTTTTATAAACCAATTTATTCAAGTTGGAACTGGTTTTCAAACAACAACAATATGTTTTTAGAGTGAGCAATTCGGAACTTGAACTTTTGAACAGTCTATTGTCTTTTTTTTCTTTTTTTTGATGAATTAGTATTTTTAGAATTTAAAATTTCTTTCTTTGCAAATAAGTCGTTTCTGATCTTAAAAGGTGTAAACCGATATCTCGATATAGAAAAACTAAAAAGACCTTAGCTCGAACCTTGTAATTCCACGAGAATATAAAAACACTTGAACAAAAGAACCAGAGTATTCGAACCTGTAATTCGAACGAGAATATAAAAACACTTAAACAAAAGAACCAGAGTATAAAATATAAGAGATTTTAATTTGATTGATGGACAGGGCCGTTACGGTAATAGCAACGAGCCCTATGATGAAGTCTTTGACTCTATTCTCACCAAAGGTAGGGGCCCAAATCCGCAATGACTTTCTTTTTTTTTGGCTCTTTTTTTTTTTTTTTTTTCTTTTTTTTGGTTTTACGGCATCACCCTTATATAAACTATTTCCTGGGTGTGGTTTGTATAGAGGGCTAAGGCCCTCAATAATCAAAATAAGGTGCTCCTTCAACTAGTGCCGAAATATGTTGTTTTCATATCAGAAATATTAATCATGGCCTGAAAACTTATTTTCATCTCTAATTCATTCAATATTAGTGTACATCGAGAAAATCTATAAACACTTGAAAATCTTGAAAAATTGACGGTCTAATAATACATTGCAAAATGCAATATGTCCAACACTTAGAATCCATTTTCCATACATCTTCAGATTGAGATGATTGAATTAACGGTGTTCCAGTATCAAAACAACCTTTTCTAATGAATTATCCTTAATTTGATTGTCCAGAGCCTCACCCTTATATAAACTTTTTCCTTTTAAAATAAGTAACTCTTTTGTAATGCATCTTTTGCAATAACTTAGAAGTTTTTAATAAATTAGGAGTTATTAGGAGATTTCCTTGACCAAGGGTTAAAATTCAATAAATGGCAGGAAAATTTCATTTGAATGTTAACTAGAAGTTGAAATTCAATAAGTGGGTGGGAGTTTTTGAGTTAATGGTTATTAATTTGGGAGTAAATGTAAGATAACTATGGAGGTCTATATAATTGAGAATGGAAAAAGCTTGAGCTTGGGATTCTTATTTAGGAGTATTGCCTCTTCAAAGTGGACTATAAGCTTTTTCCTTACTGTTTTCAATAAAATTAAGCTCTTATAGTTGTTTTTGCCCTCTTATTTTTGGGACTTCTTGCATTTGGTGTCAAAGCCAGTCCTTGGCCAATTTGCTCAACTATGGGCGAGGGAAGTAGATTGCAAGAAGTAAAAAGGTGAGAGCAAGAGATAAAACAAAGTAGAGAAGGTTATATGAAGCAATCACATGCATTGGAAGAAATCCGCACTCTCATAACAACCATGCTGAGACTTTTTCACTGCTCTTTGTACCAGTTTCGACCCTAGCCAATTCGTGAGCATCGAACTTAGTTTGAGAGGTTAGCAAATCGTATCATTGGCCTTACTTAGTGATGCATTTTTTACAAGTTGCTTTGTTGTGTGGGCTTAAGGGAGAAATTAGACAGTTTAAGCCTAAAACAATGATGGAGGCCATTGGCTTAGCCCGACTTCAAGAGGATAAAATAATGGCCCAACGTCGTCAAAGTAAGGGAATTCCTCCTAAGATAAGTGGAGTCCCTGTAGTCGAATACTGCTCCACTAATCAAAGGCGAGAAAGAGGTTTATGTTACAATTGTAATGAAAAATATAGCCCTCAACGACGCAAAAATCAAAAGCTCTATTTGTTGGACGGAGATACCATTGATGAAAACAAGGTCGAAGAAGAGGGAGGTGACCCACCTGGGCACGAGGAAGACAACCCTGAAATTGTGATGCACGCTCTAGCTGGGATCAATTCGCCCCAAACCATGCGAGTTCAGGGGTACATAAAGAAACAGTCAGACACCAAACTCATTGATTCAAGTGGTACCCGCAACTTTATCACAAAGCAAGTTGATCTTTATGTTTATCCTCGTGAAAATTTTGAAGTCATGATAGCTAATGGTGAGAAGTTGGCCTGTAAAGGGTAAGACTAAGAATGTACCCTTAACTATGGCAAACTACCACTGTAAGCTTGATATGTACTCTTTACCCTTAGGGGGCTGTGACATTGTTTTAGAAGCTCAGTGGCTATGGACACTGGAACCCATTTTGTAGGACTTTTTTGAGCTGTGGATGCAGTTGTTTTTTTTTTTTTTTGGGCAAGTGAGCTGTGGATGCAGATTACTGTTGAGGAGAAGCAATACACTTTGCAAGGGGTACAAGGCAATGGATTGACGATAATCAACTATTATTGCATGGAGAGACTAGTTCACAAGCGGTCTTTCGGAATGGTGGCCCGACTCTTCTCCTTGTCTGTGAAGGAGGAAAAGGTAGAGGAACCTATGGTCGCTTCGTTGCTTGAGCAATATATGGACCTGTTTGAGGACCCAATGGAATTACCTCCCCAACATTCTCATGACCATTCAGCTCCCTTGATTCCGAGAAGCCAATCGCCTAATATTCGGCCATATCGATATTCATTCGTGCAAAACGCGGAGATTGAAAATATTGTCTAAGAAATGAAGGAAGCAGGCATTAGCGGCCCGAGTGTTAGCCTTATTCCTCACTAGAGCTCTTGGTCAAAAAAAAAGGGTGGCTCTTGGAGAATGTGTGTTGACTATAGAGCATGAAACGCAATTACAGTCATGCATAAATTACTTGATGAGCTCCATGGTGCCCAATACTTCACACTTGATCAACGATCTAGATATCATCAAATCCAAGTGAAGGAGGATGATATTCCAAAACTACATTTCGTACTCATGAGGGCCATTACGAGTTCTTAGTTATGCACTTCAGGCTCACCAATGCGCCATCAACCTTCAGACCCTAACCGACGAACATTTATTTTGGTATCTTGTTATGATATCCTCAACTATAGAACCACTTGGGAAGACCACTTGGACCGCTTGGCCTGCACTCTAAAGATACTTAGATGGAATAAACTGTACCTCCAACCCTCCCAAGTGCTCATTTGGGCGGCAAGAGGTCAAGTATTTGGGTCATATCAAAAGCAATGGAGGAGTTTACGTGGTTTTTTGGGACTCACCGGATATTATAGGAAATTTGTTAAAGACTGGTAAAATTAGCACCCCTCTCACTAGTCTACTAAAAAAGAATGCCTATGTATGGGACTCTAAAGCCAAGTTGACCTTTGATTTTTTGAAGAGGGCGATGAGCACAACACCAGTATTAGCCTTGCCGGACATTTCAAAACCATTCATCCTAGAAATGGATGCCTCCGGGATAGGAATAGGCGTCGCACTCTTATAAGAAGGGCAACCATTGGCTTTCATTAGTAAGGCTCTCTCTGGTAAGAAGCACTTTCCATATATGAAAAGGAGATGTACCTATTATTCATGCAGTTACCAAATGGTGGCCTTACCTGATTGAGCGTCGATTTACTATTCATACAAATCATCAAAGCCTTAAATATTTCTTGGAACAAAGGATCTCTACTCCAGATCAACAAAAGTGGGTTATAGAACTTATAAGCTACGACTATGAGATAGTGTATCGGAAAGGGAAAAAGAATGTGGTGGTTGATGCCCTTTCACGGCAGCATGAAGAGGCGGCTACACTCCTTGCTATATCGATGCCTCGAACTCAATGGACGGATAGAGGACATAAGGCAAGAATGGGCAGCTGATGAAACTATAAGAGACCTCATACATGATCTCCAAAGAGACCTCATACATGATCTCCAAAGAGACCCCATGGCAAGGCCTAATTATAATTGGAGGGAAGGGTTGTTGCGCTACAAGGGCAGAATAGTGTTGGTACCTACTTCAGGTTATAAACCATATTGTCGTGCTACAAGGGCAGAATAGTGTTGGTATCTACAAGAGTCTTCCACCGCAGGTCATTCAGGATTCCTCAAAACGTACAAGAAAATCCTAAGGTCCTTTTATTAGAAAGGGATCAAGAGAGACATAAAGAAATATGTGGTTGAATGTGATGTGTGTTAGAGGCAAAAGGGGGGGAGGGGGCCATGCAATTGCCCAGATCCCTTCCCATTCCCACACAAATTTATATCAATGGACTTTATTGAAGGTCTCCCAAATTCCCATGGGAAGGCAATTATCTTCGTTGTAGTGGACCGCTTTAGCAAATTTGCCCACTTCTATGCCCTCGCACAGCCCTATACAGCTGCCTCAATAGCTCAAGTTTTCCTTGACTATGTATTCAAGCTACATGGGATGCTTAAGCCAATTGTCAGTGATCGTGACCCTATTTTCATGAGCAATTTTCGGCGTAAGTTATTTAGGTTACAGGAACACAGTTTAACATGAGTTCGGCTTATCATCCTCAATCAGATGGCCAAACTGAGATGGTCAACAAATGTTTGGAGACTTATTTGAGGTGCTTCACTTCATACCAACCTAAATTGTAGGTCCACTGGCTTCCATTGGCTGAATGGTGGTACAATACTACTTGCCTCCCTATGAGGCCGTATATGCGGCAACCACCACCCACAGTTACATCCTATGTTTCGAGTACCACCAATGTCTAGGCAGTTGACTCAGAATTGCAAACTCGTGACAACATCTTACAAGTTTTAAAAGAAAACTTGCACTTAGCACATAATCGTCTGAAGCAACTAGCTGATAAAAAAAGAGTGCAAAGGGAATTTCAAATAGGGTATATGGTTTTCTTAAGGTTGTAACCATATCGCCCATTATTAGTGGCAATTCGTGGGCTAAAGAAGCTTGCCCCGAAATTTTATGGGCCTCACAAAGTCATTGAACGTGTTTGGCAAGGTCGCCTATAAGTTAGAGCTGCCAGAATTATAAAAATTTCACTCAATGTTCCACATATCATGCCTTAGAAAGGTGGTTGGGGTGAATGTAACTATCCAAACTGAACTTCCCCCAACAATCAACAGATGGAACACATATTTTGGAGCCCTTAGCTATACTTGATCGGATAATGCGCAAGCACCAAATCAAAGTAATTACCGAAGTATTGGTGCAGTGGGAGGGCATGGAACCACTTGGGAGCAATGGTCAAGGTTCACTAAACAAAATAAAGCTTCACCTCAAATCCACATTCGAGGAATAAAAGGTATAAATTCAGTGACTGCGAATGAACTTTTTATAAGGCCTAGGCTTTATGAAAACAAAAAAAAGCCTCACCTCAAATCCTCATCCAGAAAGCACTTTCAGCAACAGGAAACTCCATCGTAGCTCTAAAATCAATTTCAAACAATAAATTTAAAACTTAAAAAATGATACAGATTCGTTATTTTTAGGGCCAAATAGATCGTCTAGATAATTTTTTATAATATACACTGTCTTTAGAGGTTGAAATCTATTTTTATTTTATTTTTTTCACAGCCATTGAAGCCAAGATGATCGATTGCGAAAGTTTTGCAATGCTTGAGTTGCAATTTTCGATGATTAGGTGAAGCTTTACTTATTGTAATAGGGCTGCAGCCCTATCAAACCATTTTCCCATCAGAATCCATAAAATTTAAGAAATTCATATCACCCTCTCATTCAATAACCAATTTCATGTTCACAGCAAGATACTGACTTTGATAAACCTAATCCCACTTCAATTTCACCTCCCTCGTATATTACATAGAAACAAATATAAATTCAAGAGCTTGAAAGAGAAATATAGGGAGAGAAACATATAATAGAGAGAGACACACCCCTTTCATGGCGGACGATTAACCCTAACAGATAGAGGAGCAGGGATGGGGCGGCCATTGCCGGTGCCTCCACAGCTGCTACAGGCCATGCGCCCTGAACCCGCACAGGTCCGGCAGCCTACATCGCCATCTGACCATCGAGAACACATGCACGCAACCCTACCAGTGCCATTACAGCTAGGGCAACGAGGCCAACCACCCGCCATTGGTTTCTGATCAAGCATCGATTTCACGAAAATGGCTCCGGCTAAAACACCAAGCCCTGTCGCTAACTGCGACGCGACGATCGGGACCATCACGGAGCCGACTTGAACCCACCTGGCTCGATAGGAAGAGGAAATCTTAGAGATAGAAAACCGGGCCTCAAGAGATGGAATTCGAGCGAGAGAGAGAGAGAGTGGGATATGGAATGGAGTGGAGTGGAGTGGTGGAGAAAGTGGACACGACGCTTAAAAGGCGTGTTGATCTAGCGTTTTGGGGTTTTTCTCAGTAGATTGGTTTTTTGTTAGAACGTGTAATTTTCTAGGGTTTTGTTCTTCTGTAATTCAAAAGTTTTGTCGTTGATGGGTTCTTCTGGGGCTTTCTTTTGATTTGGGCTTATTCGTGGTCGGTATTCAGTCGTCTTTGGGGGTCTTTTTTGGCACCTAACCAGACCAAAGGAATCGGTCTTCTTGGGAAGGAAATTTCATGGTCACGCATAAGCGGAACTCCATAAATCTTAATATTACCAACTTTGCTCTTGTTTTTTATTAAAATGACATTTTTATTTATTTTTTTTATACAAACCCTCAACTTCAATTTTCTATACATCCTACTTTTACTTTATTATTATTATTATTGTACCTTAAATCTCAATATTATTTTTCCATATATTTACCTCTAGTCAAATAATCGAAATATTTTGATACCAAAATCTCTCTCTTCCCTTTTTCAACATATTTTTTTATATTTTTCTCTCAAACTCTCTCTAGTTACCAAAAAAAAAACTCTCTAACATGTCCTTTCTCTCTAAACCCGTTTATCTCTCTTTATATCTACCGTCCTTTACTCTTTCTCTCTACCCTCCCTCGTCATTTTATCTCTCTACCCTCCCCCACTCTTTCTTTCTACCTTTCCTCATTGTTTCGCTCTCTACCCTCCCTGTTCTCATTCCCTCATTTTTTTTCTCTTTGCTATTCACATTCCAATAATGTATTCCAGCACAAGGTGCGTTGAATCAAGATTTTTTTTGCGGTCCGGCACAAAAATATACTAATTGAGATTTTTTTTGTGGTCCAAGAAAAAAATATACCGAACCACATTATGGGTGCCGGATCGCAAAAAAAAATTCCCAATACAAAAATACGCCAAACCGCATGATGGGCATGTGAGTGGTAGAGAGAAAGAATGAGGGAGGGTAGAGGGAAAAAGAGAGAGAAAGTGAGGGAGGATAAAGAGAGAAAGAGAAATGGTGTATTGAGGATGGGTGAAGAGAGATAAAGAGAGAAAATAAGAGACGGTCACCTGTCTGAAAAATAAAGAGAAAACTTGATGATCAAGTTTTCCCTAAAAATAAAGGGAAAATTTTGATCATCAAGCCTGAATGTAATGGAAAATAATTTTTTTTAAAAAAAAATTATACAAAGCTGAGGTTCTAAACAATCAAATTAGAACCCACCTCAAAAATTTCACTAGAAGAAGTTGTTTGATTTCTAAATATCTTCAAATTGATCATCTCGACATCAAGATGCATAGATATGGGGAAAAAATGAATTTCAAGTTTTGGAAATATTGCATCTCATAATGCATTTTTGGACCACCAATTTTTAATATTTTCAAGTTTTCATTTATTTGTTCAATCTACACCATTTTTTAAGCTTTAAATATTATAATTAAAAATAAAAATATATTTTAAAACTATCACAAAGATTTTTTTCAATATCGAAACCACATTTCTCGATACTATTTGAAGGTGGGCTCTACTTTGTTTAGAGCTTTTTAATGATAAAAGCCGAAATCTTATGTAATAGCTAGAAAGTATGGGTGGCAACGGACCGCACTATACAGCCCGATCCAATAAGGTTGGCACTAGAAAAAACTAGGGCCTAGCCGACCAAAGGTGGCCAGGACTGGGCAATCATGGCCAGAGGATAGGGCCGCCCGGCTTGGCCCTCTATAGAACTCAAATTCATTTGGAAACAAAAAAGACTCTATGGATAAAACAATTGTAATGAAGATCATCCGATGTTCCTTGGTGTTAAAAATATTGTCACGTTTTTGCCATTTAGCGTTGGGATTGTCTTCTAAGTTCCAAGTAAGATTTTCCGAAACGTGGACTTGAGGGTGCATACGTCATTATGTAGACTTTTAAGATGGCTTTCCGAAGTTGCAAACAGGGGTTAGAAGGGCTAAATGTTTACGCAATTGAAAAAAACAAAAACAAAAACAAAACAAAACAAAATTAATAATAATAATAAGATGGAATCGTATTCGAGCCATATTATTGGGTAGAAACGGCTGAGAAGCGTGGACAACTTGTATGTCAAATGCAAAACGAAATGCATTTGTTGTGATTATTTCATTTGTTGTGATTACACTTCGATGGAGAGTTTTAAAACTAGGAGATTTTTTTAAGGATCGTCGATTCAGATGAGAATCAATCAGACGGAACGGGTTGTAATATGGTCCCGACTTAGTTCCTCAAAAAGCCCATTAGGATTATCGATTCGGATGAGAATCAGTGGGAAACTGGGAACCGAACTGGTTCCCCCCCCCAAAATCTCTCTTTCTTATAAATTTTTTTTACGCTCATGTAATGTTTTTGTAAGTTCGTTTTAATCCCCACTGATAAACTCCAATTTTTATTTTTATTTTATTTTATTTAATTTTAAATTACAAAGTCATACCGATTCAAATCCAATCTAGATTGCTAATCTAGTGACTTGCCAGATATTTGTGGGTAAACAATATGTCCCATTGATCCCAGTTTTAAAACACTGCTTAGGTGCTTTCTCCATTTGTTACATTGCTATGGCTGTTGGATAATTGAGTAAGATGGTCTATGTGCCTTTGTTCATGTCTAAGGCACAAACTATAAGTTCTTTTTTGTTTGGAAGCAATGACAATCTAAACATAGTAAATCCCCCTTTTGAAGCAGATGGACTTGCAAAGATGGGGGCTGTCGTAAACAATTTGGTTGTTGAATAGTTTGATTAGGTGATGCTGCTTTTGTTTTTTTTGCTGTTGTTTTTGTTGTGTTTTGCATAGTTTGTTTTGATAGGGGATATTGTATTTGTTTGACTGTTTTTTTAATATATAAAACATGTGACCTTTTATCAAAA
>NW_006499436.1:2994866-3060267 GCF_000471905.2 Amborella trichopoda
GTACGTACGTAGTACGTACGTACGTACGTAGTAGTACGTTAGTACGTAGTAGTAGTAGTAGTAGTAGAGTAGTAGTAGTAGTAGTAGTAGAGAGGAGAGAGAGAGAGAGAGAGAGAGAGAGAGAGAGAGAGAGGTGAAGCCTTTTAAAATTTTGGAAAACAAGGGAGGTGGGTGACTTTGATGCATGTTTGAATTGCTATCGCTTTCGTAGTTGGATAGTTTTTGGAAAGGTTGCCTCTGCAAATGGATTTAGGGAAATTTTCTTATGGCTCCATTTTCTGATATTGAAAAATGTTCTTAAAAAATAGTCCCAAAATTCTTTAATTTTATAAAGAGGTCTCTATTTTGGAAAATGTTTTGATAGGGAAAGCCTCATTTCAAAACTTACTTAAAGTTGTAATTTGTTGGAAAACCTTCAAATCAATCATCTAATCCTTGATCATTAGATTTGTGAAAAAAGATTAGGATTTCAAGTCCTAAAAATAGTATATAAAATACTATATTATCTAGATTTTTCATTTTATCTTAAAAATTAGTGTTCATGGATCTTTAAGATTTGTAACTTTGTTTAGCTTCAAATTTTATAGTTGGTATTGAAAATTGTAGAGAGACATGCCATGATAATGAAATCCAGTTTTTCTACAATACACCTCTCTAAATAGAGATTCTTACAACTATATTTACAACTATAATTATTTATTTGCAACAATAGCTACTAATGATCTAGTAGTTTTATAACTTATTATTATACAAAATTACAAATACAACTTCATCATATCACCTAAAATAAAATAAAATAAAAATTAATATGATTTCTAGAAAATACACTTCAACCATCTTAACGCTCCCCTTAGAGTAATTTTCTAGAAAAGAAACCAATGATTAACTCTTAAGTGCAATACAAATATCTCTATCACTTCCCCAAATAAAAAATCTTACCATTTTATAAGCTACTGTGGGGATTTTCAAACTCCACCAAAGATGGTTGTGTATCCCACTCTTGAATAGAAGTAACATAGATACTGTTTCTTTAACTCACGAATGATGCGTTATTTTATTCATGCATCCGAAAGATTTTATTCATGCATCCGAAAGAATTTATTCATGCATCCGAAATAAATTCTTTCGGATCAATGAGAGATCTCTAAACAAAAATTCTTGATCTTTAAGAAGAATGGAGAGATAGAAAGATCCACTGTATATTGAGTTTCTAACTTTACACCAAAACAATTTGATTTTCCACGTGAATCTATCTTCAAAATGGCAATCAATCTTCTTCAGGGAGTTAAGACAATATTACCACCACCCTTGTGACTTTGATATTGTGGAGAAAGACAAATACCACAATATTAGAACAATCCAGTTTTCAATTAGTTTAACAATATCATATTAGCCTAAGACTCATTACCAAAGAGATAGAAGAAGAAAAATCAAGATAAATTAGTCAAAAATAAAATTGCACAAAATTACAATTACAATCTCACTAAATTACTCAAAATAAAATAAAAATTAATATGATTTTAAAATAACACATTTCAACCATCTTAACAGAATTCTAAAGCCATCATGGATATTTTGGATGCCCAAACTGCTTTCCAAATGGTTATTTGAGTGAGGTTTTCTTTTGTTTTTAGGCCCTATAGAAACTCCATCCCTCTTTTTTTACCCTTTTTTCTTTACAAGATTACCCTTGGTTTAACTATTGAGCTGACAATGGCTCAAAAATGCTTTATTTTTGCTGCACTTTTTTTTTTTTGTGCAATTAAGAAAGACCATTAAGTAGTTTGACCCTTCAAGAGTCGAATAACACGGGTTCTTATAAGTTAGTCTAATTCTTAAAGGGTCAAACTCTCTTAGGGCTTTTATTAAAGGGAAAATATCATTGTACCCCCTATTTTTGGTTTTCATATCTCAATAGATCTAAAAATTCAAAATATATCTTTTAATCTCGTGACTAATTTTAACCACTTTTAATTACTTTTTAGCCCTAACAAATATGAAAAAGACATGCTCATTTTAAATTCTTTTTTTCTTTAGGTGATATATTCCCCCAAAATTCTCTCTCTCTAATATTCACTCTTAGTCTCTTTAACAGTGGAGAGAGAGAGAGACACAAGGGAGAGAGTGGGAACATAGGTAGAGAGAGATTTAGGAGAAAATCATATGAAGAGAGAGAAAATATGATATTTGTAAAGGATATATCTTTCTTACATTTGTTTGAGGCAAAAAATAGGTTTAAAGGGGATAAAGTTAGCTTAAAGGGTTAAAAGATATAAAACTTAAAATTTTTATGACTCAAGATATGTTTTGAAACCTTAGGTCTATTGAGATAAAAAGCCTTAAAAATGAGGGGATATGTAGATATTTTCCGTTTATTAAAATTGTCAAGTGAATTGGAGCCTTAAAGGGTCAAACTCCTTAGTGATTGTCCAACTCAGTTTGTGCTTTCTTAGATCACCAATCAATTCGACCTTCAAAGGTCGAACTAATCTAATTAGACACTTCAAAGGTCAAACTATCCTTCTACTTCATAGTAGTCAAGCCATAAGCCCAATTTGACCCATAGAGGATAAAATTAGGCCTCGGTTGAACCAGTTTCAACTTGGCCCCATTGCCCTAGCTGAAACTGCTGCCACTCTTCTCAAAGCATGCAAGTTAAAGAATGTCATTCATGTTGTGCCCAGTTTTGCTTTATTAAGATCATTCCTGATTGAAAGTTTGGAGTAATGAGGAGAAACCATTTGATATATCAGGATAACAAGCTACACATTCTCAGAGCAAGCAAATATTGGAGTCAGAACTTTAGTTTGATCCTGAATTTCACATAAAGCATCCTCTTCAGCAAAGAACAGGGAAAAGAAAGAGGTATTACTCACTGAATATCATTACGAAAAGGCAAAGTCCCAATGCATACACAAAAATTAAACCACATATGGCACATTATGTACACACAAAAGTCCGTCCTCTCCACCTCCATCACCGCCCTCCTCGACATTGTCCTCCCCACCCTCTTCCTTGCTTTTGTCCTCCATATCGCATTCCTTACCTATATTAGGAGGAATGTACCTTGATAGCAGATCATAAGCCTTGAGTGCATGTGTTCGGTCATCTCTATCAATCTTGGAGACTGGAGCACTAGTCCTAGCAAAACTCTGCTGGAACTTATATCTCACCACTGTAATGCCCAGAAAAAAAGGCATAAGTGATGAATTGTAATTTATGAAAGACTTACAGAATCATGCGTCAGAAATTAAAATGACAAACTAGTGGATTACTTAAATAACTTACTATCATTATGTGGCGGTCATAACCTCTTGGCTTAAATCTACATGAGTATGGAGGTATAATGTTATAAATGTGCAGCCTACTCCTCGGCATACAACATGATATGTATTCCCTTGAAGGCACACCAGCATTCACATCCACCATCAAGTTTTCAACTAACCCCTTTTGTTGTTGTTTCCATGCCTCAATCTCTGTTCTCAACCCATCCACCAACAGACTGGTAGCCTCCCAAACCTGTCCTTTCTATTCCACTGTGGGGTGTCCTCAGAAATCCCTTGCACCAGGACAAACTGTTGGAGCATGCGCTTCGGCATGTAGAACTCTGCTATATTGAAGAAAATCAGTCTGTCCGGCATAATGTGGTCTTCAGAGAAACAAAGTCAAGTGTGGCATAGCACTCATGATGATCCTTATCATTGTATGGCACCCAACCCACTTGATGTCAGAAGAAATGACAGACAACAACTTAACTTGTGTATATATGGTATGTAATTAAAATTTAGATTTACTTGCACACCGTTTACCAAGTTGAGTGTGAGGTTATCAAGTTCTTGGTGATAATATTTTTAGCAAGTTGTGGGGCTTCTCAAACTCCTTAGGTTTCTCCCACCTATGGGCATTTGGCAAACTCAAGTGAATTTTAGAAGGCTTGAGGCTTAGGGTTATGAAGTACTCATACCCCCAACATGGCACCAAAAGGTAATACAGGTTTTGTAAGACACTTCAAATGTTTGAATTAAGTAATACTATAAGCATAATAATTACCATAAGCAAGGTTTCTGAGCCACTGAAATTTGCCGTTTTCTCATTAACGACAGTGACCGACATGGATACGCATGGGCCACAACACCCCATACATATGTCCTCGCCTCATCAAAGACCGTAACCAACTATAGGTATGCCACTGGAACTGATCCCTTTGAAGAGTTGGCAAATATAGTTGTACCAATAAGGTGAAGTAGGCATAGGTGTGATACACTAGATCTTCAGGGTTGCAGTGTACAGGGACTTGCCCAAACCTGTCCTCAACTAAATAAACCTCAGAATGCCAATTTGATGGTCTCAGAGGCATCTCCCAGATATTCAATGATGAAGGCCCTATAGTCCTGAGGCTTAAGTCTTATGATAGGCTTGCTTCTCACAGTTATTTGCAATATCCCCCACATGTCATATAATGGCATGGCAGCACCATCTCACCTACAGGAAGGTTTTGTGGTGGTATTTAATTCTTTGTGCCACTTTTCTATGATAGCCATCGCCAAGCAGTGAGCAATTTTCCCCCCATGGATATCCATCAATGAGCCCAATCTAGTTCTCTTCACTAATGCCTTTTTCCATGCATTATGAACCCATTTAAGACTGGAGAATGTCATCTAATCAAGACATATGACTCTTTCTCTCTTGAAATTCGAAAGAAAAAGCAAGTGAGAACAATATAATTTAATATCAATGAACAACTAGTATGTATTCGATTATCTAAAAAATTAAAAGAAACTATTATGTAACTGTATATGCGATTCTCTTGGTCATACATGACAGAGTCGTCCTCTGGCCCTCCCAGATAGCCTCTGGGTTTGAATCTGCCATTGTATCTATTGTATGACTACAAAAGTAGATCAGCCAATGTAAAGTTTTATTTTTTTTGAAGAAGGTTAACCAGATAAAGGTTAACCAGTCAATAAAACAACCGTGGCAATACAATACTTACGAAGATAATAGGTGCATGACCCAAAGTAAAATTAACATGTATAAGATTTTAATTAAGTGCAACCAAGGGCCCAAAGACTTAATTTATATATAATGAATTCCGATAATTGTAGTTACTAACATGCATAAATGATATTGTCAGTTCCATGGAACTTAACTATTCTTCATTCTAAATGATCAGGTTTGCACAAACATATTTTCAAAGAAGAAAATATTGAACATAATAAGTTGCACAAAAAATTCACCCAAACCATGTTGATAAAAAATCAAAGAAATGAAAGGATATCAATTGAATCTCAAGCGCTTGTAAACCCTATACCCTCTCTTCACCGTGACAAATTTTTGGAGCCCATTGGACAATAGGCTCAACAAAAAGTGCCTTCAGTCTCCACTATCTAAGAGCACTCATCATCATCAGGCCAGGAGAAGAACTGCTCAATACCCAGAAAATTGATTAAGATACCAAAACGATAAAACCTTAGTACATAACAGGAAAAAATGGTCAATATGGCTAAAACAATATTTCACAAAACCCATAACTAGTGATAAAATAGAACAACAGTAAACAATCGTGTTCTCTAAAAAATTCTAGTGTGAAACTCGAGCATTTCAACTAAATCTTGATCCTGCCTATCTAATCCTTACCATTCACATGGACACCACTTGCAGCCCTATGAACATCTGTTCAAGAAAAAGCATAAGCTTTCGTTTTGCAATTATCAGGCTAGCAAGAAAATTTAACAACACAGTTGAGAACCATTACAAATAAAACCCAGAAGGCCTGTACCTTAATATGTAAAGAAATTGACACAATGACAATCAATGGAACCTTAAAAGTTTTGTTTTAAATGATACTCCAAAATTTATGATTGAAGTTCATAGCACTTGCACCCTTTAATTCAATAGCGATCCCATCCAGTATCCGAATAATTGCTACTTCCTGTATAGCATAACAAAACATGAGAAACCTAAAACCAACAAAAAGCAATTTATGGCATACAAAAAATGTAAAAACCAATTTGTAAAATACAAAAAACAAGCAAAACCCAATTCATTTTATGAAAAGAATCTGTAAAATGAAAACTCGTTCACTTATTCAATTTTATTAAGGACTTTGTTCCCAAACAATGACATATCATTAACCACCCGATTTCAATTCTAACTGTCAATGATGAGTGTGACTTCTTTATATCAAAAGTAAAATGGTCTCACAGATATATTTCCTTCTTATAATGTTCAGGCTTTAGGTTAAAAAGCAAAGTTGCATTTCAAAACTTTGACGGGGAATGTGCTTTTGATATTCAGAACCCTATTGTGGCTTGAAAATTTAATTTTTATTCTAATTATAAAATTTAAAACTAGAAAAGTAAAGGTTCATAAATACTTGAAAATAAGCAGGTGTGATTTGCATAATGTTGCAACCTTAAAAAATTAAATTAACGTGCACCTCCAAACTCTGTCATGAGATGCAATTTTGTCGTAAGCAATTCTTGGGATGGTACTACAATCTATATCTCTAATTATAAAATTTTAAACTCTAAAAATGGTTCAAATCAAGCAGATCTATAAGTGCATAAAAAGTTTGAAAATGGATGGTCCAGATCATGTGTTGCAAGATGTACTTTTTTAGGAATTGAAATATCTTCTTGTCTCCGTATCAATACATTTTGATGTTGAGATGATCAATTAGATATTTTTACAACATTGAAGTAATCTTTTTCGAATGATTTAGAGGTGCACATCAATTCTACATTTTGAAGTTTCAACCTTATACAAACTTTTTCCTTTAAATAATGTGTTATAAGATATACTAATTTTAAATACTTGAAATCCATTTACTTACCTTTGCAGTTGTCACGTTATCAATTTACCAGTGCTAGGAATTAAAATTGTTCTTGTGGTTAAGATTATTAATTGTTTTCAGTTTTTATTATCAAAATTAAAATTATTATTAAGTAATTTTAAGACCGAATCACTCCAATTTATCAGAGTTTTAGAAGACCAGTACTCCTAATCAATTTGGTTTTTGAAACAACGATGGTCATGCTTAGGCCACCTATGAAATTTTTTCCTTCTTAAAAAGACTGGGCAATTTACTCAACATTCAAGCCAAAATTGCCTTTGGCTCACATCTTTTTGGCAATCTCCATAATTTGTTTTGCCATTACCAACCTAAAAGTGAGTACTAAAATCAAACTTTTAGACATCTAGAATAAGGGATAGTTTACGAAGAGACTATTTATTTTTTGTACGTTGAGGTCATAATCATTCTCATTCATTAAATCTGAAATTGGAAGGCTTGAGATAAGTTACGAAGTTCAAAATTTTTTATTTTTGAAACTTTGTGTTTATTCAATGCTACTCTGACAACCACCTATTTTGAAATTTAAAGAACAAAAATGATTGCAAGCTCTATGTACAAAAGATAAAAGAGAAAATTACATAAATACTATTTTTTGTTATTACAAAAATACTTGAAATTTTCCTTCATTACATAGATGTCATTTTTTTAACTCAAATCATTATCATCCGATAGACCGAGAGCCCATTTAATGATACCATTTACTTTTGAAACAAAGTGGTCACAATTAATCTTGATCATTGGATGTGAAGTTGGGTGGTTTTTCAAAGTTCAAAAGAAATTTTCTCGAACTTTGTGACACACCCAAGCTAATTGTGACTTTACATCGGATGGTTGTAGGTAATTATGATTTTCCAGTACCAAAGGTAAATGATCTCATTGTATAGAGTTCTTTAATAATTTTCTTTATTTTAAATTATGTTTTAAGCGTTTTTAAGCATATAATGATCAAACGTGTGGAGATACTAATTTTGAGCTTAATTTGATGACAGGAACTGAAATGAAAATAAAAATAAAAATATACAATAAGATTATTTACTTTTATTAGAAAGAGGTCACAACCATTTGTTAACCATTAGATGTAAAATCGAGTGGTTCAAGATGTGTCATTAACTAGGCACAATGTCCATAACAAAATTTCTTGAATATTATGGCATATTTTAATTACTTGGATTTCACATCCAATAGCTAAGAATGATTGTGATATCTTTCTACAAAAACATAAATGGCCTTATAGTATACAATCCCAAAATAAAAATATGCTATATTTTTAAAAATTGGGATGTGATAGTAAAACATCAAATGGGTATAGTTTGTATAAGATTGCAACATTAAATAATCAAATTCAGATGCACCTTCAAACTTCGTTATGAGATACAATTTTTGTGTCGAAAATTCTTAAGATGGTGCAAGAATCTAATTTTATCTATGTCATAAATTTTAAACTCCAAAAATAGTTCAGATCAAGCACATTAATAAATACATGAAAATATAAATAATATATTGTAAAATGTAATATTTTTAGGGCTGAAATGTCTTTTCTTCTTCATATCTATATATTTGGATATCGAGATGATCAATTAGATATTTTTCCAATGTCAAAACAATATTTTTTTTTTGATGAATTTTACAGGTGCACCTTAATTCTATTATAAGGTATCCACCTTATGTAATTTTTTTCTATAGGGATTGTATACAATGAGATAATTTATTTTTAGTATAGGGATGACACAATTATTTATAATCATTCGATGTGAAATCTGATGGCTTGGGTATATCACAAAATTTGAAATTTATTTTTTTAAACTTTGAGCTTGATCAATAAAATAAATATAGTCACCCAATTTCACAGGTAAAAATTAATTATGATAAGTACAAAAGGTATATGGTTTCATCATATATCTTTCGAAATTGTCGTTAATGTACCTTAATTTTTTTCGATCTAAAAAAAATCTCATTTTCATAAACCTCACCCAAAAACCCCTTTTGACAAAAAAATAAGTAGTCGTATTACCGCCAAGCACTTGCACAAAGTAATCCGGCATTTTTAAATATTGAAAATAAAACAGGATTTGCACGTCGAAATATCTCTACTTCTCTACTCTCTGTCGCAGCCCTCTATGGTTCAATTTAGGTTTCTGCTGAGATGCGAAAGGCCAAATATCAGTGAAAAAGCAGAGGCCATGGCTTCTCCACAATTGGTTTCAGAGAGTTCTTGGGGCAAGGCCGGTAATAATAATAAACATAGTGGCCTTCAAAGCTCCGGAATGCTCAGTAGAGATCAGCTTCTTCAACTCTTCAATCGTTTCTCCTACGTTACCTCCACTCCTGGTGCAATTCGTTATTCAGATCCATTTCTCTAATTGAAATACCTAAATTTTTTTTAGCAGTTTTAATATCTCTCTCTATTACAACCTTGGCAGCTTCATATTTTGCTCTCATGTAATACTGAATTTCTTATTTGGTAGCTTGCATTTACTCCCTCTCTCTTTTTGTTTATTCTTCAGAAGTGAAGAAACGAATTAAAGATGCTGTAAACGATAAAGAGGTGAGTCTCCTTTTTCTTCCCTCTCTATTTGATATAAAATTGCAAGTATTTCAGGCTTGCTATGCTTTGCAAATCTCTCTCTGTCGCTCTCATATACGTGAAATTTCTTTGATTCCTCTTGTTTGTATTCCTTCTCTCCAGTGGAATGAATGGATGAAGATTTCTTTATGGAAACATGGGTAAAATGTGTCAAAAAAATTATTGCCTAATTTACACAGCTTTTAGTATAACTGATTGAAGAAAAGATAAGACCTTTAGCTCAATTCCACTAAAATCATTTGAAATCTAACACAAATAGGAAAAGTTTATATAGAGCCGAGGCTCTAAACAATCAAACTGGAGCCTACCTCAAAAATTTCCCTAGAAGAGGTTGTTTTGATGCACAAATATCATCAAATCACTCGGCATCAAGATGAACGGACATAAGAAAAAAATGGATTTCAAGTTTTGGAAATAGTGCATCTTGTATCACATTTTTGGATGTCAATTTTCAAGATATCTACACTATTTTTTGAAGCTTTAAAATTTATAATTAAATATGAAAATAGATTTTAAAGCTATCACAAATACTTTCAGTATTGAAATCACAGTTCCCGACACTATTTGAAGGGGGGCTCCAATTTGATTGTTTAGAGCCTCAGCTCTATACAAACCGTAGCTAAGAAAAAAATATACATGACTATGACAAAGTAAGAAAAGAGAAAAGAAACAATATATGAATGGAGAAAATTGATGTGGTATTTTCGATATGAACTATTTGTGAAATTGCAATATATGCTTTCGTTACTTATATTTTCATTTGAACTAATTGTGAATTTGATATTTTAGATTTCAATGCTTATGTTTGTGAAGTCCTCGTTTAATATGATTGTTTGCAGTTCCATCCAAATGATGTAATTATTTAAAGGGTGCGGTTGGTATAGAGCCTGTTGGGTTTGGTGATAACCAAATTACCATACCCATACTTTCTTCTAAAAGATGAAGGGTATTATGGGAGAAAGAGAAGGGGTTTCTTGGGAAGCAAGAACGAAACTCAAATAATCTCTATAAGAGGGGATCAATGAGAGCATAATATTCATCCTTTTGAGGGTCACCCCTTTGGGGTTATGGAAATGGATCTTCATAGGGTATCAAGGAAAACATAATACTCATCCTTTTTGAGGGTCACCCCTTTGGGGTTATGGGAATGGATCTCCAAGATGGAGATAAGTCTCCAAGAGAGAGACATGATCTCTCGAATGGATCTCCAAGATGGAGATAAATCTCCAAAAGAGAGAGACATGTTCTCCGAGAGAGAAGTAGTATTCCCATGGGTTTTGGGTTGGTAAAACTTCTACTTCTAGAGAGAGAAAATATCTCGGTTGCTCTCGAGGATATCTTTTTGGTAGCAGTTTTGCGGTGGGAAAGAAGATAGAGATCGACAGTGTTGCTCGATTGAGAGAGCGGGTTTAGAAGGGAAAATTGGTGATAGTCTTTTACTGATGTTTAGAGAGAGGTATTATCTTTTGTAACCCAAAATTGTACTCTTCATTGTGATAGTGGATTTCGACTTTTCGAGGCTGTGGATGTAGCCCTATGGGGTAAACCACGTAAATCGTGTGTTGTGGTGGTGTGATTTTTATGTTTGCTTTATTTCTTACACTCGATTTATAATTGTATTCATCTACTTAGCATTTAGCCAGTCATGTACATGATTTTGGGTGGGATCCCGGTCTTTGGGATTCCCGGTTCTGCAAGCGAGGGCCCACAGAGCTGAGGCTCTAAACAATCAAAGTAAAGCGCACCTTCAAATAGTATCGAGAAATGTGGTTTCAATACTGAAAATCTTTGAGATAGCCTTAAAATATATTTTCACTCTTTAATTATAAAATTTAAAGCTTCAAAAATAGTGTAGATTGAGTAGATCTATGAAAACTTGAAAATCTTGAAAATTGATGGTCTAAAAATGCGTTACAAGATGCACTATTTCCAAAACCTGAAATATATATTTTTCTCACCATGCATCTTAATGTCGGGATGATCAATTTGAGGATATTTGGGTATCAAAACAACATCTTCTAGTAAATTTTTGAGGTGGGCTCTATATAAACTTTTTCTTTATTTAAATCATTTAGATTTTTTAATATTTGTGACATCTCTTTCTCATGAATGAAGTGATATTCAAGTTATTATATGGTTTCTTTTTGCATGGAGACCTGTATCAGTTAATATATTTGTAGTGCTCTAATTATCTCAAATTCTGAATACACTAAGTGACACAGGCACAAGATGGTCTAATTTGTGGTTTTTTTATGCATTTTAATTAAGGGTTACATTTTGGGGATTTTTAGGGTTTATTTCTACTAGTCTTCTACTTTAGGTTTTTAGGGTTTGGTAATTATTATTATTTTTATTTTAGTTGTTATTTTTTATTTTGTTAACGGTAAAGTTAATCGCTTATTTTTTTAAGCTAATAATGGATGATTAGGATTAAATAAAATAAACGATTGGGATTTTGTAGGAGCTTTATAGGGTTTTTGAGTTACTTAAATTCTTGTATTTAAAGGGAAGGAGCTCCCTCTGAAGCATATGGTTATTTTGTGAAGAAAGAATTTGTTTTGGGATCAAAGAGATCTTTGGGGTCCCTCACAGACCCTGAGAGAGGATATATTCAATCATCCTTGTTATTATTTTTATTTTAATTATTTCTTTCACAACTTCCCTTCATCTTCCGTGCATGCAGCCATGCCTCGACCAAAATAGTCTTTTGGCTGGTCAAAGAAGGGTTGTAGGACCTAGGGGGAAAAGGGGCAATAATGTACTTAGGGAATTATTTGAGTTTTATTTTTATTTTAATTGTTATTTTTTTATTTCATTAGGGAGCAAGTTTAGTCGTTTATTTTTAAGTTTATAATGAGTGGCTATGATTAAATAGGATGGATGGTCAGGATTTCGTAGCAGCTTTTAGGGTTATGAGTTATTTAAGTATTTGTTATTGAAGGGTTTAAGGAGTTCAATTGTTATTTTTTCTGTGGATAACTTTTGGTGAATAAACTTTGGGAGGTGGGTTCCTCTTGGTTTTGCAAATTTTCCTTCATTCTTTGCTCTCTTCCCTTTAACGATTCTCATCTATTATAGTTTTTGCAAATTAAAGTGCTGATTTGTGAAGAATCAACCCTAATTCGCATCAATTTGTATCAGAGCGGGTTACGATGGCCTCAAAAGAGGCACCCCTCGAAGGATTAAATTTATTAACTCAAGTAGTTCAAGCCCTAGTGGAGAAAGTAGAAAAACTCATGCCCTTAGGTGAGAGTAGAGAACAAATGAGCTCATGCAGGAGGTCGCTCAGCTTCGGCGTGAATGGAATCTGGAAACCGGTGTTGGAGATCAAGGCAATGGTGAAGGAGGTGACTTTCATCTCGTTCTGAATCAACCTCCAGCAGCCCTGGTTAGTGAAGAGTTCAATGATCTAACCCTTCAATTATTAGAAAAAGAGAGAGAACGTGGAATCAAAAAACGATATTCTTGATATCAAGCTTCCTCTCCAAGTGAGGCCATACCTTTAGTGAGGCCATACCCTCAGTGAGGCCATAAGTCCCCATATCTTTTTTCACCACTTCCAACAATGTCCATTTGGCCCTACCTTTTACCCTTTTTGAGCCTACCACTTGAACTACTTCGAACCTCCTAAAAAAAAAATTCCCCTGATTACATTATTGCCCCTTTTCCCCCTAGGGTCCTTCAACACTCCTTTGCCCAACTACAAACTACTGGCTAGGGTATGGCTGCATCATTCCCCTGCGGTTGAAAGGAACTCGACTCCGGTGAGTTGGCTTCAACATAAAGGCGGTCTAAATCTTGATTCAACCTCATGAACTCTTGCTCGAGAATCCACTTGCTATCAGAATACGGTCTCCCCTTCCATTTGACTAAATATTGGCAATGTGACCCCTTTCGAGTTTGAAAGTTTTTAGTCTTCAAAATTCCTCAATCTCTTCTTCCTTCTTTCTTGGTAATTGCTTCATCACATCAACAACTACTACTTCTTAGGCTTCCTATCTTAGGGTATGTAAGGGAATCCACCCCAAAGATCTCTTTGCAAGATCCCAAAACAAATTCTTTCTTCACAAGATAACCACCTTCTCCAAGAGGGAGCTCCTTCCCTTTACATTCTAGAATTTACGTAACTCAAAAACCCTAGAAAGCTCCAATGAAATTCTAGCCGTCCATTCTTTTTAATCTTAACCACCATTTTTAACTTAAGAATAAATGGTTGACTCTACCCGTAATAAAATAAGAAATAACAACTAAAATAAAAAGAACAATAATAACTAAAACCTAATAACTTAAGGCAGAAGACTGTTAATAATAAGTCTTAGAAATCCCCAAAATATGACCCTTAATTCCCTTAATTAAAATCCCTAAAAAGAAAACCAAATTAGACCATCACATGCTTGCGTCATTAAGTATGGGGAGAAGCTCAATGCATTTTTGTGAATTCACTATTTGGTGGTAATATATAGAATTGAGATGATGATTAAATATATATGTACTATTGGTATGTTGAAAGGTGAGCAAATAGATACAAAAAGAGGAAAATTTTAAATATTTGAGCATTTAGAGGAGGGGCATTAGGGGGGGGGGGGGGTATCATGTTTGGTAGTTTTGAGTTGTGCCTTAATATTATAAGTCCTAGTGGTGATATAACCTTACAAGCAAATGGATCATGCTTGGGAGTTTTAATATAGGAAGTCCAAGTGCTTAATGAGAAAATTGATCTTGTCCTTGAATGAGTAGGCATTCCATTTGGGGAACGAGAGTTCTGTGGTAAGTCTTCATATCAAAATAAGTTTGGAAAGGAGTCTTCACACTACAAATCCCATTTGATAATTGCCATGCTACAATTCCATCAGATAAACCATTTGGGAAGAAGGGTGTTGATCCCATAATCCATTACAAAAGCAATGCTACTTAATTTTTGGTTATATGGAGAGGCAGTTATTATTTTGTAGCGCAATCTTTAACATTCATATATTTGTAAGAAATGATGAAGCAATCATACATATTCATAATAGACCAGTAACCATTTTACACCTTTGCTGAAGCAATTATACACAAATCAACAAGTCAAACATGCAAAACATGTTATACATTTTACAAGAGCAAGACAGTAGGCTAAACAAATAATGATCCTTGCGAAATCTCTTAAGAGATGTTTACTGTCAAACAACTAGAAGAACTAATGAGTTTTGTGCTTCAAAGTTCCAACTACTTAGTTTGAAATGACTAGATTGCTTCGAGAATTCAGGTTGAAAATCTTTGTTAGGGATTTCTCTTTGTCCCTTTCTGGTTCTCTCACTTACCTTCTTCCATCTACCTTTGTTCGAATATTATTCGTTTGTTTCCTTGGGAAGTTTCTTTATTGTTTATATAAGGGTTGCATGCACTGTGCGTATTGAATTAATTGTGGGAAAAGAACACATCAACCCAACCCATCAGACGGCAACGGCAGATGGCTGGGGTGATGTTTTTTTTCTTACGATGAATTCATTGTGCGCATTGAATACTTTCCCTTATGTAAATCACTCCTTACCTCCTTCCTAGCCATTAATCAAGGGGCTAAACCCCAAAATGCTTTCCATTAACTTTAGGCATTCTTCTCTCAATAAATTTGATGGCCACAAACTTTGAACCCCTTTCCAGGTATATTGATATTGAAACTGTTTGGCAGGAAGCTGTCATGGTAACCACAGCAATTCAAGAGGAAATTCTTTCGGAAATTGGAGTTGGTATGTTTTTTTTCTAAAACTGTTAACTTAAATGGGAGTTGGTATGTTCCTATGAAACTGAAAGTTTTGAATGAAACTTTTATCATTCAACTCGGCTGAGCTTCAAATTTCCTGAATGGAGTATGCTCTATTGAATATCCCGAGTCTTATGCTCTCCTTCATTCTTTATTATGACCACTGGAGTCATATCCATTCAATCCTCTACATATGCCTTTTCCAAGCTTATTGATGTATCATAATTATTGGAAGTCAATCTGATTCCACACTACATTGAGCTTATCCAATAATGTCACAATATGGTTCATTGGATGTACCGGTGTTTGAAAGCAAGGAGTTGGGCTTGGTCTCACTAGGGCCCTGAGCCTGAGTCAGCCACATACTCGGATGAGTTTTTATAAAATACACCGCATGACTATGACTCGATGAAACTCACCCGAGTTATTGGTTTTTTTCTTCTGGACTAGGCACCCTACCTTGTCCAAGTGATTGGGGCCCGAGCCTGAATACTCGGATGAGTTTTTATAAAATACACCGCATGACTATGACTCGATGAAACTCAGCCGAGTTATTGGTTTTTTTCTCTCTTTCTGACATATATGTTGCATTCAAAATAATTGATAGCTCTATGTATTCTTGCTTCTTTTGTTCCACTAAATTCTTTTAAGGGGAGAATCCAACATATCTACGCTTTCTATGATAAAGATTCTTATACATTCATACCTTTTTTTTTATGTAATGGCTGAAATTTTGAAAAACCCCCTTTCAGAGTGCGTACTCAGCATACAGATCCAGTTTTCTTCTTCTCAAGTGACATACATGAATCTGCTCTGTTATGCTATTTAACTTATAAATATTTCTATGCTGAATGCTCTGATGAAATCTTTAGTGGATAGTGTGGCTAATATGAGACTAGCCTAGCCAAAGAAAATAACATTAGACTAGTTTTTCTATAAAATATATGGTGTGCGTAAGATGCATGAATCTCTGCATATGTGTCCTTCTGTATCAAATTGCAGATCAAATTGCAGATGATTTTGACTCATAAGCTGCCTTTCATTTATTTTCATTTCCTTCAATTCCAGATCCTAGGTTTGGCATCGCTTGCTTGGGAAAAGTAAATGCGACTTACCAGAATGACCGTGATTTGATGATCCAGTTTTATCGGTTTGCTGTAAAGTAGGTTTGTCTCCTTGAAGCAAAGTTAATTTAGATGGGCATCTCTTATTGGAGAATCTTTACTCATGAAGTTATTGGAAATTGTACGAATTGCTGTTTTTGTTGTTTGAAAGGTCCATGTGTCCTGTTCCTTTGTGATCCCAAATAATTAGCAAACTGTAGATATGTGTGTGACATTATCTGTTGGTTGTTGGTTTAATGCCTAAATATATGGCCTATCATTGAACACCCAAATTGAAAAAGGAGTATCCTATTTTCTCCTACCTGGAAAGAGTAATTTTAGTCTATAAATAAGCTGGTGTATAAGGATAGTATGATCTTTGTTTCATCTTCTCTTAATGGATGAGTGATAGTTTGATAGTTGATAAGTTCTAAGTGAAGCCTAGATATGTGATCGTTTCCTCATATTCCTTTGTGGTACCATATATGGTTTATATTGTTAAATATGCCCAAATATATGCTCTTGATCTTATGATTGAGTGATTTTGATCTCCATATATATTTAATATTATGAAAGGGGTAATTGGTTTCCTTAATCAAGGACATGAATCTGTAGGACGAAGCTCAATATTCATTTAAAGATGCATCACAAGAAAAAAAAGGAACGTTTATAAATAGGGAGGATTCAAGAAAAATCTCCAGCATATAACCTTCTCAAAGATAGAAAAATCTACTAAAGTTTGGATATTATTGATGAAATAATGAATTTATTCTAAGTATTTTTTCCACCTTACACCTGTTATATGTTTGATGTTCAAATTGTGCGAGTTCGATACTATTTATATCTTTAGATACTCCTCCAGTGCAGAGTTGCTCTTGAGAGTTTTGTTCAAATAGACTTCTTTATCTCCTCTTTTTTCTTGTAATGCATGCTTTTGGCATTGGGCATATGAGAAGAGAAAATACCTTAAGAGTATGTTTCATAATGCTCCAAGGATCTCCCCTCTGTTCCCATGATCCTGTCAACTCCTTTGTTAGAAAGCAATGGATAATGGATATTGCCTTGGAGTATTGTGAACCATGGCCCACTGAACCATATGGGATTACGAGATTGCGAATGTAGGTGACTGAAAGTGCTCGAGCTTTCGAATGGTTCAAGCTTTTTTCTTCATCAATTTACAGGGAAGAGATGGCCTGTGATGAAGCTAAGCTTGAACCTGATAAGTTTGCTGAGAAAATACAATCTCAACAAAAGCTTCAAGAACAGGTTGATTCTCTGGTCTTTTCCTATGAGTTCAGAATTCTAGTGATACACACTAAGTTAGAAAGTCGTGTTCAAAATTATGTCATTTCAGCAATTTGAGATGTTAAAGAAGATGCGCAAGTTTCCTTGGGATGACCAGTCTTCAATGCTAGAGGAGGTAAACCTACCAACCCAAATTGTGTTATTTCCCTACAATGAAACACAAATTTAGGGCCTTTGTTTTGTTTTAAAATACAGCTTCAGAGCCAAATGGTCAATGCAAATTTTGATGATTCAGCTGCTGTATTGACAATTGAGCAAATCCAAGAGATTGCGAGGAGAAGAAGCCGATGATGGGGACAGGGTCAATTTATTTCCTTAGATACACCCCAATATTCAAGCATAAGCATCATACTAAGTTTCTTGTATTATAAGTCTGGTTTTATCTATTTTGGTTTCTTGTTTTATTTATGCAAACAAAGCATTTGTTATTGAATAACTTGATGGAAGTAAGGCATGTTGATTCAGATATATTTTTTGCATTACGTAAATCTTGAAAATGTAGTATATTTGCTTTGAAAAAAGAAAAGTAGTAAGTGTTATTTCAAGATGATGTTAGAAAACCCGTCTTTGAGAAGTGTAATCGGCACAACTGCGCTATTATAGAGCTGTACTTCCTTTTTGATTAATGAAAATCCGGGTAGGCGGTCTTCTCCCCCATTGAGTAACCCCCAAAAAAATAAAACAAAGAAAGTACTTAACATAAGAGAGAAGTAGTGGGTTTCTAGTCTTCATTGGAGATAGGAGCAGTGTTATTAAATTCCATTCGTTTCGGCTGAAGCTTTTGGATTTGAGGCATAAACTAAAGCGAAGCGAAGCCTGATGCTGCCGCTTCGGGTAGGTTCAAGCCGCGTCAGGTTGTTTCAGTTAGATTCGGGTCTGTTTTTGCTAACAAAGAAATAGCTATGTAAAAGTATTTTTTTAAAAAAATTTTTTATATATATTTTATATATAAATATCTAATTTATTTATATTAAATTAAAGAAAAAGTTTGAAATCTTCCCCCGAATAGGCCGAAGAACCGAATTATCGAATTGTTTCCTTTTTCTTAACAAATTGAAGAGGACTCCGAAGTGAATATGACATCATTGGATTGGAAATATAAAAGTGATGTTTAAATATGAAAATGAAAACATTGGATTGGTGCACGGCTCTTTATTTTGGACCATTGTAACTGATAAATGGTTAATGGCTGTTAAAACAACGAAGAGACGTGATGGTTCAAAATGCTTCAAAATGAAAACGTTCACAGGGCATTGAATGGACACTAGGAGTTCTTTCGACTCCCAAAACATTTCTGTTTACAAGCTATCATACATTTTCTGCCTCTCCCATGCATTGATCAAAGGAGATTAAGCGTGTGATCTTCTGTTTTCAAATATCAGGACAAATTTATCTTGAGAACTTATGTACAGTGAATAGTATCAGTTGGGGGTAAATATTATTTTGAGATAATGAATTGATGTGCCTGAAAACAAAATCTCTTTTCAAATTGTTTTGAAATATCTCTAACAAACAAAATTTTAAAAAATTTCCAGCATATTTTTATGAAGGAAAAGCATGCCATGATCTAATGAATGATGGAAAACCATATTCCGTTGGGTTCAAAATGATTAATGGAGATGGATTTTTGTTTTAATGTTAACTAGAAATTTTATTATAAAAAGAAGCAAAACTCCATAAGTATAATAGTAAATAAAGAAAAGAAGAGTACAATCGCTTCTACCGGGGATGACCTACTAAAACTTCCAAATACAACAGAACCCTCACTTTGGAAGGCTCCTACCTCACCTACAGCTTCAGACAACTATTACTAGACCATAAAAAGCACTTCTAAAGACATCCACCATAGAACCTCAACTCCCCTACACATTCTTGTTTGTCTAGACCTCGCATACCAGGGTTGCGTCGGCACACAACCAACGCCGAAACGGTGCCCAAAAGAATAACAAAAATAGCATGGTAGGTCAAAGGAGAAGTGAGAGAGAGAGAGAGAGAAAATGGGAGACTATCAAGCAAATGAACAAAAGTGAGTGAGGAGAAGAGGGATCAGAACAAGGGGGAGATGAAGAATCCACCTCTAACGATCCCCCAAAGAATGTATCTGACCACTCGCAGAAATTTCAAGCCATCAACAAGGAACATACAAAACCACAGGGTCCACTAGGCCGGTCAAGCTCCACCTTAGGCGTCAACCTAATTAGTTAAATTCACTCTATTCAAAGCCATCAAGGCAAGCACCCAATACCTGAGAAAATACCTGATATGATGTTAAACCTCAAAAAGAGGGGAAATCCTGTCTTAGATGTTAACCTACTAATGGTATAAGAGAGTCGAAAGAAGGGAAAGCGGCCGGAAGCTAAGGAAAAGATATTGATAAAAGGTGAAAAGCGGCGAGAGAAAACAACAGAAAAGGGATGGGAGGTAGAAGAGATGAAGCGGAGAGACAAAAATAGGATGAATGTGTGAAATTTCTAAGAATAAAGCCTCACCTCAAATCCTTGTCTAAAAAGTACTTTTTGCAGCGAAAATCTCTACAAGGGCTCTAAAATCAATTTCTAACACCGACAATAAAATTTGAAACTAAAAAAATAATATAGACCATACGAATCTGTAAACACTTATTTTTAAAGCAAAATAGACGGTCTAGATAATATATTATACTATACATTATTTTTCGAGTTTGAAATCTTAATTTTTTTTTCATAACCATAATTTCATGTGGAGATCATCGATGTAAAGGTTTTCATAATTTCATGTCGAGATGATCCATGTAAAGGTTTTCCAATGCTTTGACTTGCAATTTTGGATGAATTATGAAGTGGAGATTTACTTATTTTGATAATGCTGCAGCCCTGTTAAACCATTTTCCTTTTAAATTTCCAAAATGAAGTTAGGACTTGCGTAAATTTCACAAACTTCATTAATCATGATCTTCTCAATATAACCAGGCCGCAGTAGTTTTTTAATTTCACTTCGTTTCGTCATTACAGCCGAAATTTTCCGAAACCCACTGAAATTTAAAACGCACCTGCGATTAGGGTGGAGCCGGACGGCATCATCTGTACTCGGCTTTTTAAAAGTGGATTTTCCCGCTTTTTCATCCTCTTTCTGAAAGCTCATAACAAATGGAGGAGAGGGCCAAAGCTCTAGGCTTTTTTTGCTTTATTAGATAATAGCAAAAATGAAGTCCAGAGAGGTCACTCTCGTCTCAGTAGCTGCGATAGCCGGCGGCATTGCCTCTGCGTTCGCCTTTCACTTCTTTTCCAAGTCAAGAAAGCTCTCAACTTCCTCCTTTAATGACGTTAAAGATGGTCCTAAGCAGAGCCCCTTCGATCCGTCCAAGCGCAAAGGGTTAGTCTCTCACATTGTATCAAAATGTTCTCCCATTTCCCTTCTTCCCTAAACATCCCTATTTTGCTAGATGGATATGTTTACAGCTAGAAGTTCTCTCTCTCTATGCTGTCCTTTATATTGCAAAGTCTATTTTAATACAATTGGGAAAATTTAGGCCATTGTTATCGGCCTCGCTCAGTCCAGAGTTTTGTTCTGGCACACGGGGAGATTGATCTTGATTTTAGTTTTTTTTGGATCTCTGATCTCCACTTTCAGAACCTAAATGGTTAGGGGCATTGCCAACCCTTTGAACTTTCAAGATTGGGCTCTTTAATATTATCAAAATTAATTAGTAAACGTATAGTCTTAAAATTGTTCTATTTCATAAGCTTGCGATGTTTAATTCTAGTTCTCATTGGAAATTGTGAAATTAAATAATTCAGTTTTACTTTCTTACGCAATTCCCAAAGGTAGGATTGAGATCCCAGAAGATGCATTCAGTGGATGAAGGTCCTTTCCCTAAGGGTTTTATGGACTTTCGCGATCTCCTGCTTCCAATCTGGATTACATTCCTGATTCCAAAAAACTATGATTTAGACACTACCGCTGCATTTGGTTGCGTTAATGTTGTTTGGATAATCTTTCTTGTTCAATTTGTATTGTGAACTGATGGTTTGGTTGAATAGGGAACACATTTGATTTTCTTAACAAATTCACATAGTGAATTGATAGCTTTATTTGGTTTAGTTGTCTAATAGAGAAGCTTTCAACGTATTCATGATTCCCATGTATCTTGATTTACTCTCTCTCTCTCTCTCATCTCTCTCTCATTTTCCAGGTATTTGTCATGGGATGATTATTTCATGGCTATTGCCTTTTTGTCGGCCAAGCGTTCAAAGGATCCAAATAGGCAGGCGAGTTTACCTTTTGATATTTTAGTTCCCCAAATTAGTGAAATGGAAGTGGGGCTTATTTAATTATAACTATTCATATAAGTCTTTAAACCTAGACAGATCTGTGGAGGGGCAAAACGGGACGTCTAGGACCTGGATCGGTACCCCACCAGTTCCGAGCAGGCTTGGGTGATTTTTATAACACCGGAACTCCATATGCCTATCAGTTGTTTCACAAACTTTCATATTGGTTATCACACTCAAACAACCCTTTCATCAAAGTCAATCTCAAGAATGTTTAGAATATCAATGTTCACATCCTGATGCTTCTAACTCCTATGCATTCAAGATTGGTGAGGATTCATGTTGTTAATGTATATGCATTCAAAGCTTGGCAAGGATTAATGATATTTATCCCAAGTTTTTGCCTTGGTGGACATATCTGCAGTTTGATTCGGCTTTCTTTTTAAATTATGTTCTTAACTTCAGGTATGAAATAAGGTCAACATTCTAAAAAAAAAAAAAGAAAAAAAAGAAAAGAAAAGCCTTCAGGTATGAATGTAATGTAAAGGACACCACAAATAGGAATTTCTTTTTTTCTGGACAAGGGTGGAGTTCGATCTCTCAACCTAGTAATTGTGATTATGTACCTTATGGCATGCAACAGAATTGGGAACTCGAAATCTTACTAAAATGAGAACATAACTGAGAATTCAACTGCACTGTGGCAGTGTGGCCTTCATTCCTTTGTCGTAATTTTTCTATCATTGTGATCAACCTGGATTATTACTTCTACAACTTGCTTTTTCAGTTATATGAATCAACTGCTTAAAAGTATGCAATGCAGAAAATATGAACCTATCATAACTGTAATTCACACAATTAAATTGTGAAGAAGGTCAGTTCAGCGATTTACAAATAGAGTAGAGTAATCCATTTGGAAGAATTCATCTTATATCCTCTTGTATATTTAGCAGCATCTTGATGTGGTTAAATTGGTGCTTACAAGCACAGATATTCATTTGTCAAAGTAAGATATTGGAACATCCGATATACTTGTATAGAATTTGTTATTAAAGCAAGCCCTTCTTTATCTATTTCTTATTCATTATGATGGCTGTAATAATTAGCCTTCCTGCAAAGCTTTTATTCTTAGATACAATGGGGTGCTTATATTGAGACATTCAGCATTTCTAATGGATACCTCATAAAGCCCAAAGAATATTGCAGCCATTCGACATGACAATATGTATGGTTTTCTTGTTGCCACCCACATGGTTGGCCTATTCACCAAACTGATATTAAGAATGATTTACTCTTCATATCAACAGCTTCTAAGATTTAATGATTCCAGATATCCTGAGTATGCAGTTTACCTAGTTCCTATGAATTCTTTCATTGCACTGTAAAATAGAGTTTAATATAGGGAGTTTTGCATTTTACATAGTCCTATTATTTTAAAAGCGTTTCTTGAATCATCTTTATTAGTCGGTTTTTTATATGATTTCATAGTTGCATACTCATAAACCTTTTCAAATAGTTTTGTTTCTCATCATTTTTTGTTTTTGGTCCCTTGAAGTATGTGCCTAACTTATTTGATAAACGATTGCGAGAGTATGGAAAAATATGGTCTGCTTCCATTGAACTTCTCTTAATAATCCTGTAATGTTTATTTGTTTTATACATTCTGTGTTATAAGCTTTTAATGCTAATCACGGGAATTTTGATTTCTGTAATAGCCATGTGTGCAGGTTGGAGCTTGTTTGGTTAGCCAAAGCGGAATAATACTCGGTAACATGGATATCATTATATTGGTGGATGCAATAGCTTTGCACCATGTCTTTACATTTTTTATTCAATTTACTGTTAATGCATATGCTCTTCTAGAATGGCGATTTGGAGTGAAATCTGTTGGAAGGTGTTGATCTTGGTGGTAGTTGTTTAATTGGAAAGTTAGTTGATTATCTGGGTATGGTAGGATATCGATTGATTACTTATCGATTATTGCATGAAACTTGTACCATGTGGCACTTTCTCTCCCAGTGATTTTATCATTACTGGAAGCAAGACAGCTATGCTTCCAATCCTTGCGTGTAAAAAAGTGGGTCACTGATTTGTCACTGTAGATGTGCTTTTTGAAAAATATAGTTAAAATATGTAGATATATGAAACATGCATTTTAAATGTCTTGTAACCTTAAATTTACATAATCTACAACCTTAATTTTAACCAAGTTAAGAACTCTACCCCATTCTCCCTTTTATGAACTTTGCCTAGCATTAACTCTAAACCTCATAAGTTGTGGGGACTCACATTGTATACTATCTCCTTGTTCACTATCTTATTATATACATGATTTGTATATAATAAGAGTGTTATACTGTAATAAAAGTGTGACTGGTGTTATGCAAATCTGTTTGCAGATATTTCACTCTTATGTAAGTTGTTTGACTTATCCTTTTAACGACCTATTTTCTTACAATATGCCAGTCAATCTCATTGCTTTTCAATCCATTCATGGAAAATAGGATTGCAGGCAATATTGAATTCTTATTATCATTAAACAATTCTATAAGTTGAGAGAACACAAAATGTAGTTTTGTCATGAGATGTTGATTTACATAGCTCGCATATTTAGGTGCCACAACTCCATGAGCGGCTTCACATCATTCTTGGGAGATCCACTTCCAATTTAGATGAATGTTGATAAGGCCATTTTGAGATCCGGGAATCTCTAATTTGATAGGCATATTTGGTATTTGTCATGATCTGATTTATGTTTTTCTCATGGCAGGTATAGGGTATAATGGATTCCCAAGGGGCTGTTCAGATGACAAGCTTCCATGGGCCAAGGTAATTCCAATTGCAGGGCTTACATGTTTATTACTTCTCTGTCTAGACTAATGCATCATTGTTTTTTCTAATTCTATTTCAGAAATCTTTAACTGGGGATCCTCTACAAACGAAATATCCGTAAGTTAAGCTTCATACTGCTTCATTTTCCATATTTCTCTTTTGGTAGTATTTTTTGAATGGGTTGATAGCTTTTTTATTTAGGAGAAGCTCATCAGCAGACCCATTACTCTTTTGTCATGTTCCCATAGCAGAGTCGTAGATTGCTGACTTGATCAGTAATGGCCATAATTCTTATTAACATTTGATAGACTATGGGTGTGCTAGATTATGTACGCCATGGTAAAATATTATAGTTGTATAGAAAGTCTTGCTTTTTCTTTCTCTTGTATTCTTAATTCTTTGTAGTTGATAGTAACCTTGGGCTGAATAGTGTCCTTTTATCTGGCATTTCTTGAATATAAGCTAGAAGGCTCCATTATTTTACTCAATGAGAAAAATTTATTCTCCCAGTCTTAACATCTTAATGGGCACTTGGAGAAAAAAAGGGAATCAAATTGGGTTCATCCAAGTAATGGAATGAGGGCCTTCCTTTGCAGCGAGTTTCTTCTCAGGATTACAAGCAGGCAATATACTTGCCATTTAACATTTTAAATTGCAATTGATGTATTTATGACACATTCTGCTGAAATTTATTTGCATTAACTATTACTATTTGATATTATCCCATTTAACATTTTAAATTTCAATTGATGTATTTATGACACATTCTGCTTAAATTTATTTGCATTAACTATTACTATTTGATATCAATGAGTTTTTTCCCTCTTAACCCATTGGACCATGCAATTAGATGTTCTGGTTGTATTCTATAGCTCAGGAAAATGTGAAGGGGCTTCAAGCTTGTTTTCTTTTCAAGTTGGAGACTTCCATGGAGAAACTAGCCTTATTTGGCTCTTGGTGATGATACTCTTGGGCTTGTATTTTGGCATTGTTTCTAAGCCTTATTTGTGTTTGCTTTTGGAGAAATTGTGCAGGATCTTATGGTTTGCTATTGTTTTGCTGGTTAACATTTTGTATTTACAACATAGACTTTGGCAATGAAATTTTTGTGAAGTTTAGCTCTATTGGCCTGGCATGATGGGCTTGCTTGCTAGCAATTCGGCATGGATGCAGCTATTGCTCAATAGGTTCACAGTCAACCCCATACTCTGTAACACCAACTAAAAGCTCAGATGGCCACACTGTTACTACCTGATTTGTTAGTGGTTGTTTCTGATCAGTATGGAAGGTGGTTGCCAATTGAACACCTTCTACTGGCTTCAGTCAGAAGATTCGATCCTTGATTTTCCAGTGAAGAACACCACGGCTATGGGCAATGTTCGAGCCCACATAGCAATTGCTCCATCTAACATTTAATCTGTGGCTCAGTGAACTTCAGACCAGGATTAGCTGCAAGTCCAGCAAGATTATGCTCCATATACCCAAGCATAAACGTAGAAACTTAGCTTAGCAAAAATTCTTTTAGCTTATTTTTATTAACTTAGTAAAAAATATAGAAAATAATTTTAGCTTTATTTGTACATTCTCTTATTGGGTATATTTTTATTCATATACAGGACTAGATACATTTTGACAAACGCTCGATATATTGAGGGAATTATAAGACAAGGGTTCTAATGAATGCTGGATAAAGTCTTAACGAGCAATGGATAAAAGATACGTGTAAGTTGGATAAGCTTAGCCCTTGAAGATATACCTTGGATGTTCAATATGCTCCTTAGTCACCATATGAGAATAAGTACATTCTAACAGATGCCTGATAAGCTGAAGATGTTAATATGAGAGCAAAGGTGTTTTGACGAATGACTGATAAATTGAAGATGTCAATATAATGCGGAGTTTTTGACGCATGCTTGATAATTGTCTTAATAGACGGTCGATAAGATATGAGCATGGTTCTTGATAAAGCCTCCTGAGATATGCCCTTGATGTAAAGATATGATATGAAAGATATCATATATCTAGGATTCATCATATGAAGGCTCCAATATGCCTTTAGTGTCCTGACTCGTCAGTCAGCCCCTATATGTTTTGACTTACGACCGATAATGATATGATGCCAATGACCCGTTAGTCAAGCATGTTCATCTTTTGACTTATGGTTGATAAAAAAAGATATTAAAACCATCTCATTATGAGCAGGTTCTAGGATCCATATATTCCTAAGGTCCCCCTATATGCCTATCCATGTGATATGTGGAGGAACCTCATGCTGTTTGATAATATATTTTCCTGATTCAATCGTCAGTTATGCTTGTACATCATGACTTACGGTCTATAATAAGAGATTATGAGGACGTTTCAATTTGAGACGAATATATTCTTAAGACATCAATATGCTTCTCCACTGGATATTGGAGGAGTTTTGGATGAGATGTGACATGCCTCTTTTAATTCATCGTCAGTTAAGGAGATAAGGCTTAATCAACAGGGAATAAGGATACCTTGTCATGTGATGTCATAATGATGTAAAATCTTTAAAAATATCATGAGGCCTCAATATGCTGCTGTGTCCAAGAATTATACAAATTGGACAAAAGTTGGAATTGGTTTAATCCGGTATCCGTATCCACCGTTAGTTAAGATCATAGTTAGCAAGTCGGGGACTTTTAATAAATCGGCTTACCTTAAAATCGGGAAAAAATCGTTTTTATTTTAAAAAGTCGGATGTGGCAAAAATACTTCATGTAAAGCTATCGCCAATATATCCGACTAGGCTCAAAAAATTGGAGTCAAAAAAATCGGATAAGTCAAAATGTTAGAAATTTTGAAATTCTAAAAAATAAAAATTATGTCAAAGCTAAAATCCCTTTGTACTCACCCAAAATCCCTTTGTACTCACCCTACAATACATTTCCATCTCACGCTATCTCACCCTACTTTCATTTTCACTATCATGATAGCATCTCCACCATACATTTCTTTTTCTCTCCTCACACATCTTTCCTTTCTCTAAAACATCCCCCATAAAAGAAGAGGCAGAGAAAAGAAAAATCGCAGGGGTTTTTCGTAGGCAGAATGACTCCTTCATCTTTGAAGTGAATGGAGAGAGCAGTTCATTCAAAGCAAGAGTGAAGCAGGGCAGGCAACAATCCCACAGGCAAGGGAAAGAGTCCAGTCCCAGCTGGATAGAGACAACTTTGCAAGCCAGTACCTCAGCTAGTAGTATTGAAAAAGGGCACTAATCGCACCTTTGAAATTTCCCATGGAAGAAGAAGTTGAGAGAGAAGAAAAACCACAAGGGTTTTTGCACGGCAGAAGAAAGGGCACAGATTGCACCTCTGAAATTCCCCATAAAAGAAGAGGTAAAGAGAGAAGAAAAATCACAAGGGCTTTTGCAGGGCAGAAGAAAGGGCACAAATTGCACCTCTGAAATTCCCCATAAAAGAAGAGGTAGAGAGAGGAGAAAAGTCACAGGGGTTTTTGCAGGGCAGAAGAAAGGGCACAAATTGTACCTCTGAAATTCCCCATAAAAGAAGAGGTAGAGAGAGAAAAAAAATTACAGGGGTTTCTAGAGGGCAAAAGAAAGGTTCTTTACACAATAATTTTGTTTATTCTGCATCTTTAAAGAAAATCATGCTGCACAAAGATTCTTTACTCTGCATCTATATTATCTTTTTTACACAATAATTTTCTTTACACAATGATTTGTATATAAACAGTGTTTTCTTTGCACAATAACTACTAATATATGCATCTTGTTGAAGTTAAAAAGAAAAAAAAAAAAAATCATACCTTCAATCTGAAAATGTGGCTGTCAAGAAGAAGAAGAACATAGCATAAACCCTAAATCCTAACAATACGTAATCTATTGGGGATTTCTGTTTTCGGATTTTTTTTTGTGAAAATAATATGTTCTTTTACAGGTTACATAGATTAGGAAAACAATTGTTTCTGTTTCTAAAAAAATTACAAGTAAAAAAAAAAAACCGTTTTTGTGGTCCCTTTTTTTCGGTTCCTCATAAAGACGCGCTTTTAACGGTATTATGAAAAAAAACGCGTTTTTTTTACGAACTTTAAAAAAATACAGCGTTTAGAACATTTTTCAAAAATTCGCCCTTTTTTTGAAAAATTCGGCGATTAGTCACTAAACTGCTAACTATGGTCAAGATATGCCTTGACTGATGCCCCAAAACGTTTTCTTGGGATTGAGCTGAGACTCATAGGAAATCATATTTGAGGCATGATATCCCTCACTTTGAAGTTTCATATCATTTGGAGGTGGTTTAACCCATCATCCGTATGCCTCGGCAGTTAAAACCTTAAAAGCTTTATACTCCGTATGTTACAACTAGGTTAACACCTAGTTACCAAAATTGAGATTTTTCTCTTGATATGAAGGCTTTTCTCATGGGACCAGCACCATTAGATTATTGACTCGATGCCCTATCACCCTTAAAAGATGTGGCATTGTTTGATACATGTGATAGAAGCGGTTGCACCCGTAATACACTGGTTTTGCTGATGTAATATCTAGTAGAAACATAGTAACTTGGACGGACGATATCTCTCATCTGTGATCCATTTAAGGCGAAACTTGGACCATTAGGTTTGTCACTAAGTCCTCTTTCATCTCTCTAAATTTCGTGTTCAATGGATCTACCATCAGGAAGCGGTTGAGGAATTACGAAGGCATCCCAGAGCTATGTTGCAGAAGATTGACTAACGGGCGATAAAGAGATAACTGATTCTTGATTTTGAAGGTCAATCCCATTCGGCTTCTTTGAGTTTGGCCAACCCGCCCCTACGAGAGAATTATCTCTGCCCATTCCCATTATTGGGATTATCAACCAACATTTTCCTAGCCCCGGAGATCTCTTGTGGAGCTCTTTCTGTTTCAAATAAAAATAGATCTCCATCAATACTCTCCAGCCCTAATAAGCATTCCATCTGATTTATGTATTATTAATAGGTAGCTTCCTATCCTAGATATCACGAGGAAGTGCCCTGTGCATGAGAGCATAATGTCACTGAATGCGTGTTTGAATTTGAATATTTTGAAGATGAGCATTAACTGAAGCATGTGATTATCATTAGAAGACACTTGTGCGGAAATACAGATTGATTTTAATTCATATAGTTATCAAGATAAACAACGTAATTACCATCATGAAGATCAACGCGTGAAGATGCAGATTAATACCAGCGATGTGGATTAACAGATGGTTAGACATTGAAGATTTTTGTGATTATCAATTGAAGTTTGGTGGTTATCCACTGATGAAGTTTATATAAGCCCGTCTATCGATCAGAAAGGGGTTCGCTTATTTTTGGGGTTTGCTTCAGTCTTAATTTTTAGAGGTTAGACTCTGTTAGATTGAATCATTGTGTTTAGAGAGAGATAGAGAGTGATTGTGTACACGGTGTGTGAAGAAAGTCCACTTCAGGATTGTCTTCTGAAACATATCTGAGATAGAGAGAGAGAAGTTTATCTTACTTTGCTTGTGATCCACTTGAAGCCCGTTCTGAAGAAGGAGCAGACTCAAGGAATAGTATCCCTGCATTTAAACTCATGTATACGGGCCGATATGCTCATTAGTATTATTCCTTTTTTTCATATGTCAGTATATTTTCTTTCTTAGAAACAAATGTATATGTTTCAAGACTTGAATCAAGGGTATTCGGTCTAAGTGTAGACTGGTGTAGATTGTAACATAGGATTAAACATCTGGAATTGTTCCATTCCCAGTATATGATATAAAAACCTGTGTTTCTATGATATGAAATGCACAGTCGAATTTGGCTCCGAGTGTGATGTGCTCTGGTCATTGTTTGGTGTCTAATATTTGTTTAAACATCTCAATCAATATAAGCATCGCATTTTTTGGAACGTCCACCTCTACTTGTCCAAGGATATACCTTTCTAAATTCCCATACTTGCATGGCCTTTTTTTGTGCTCTCTTTAGATTTCGTTCCATTTGTTAATTTTTTCTCTTTGGAATGAAGTGTTTTTTGTGCTGCAATTTGCGTTTGATTTTGTCTCATATGCTCCTATCTCTATTTGTAAACCAGGTCTTAACATGTGGTTATGCCACCTACTGCTTTCACTTTAATTTAAATGTTAATTTTCAGGACCACAATTATCCCTTGGCTTGAGAAATAGAATTTTAACTATGAAAACAGCTATTGTCCATGTCTGATGGTTCATTTGTACTGGCAAATGGGTTAAAGATGCTCCATCTAAGAGTTCATTTCTACCCATAGCTAAAGAATTGAAATCAAGGCCTATTGCTGTATTGTGAAAATGTGAAGCTTGAAGTGATGTTTCTTTTTAGGCATGTTTCCTAAGACTTTGAGGTTTCATTTTATTTTATTGCATACTACATTTTATAGAAAACATTGACGGATTTGTAGCTTGGGTGTTTTCCCCTTCTTGCAGTTATGTATGCCATGCTGAAGTTAATGCCATATTGAATACCAACCATGCCTCTGCCGCTGGACAGGTAAGATCCAATACTTTTCATGGTGGACACTACTAGGTTGCAGTATTGAGCCCCACTATGATGCTCCAAGGACATCAAATTGATTCATGAAAATAAGGAAAAGTGTACCTAAAAGTCATTGGAATTACTATAGATTATGCAGGGGGTCCGGAAAATTGAAAATAGCGGGACAAATGCCATATAAACTAAGTAAATGAGGAAAATAATGAAATATCGTAAGTGTTGGAAAAAAAGAAATAATAAATTAAAGAAGTATAAGTATCAATTATGGAAATATTGTAATATTTAATTATTAAAATGAACGGCAATTCACAGTGTAAACCTTAAACTCTAAACCCTAAACCTTAAACACTAAATATCATATTATTTTAATGTGTAATAATAGAAAAAGTGAAAAACACAAGTAAAACAATGTATATTTATATATTGCACAAAGAGAAATACTTATTTTCCGTATTTAAGAAAAATACTGGTAAAACAATGCACATGCATAATATATTGTACAAACACTTCTGCCAGTGTTCATATCCTTTCCCTTCATCTTACTGAGATCCTCATCACACCCCTTCAAGTGATTACAACATCCCTCTTAATTAAGTGGTGGTGGATCTGCCTGCCCGCTCCCATGCATTTTTGTGCTTGCAACACTGGAATTCCCATATGTATGAGATAATGAATTGTTCTAAATTTTCTAGGAGGAATGACTATGGTGTAATTTTCTCAGAATTGACTGGGTTACTAATGTAGGGCATTTTATTGCTCATGAATTTAACTACACCTGTAATCTCTCCATCTTCCACCTCAAGACCCCATGGATGCTTCAATCGTCCCTTTTACCCAGCTCTCTCATGAATTGGTCTCTTTTCTGCCACCCCTTCATTCCTCTTTTATATTTTGGCCTAGAACTCCTTCACTTTCCTTGGAAAATCTGGTTGTAAAGACCCAAGCAGCAGTCCTCAATCACCACACATAATGTTTTAGGGGTATCTCCACTTTATCTTCTCCAAATATGGTCTTGCGTGCTGGGAGTTTTCTCCATTATTGGCTTTCTATCAGTCCTCAATCTCCAAAATTTCTCGCAAACCTTCGTGATGGCCCAGGATATCAGCGCCCCTTTGAAGGGGCTTCCTGATGGTTTTAATCCTGATAAATGATGGGTTCCATTGTTCCAAGAATGATAAAGAGCACCCATTTCTTGTTGCAAACCTCCCTAGGATTGAAAGGGCTTCTATTCAGTAAGTTAAGGAACAAGGTGCCACGTTCTGTAAATTTGATGCTCACTGGGATGGCAGTATTCCCTGCTCCAGTAGTGCCTTCTCGGTTTTAGTCATGGATTCTTTGTTCTTTCTTTCTCATATTTTAGATCATTATATTTCCAAATCTTCTACTACAGATTGATTAGATAAAAATCATGGCCCATTAAACTTAGAAAGTGTATGTAGTCATTCGGGGGGGAGGGGGAAGTGGTACTGTATCTGTTAGATGACTGGTAACTACAATTGCACTTCTTGCTTTCAATTGCCAATTAATTAGTATTATCCTTTCTTTAGATCTACTTTTTATGTTTGCTACGAGAACAGGTAATGTAATTTTTTTTTTTATAATTAAACTGTTGCTTGTGCAGAGGCTATATGTTACAATGTTCCCTTGCAATGAATGTGCCAAGGTTATAATTCAGGTTTGTGGGACTATATATTTACTATCTGACATGACTTCGATGGTATAAACTCAAATTAGTTCTGGTTCTCTACTTCTTGTCATTCATTTCTAGTATCTCTTTGTTTTCTTTAGTTTATCGAAGCATGTTACATATTCTGTTTTTAACATATTAAGCATGAGCCAATTCGGTGTAGCTTTTCATTAATCATTTATAATTTGCAGTTCCTTTCACCTCTCAACCCTATATATGTTCTGACACACTTTCCTGAGAACACATTCACATTACATCTGCTTTTCTAGTTATTTGTGTACATGGAAAAGACCTGAACCATGCTTCATGATTGTAAAGGAAACTGCTTATTGCAGTCAGGTGTCTCTGAAGTCATCTACTTCATTGAAAAGAAATTGGATAACTCGGATGCTGCATATATTGCTTCACATAGAATGTTATCAATGGCAGGAATCAAGGTAAACTGTGCTTCCTTCTTAAATTTACAATAGATAGTATAAGTTCTTAGACAATTACTCAGACTAGAGAATTATGCAGGTGAGGAAGCATCAACCAGAGATGCAACAAATAGTAATACAGTTTGAATAACTTCAGATTCCTATTGTCTATTTTCGGATGAAATACTAGTACGACTGGTCTTTTTTTAACTCTTTTACTCTTGCATGGAATCTGGATTAAATCCTGTGGTCACGGTGCTATTTTGAGTAAGTTGTGTATCATATGTACTTTCTTGGGGAGGCAAGCATTAAGGTCTTGTTGTATAGCTCTGCTCCCATTCTGTGTATCTACCCATATTGATTAATGGTGTTCACTCGTCAGAAGGAATGTCACATCCTTATATGGCTGAATACGAACCCTGTCTTTGTTTTATATTTCCTTAGGCACATGGTGAGAGATGTTCTAACCAAAGTTGTCTTCATTAGAGAGCAATTGCATTTTCTATTAAAATATTAGTATATTTAGGGGAAAAAATGTCCTTGGGGTGGAATTTCTGTTCACCATTTTTGCTGTTTTAACTTCTGCATTAGTGAACATGGAATTAGAATCCCAAGTTTGCATTCCTCATTTTAGGAAGTTCACCTCATCTTTTTAATCCTCGTCTTTTGTATTGTTTGCCATGTCCCCCTTCTTTCTTTCTCTTTCTCTCTCTCTCTCTCTAAAACTCTCTAAATTGTCTCTCTAATCATGCCCTTTCTCTCTCTAAATCCTCTCTTTAATTACGCCCTTTCTCTCTCTAAATCCTCTCTTTAATTACACCCTTTCTCTCTCTAAATCCTCTCTTTAATTACACCCTTTCTCTCTCTAAATCCTCTCTTTGATCATGTCCTTTCTCTCTAATCATGCCCTTTCTTTCATTAATTCCTCTTTTTAACTATCTTCTCACTCTCTCTAAGTCTTCTAATTGTGTCTTTTCTTTCTAACTCCATTGTCTCTCCAACTGTGCTATTTCTCTCTTACTCTTTTTCCTCTTCCTAATCATGTCTTTTTTCTCTAAGCTCTCCTCTCTCTCTAACAGTGTCCCTTATCTCTATAAAACCTGTCTCTCTAGATGTGCCCTTGCTCTTACTATATCATTTCTCTCTCTCTCTCTCTCTCAAAGTCCTCAAGTCCTCTCTGTCTAACTGTGCCCTGTTTGGTGTGTGTGTGTGTGTGAAGCCTAGTCTCCGTGAAGCGTTCTTAGATTTCCATGGAGCTTGTTCTGTAGTTGAGAACTTGTAGACATTATCAAGAAGGTATTCGAAAACTTCCAGATATCCACAGTTCTAGCTTCCAGATTTCAGGAAATCCCTTGCTTCTAGTTACCAAATGTACCTCGAGAAGTTTGAGGCCCAAACCACTATGCTAAGAGCAGAACTGCTATGACAGATACAGTGAACTTAAACAAATTATATAAATACATACACTCCAATCCAGGATTACATTACAAGTCCTCCTCCTTAGAAATACAACTCCTGATCCAGTCAAAATATTACAGCCATGTCTGATTTCTGATCCAGCAATACCTCCAAAGCCGATGTACCTTTCCTCACTTAGGGGTGAAGGCCTGAACAACAGAAAAATTGGTGGAGTTAAAGCCTTGTTAGATAAACATATAGAATGATATGCCTACATCCGCGCACATATGAGAGAGAGAGAGAGAGAGAGGTACTTCCATGCTACACATGGACGTGAACTTCCAGAGAGAGAGAAACAAACACCTCTACACTAGTGCACATGGACATCCCCAAACCACATGTTGATACTAACAAACTACAGACATGTATATCTAAAGATTGAGCAGTGAATTCAATGCACAGTTTCGATAATTAGGTGTGGGACATTGTAATTACATATCATATGATAGTGGGAAAGCCCTAGAAGCAAATAAGATGCATACTGCGGAATAATGCTTAAACATGTGTGCACTTATATCTTATGTTTACACACCCAGACATATGTATTATTTATACATAGGATAATCATGGTTGCCTAGTATTTACTCAATCGTGTATGCATGTACACGACTTTCATGCATACAAATATATACATGCATATAACCTAAGAAACAACTGGGGCATGAAAGCACACAATTATAAACACCTCTCCATGTATGCCTCTGCAACTTCTATTGCATACTAGATAATAGTCACAATAAAGGTAGTAATATGCATGCACACCGTCATAATTTATATATACATGATCTTACACGTGCATACAAGTTCATGCATAGGCAATCATTGTTACTTATATGAATGTAACCATGCTTACCTATTGATACATGCATGTTCATATAATCTAACACATATATGTGCATGCATGTAATCATCCATGAGTCTCACATCACACAATTGCACTAATGCACGCATAGATGCATACATACACGTGAAAACAAATAGGTTCATAATAAATTTGTAAGTTTTTATGAAGAAATTTGCTAGACAAGCACAAAGAGATTTGTCCCTTGGCTTGTAGTCAATGGTGTGACACCCAATTACATCAGGTCAAAGGGTCCAAAAATGAAAACCATAAGGTAGAATGATCAAACAGAGTACTCACACTGAAGATGGTGGCATGGCCAGGGTCAGCAAGGTGGGCAAAAAGGTTATCGATGGGTCCAGTGCCTGTATAGACGGCTTGGAACCATGCACCCATGACTGCCAACATAGCCAATCTCCCATTCTTGATCTCCTTAGTCCTTAGCTCCTTAAGCTGCTCAGGTGACCCAGATCCCCAACCAAGTGGGTCAAACCATAGGCCACCTGGGTAACCCACATCGGTGCCCGTAAGCTTGTTGTTAGGGAAGATTGGGTCAGTATTGACACACCCTGGCTTTATGATATCGGCCCACCTTCTACCCTCAGCCCAACCGATGAATATGAGCTCAACTACAAAGAGGGTGGTGGTATCGGTGAAGTACTCTTGCTCACCAGCTGTGTACCATGAGGGGGTGTTGAGAATGCCCAATTTTGTAAGGAATTCAGGGATGAAGATGCCTGCAGCACCAAGCATAGCCCACCGGCAGTGGACCAGCTCTGCTTGTTGGTTCCATCTTAGGCTTTCAGGGTCAGAACCTGCAAGTCCACCAGCGAGCTTGAGAGAAAATTTAGGGATTGGTCTTCAATGTTTTGTTAAGAAGAAATCTATCAGTTTTGTATATATGGTAGTTTTGTATATATGGTAATAATGGTACTTGCAGTAATAGCAACAGGGGTAGCAACATGAGCAGTAGCAGTGGCAGTGGTCAGAAGCAAGAATTGCACTTAATCTTTGAATCTGATGAGGAAAGTAAACTATGTTTCTGTAGTATGGTAATGTTAATATTAGTAATACTGTACTAGTACTAGCAAATTGTAGTGATTAAATGAAGAAACTAGTGTTCCAGAGTCCTTATGAGGAGTACAAAAGACATGGCGAGAAAATAATATGAACCTAGTGAGTGTCATCTAGAAGAACGAGGATTCTCTTTCTATTATCATGAAGTCGTGATCACAATTATTTGGTGGAAGTCCATAAGAGTAGGTATATTTAATAAAATCAAGAAAATTTCAGAAAATATAAATAACATTATGGATACAACACATACCAAGCCCAAGAGGATCGAACCCGAAGTCTCCAGGAAGGCTGTATTCAAATAATCGAATACATCAATGCGAGAAATCACTCATAGCAGATGAAAAGAATAGAAACCCTTTTCTCTATGTGCAAACTCTCCCTCTCTCTCTCTCTCAAAAACCAATTCACCTTCCATCAAGCCATTCAGGAGGGGTGCTGCCAGGAAACCAGAGAGGCCTTTCAGAGGCAACAGCTGCAGACACTGTCAGGGATCTCCTGGAGACAGGAACCCATACCTTGCCCTGTCTAAGTGACCTTCCTCCCAAGAAGGAAGCTTTAACATTCTTCTGAGAGCTGAACCATATGACAATATAATAAAATTTAGAGACTTTCTTGTACATGAGAACCTTTTTCTTTTTTTAAATGTTTGCAAGTGAAAACTACTAAGAGAAAAAGTCTCCCACTTTTAGATGATCCTTATAGGGTGAGATTTCGTACGATGTGAGACCCAAGTAGGTGTAGGTTAGTATCATGATTGAGGGATTCAAAAGTGAGGATGTTTCATGCAATTTCTATTCACATGGAAGTAGATAATGTATTATGATGGTCAAAGATTTTTAAAGTAAGAAGATTCAGATGTTCCTTTTCAAGGGGGAAGCTTGGGGTGAGTTCCCATGAGTTATGATTGTACTGTGGTTGATGGTTTTGGGGCAAGAAAATGCAGACAGTTTTTGACAAGAAAAGTATTCTAGAATGAACTCAAGCTGTTGAAAGAGTTTTGAATCGAGAAAAAATAAAATCAAATTCTCTGAAGCAAAAGAGGATTTTGAATGAGTAGTCAAAGTTGTCATGACTACTGAAAGGCCATAGACTTCTAGATTAACAAATTTCTATGGAATTCTGTGATCAAATATATACTCAATTGAGAGCCAACAATCCAAAAGTGAGAATTTTATGGAATAGTTTTAGATTGAGAATTCTGTGATCATTAAATAGTTCTAGATTGAGAAAATTTTAAGAAACTCTCGAAGCAAGAAGCAATGCTCAGTGAGAAGTCAAAAGTATCACAACTAGTTCAAAGGTTTTAGACTTCTAGAGTAATAAATTTTTATGAAATTCTGTGATCAAAGTATAATAGAGTGAGACCAACAATCTAAAGTGAGAGAGAGAAGTCTTTTTACCTGGAAGCGGAGATGGTCGCAGCAGCGATTGTCGAAGAAGATGCACAAACAGAGGCCATTTCTGCAACTACCTTTTCCTCTCTTTTTTCTCTCCTGGTTTTTCCTTTCTCAGTTTTTGACAGTGGGAGAGGGTATTGGATTTGTAAGCATGGAAGGGGCTTATCCAATGGAGATAGGAGATGTGTTTCTGATTGGATCAGGTGTTGACACGCGGCACACGGAATCTAATATGAGCCCCCCAGCCTCTAGATCCATGCTGAAGTGTACAATGAGGAGCTGGTGGTTCTTGTTAGGGCAAATGTGGATCTTTTGGATTCTTCCTTGTTATAGGTATTTTCTCAAATGTTTAGGGCTTCAAGCGTATTTGTTCAAATTATGGAAAATATCAAGATGGCCCTAATTTTGGTGCTGTATTATCGTAACTAGTCCTCTGATTTTGGAAAATTCCGTTGGTCCACTCGATTGGTCTCCGCCACTTCAATTAAACAGGATCTAAAATGTTCACCATCTATGTTAAAGAAGAGTGGACACGGCCTTTGGAAAGTCTCGCTCGTTAATTTTAAGTTAGTGTCGGGGGCTTTACTGAAACGTGGAAGTTCTAGGGTGTCGGAAACTTGAATTATTCATATCCGAAAGTTCTAAAAGGTTGCAACCTTAAACAATCCAAGATGTACCTCCAAATTTTATCATTTTGGTGTACAAAACTATTAGGATTGTCTGAAAGGGTGCGGTCTCTATAAGGTTGCATCTTTAAACAATCCAAATTTTATCGTAATATGTAATTTTGGTGTAAAAAAATTCTTAGGATTATCTCAAAATCTATTTTATTATCTAATTATAAAATTTTAAACTTAAAAAATGGTCAAAATCAAGTAGATCTATAAATATATAAAAATCTTGAAAATGAACGGTCTAGATAATGTGTTACAAGATGCATTATTTCTGAGACTCACAATCTTTTTTCTTTTTTTTTTTTTTCTAATTAGAGAGTTTTTCAACATTAAAACAACATTCTCTTATAGGTTTTTAAGGTGCATCTGTAATTCTACATGTTAAGGTTGCAACCTTATATAAACTTTTTCCTTATTTGAAAATCTATTTTCATATCTAATTATAAAAAAGGTGGTTTCTATAAGGTTGCAACCTTAAACAATCCCATTAAGGCGCACTTCCAATTTTTATCATAACATATAATTTTTCTCTAAAAAATTCTTATGATTATCTAAAATTCTTTTTTCATATATAATTATAAAATTTTAAACTCCAAAAATGGTCAAACTCAAATAGATCTATAAACATATTCAAATCTTGAAAATGGACGGTTCAGATAATGTGTTGCAATATGCACTATTTTTGGGACTCAAAATCTTTTCTTTTTTCACAAGCGCACATCTTGTTGTCGAGATGATCAGTTAGAGGGTTTTCCTATATTAAATAACCTTTTCCGATGGATTTTTGAGGTGCATTTATAATTCTACATTTTAAGGTTGCAACCTTATATAATCTTTTTCCATTATAAAATTGGAAAAATTGCAAAACCCCCTTAAAATTGACTTTTTACGCACTTTACCCACTCAACGTTTCTTAGCAACTTTCCACAAAAAATCATGTTTTCCCGCTAATACCCCTATACAAAATGTTTTTTGGATAAAAATACCCTTCCCTCATGTAATAAATCATTTTCGGATCCCAATAAAAGAAACATCGGACCACACTTGTATAATGCTCGATTGCTCATTTCAAAACGCCGGCTACTTCAAAATGTCGAATTGCTCATTCAAGTTGGACTGCAAATTTAAAACGTCAAACTGCCCAATCCAGCAAAAAATAATCATCGGACTGCCACTATGAAATGCTAGATCGGCCATTCCAGCAAAAATAATTGCCAAACCGCCCTCTCCAATGAAAATAATTTGTTATGTGAGGGAAGGGTATTTTTATCCAAAAAAATGAACTTTTGTATGGGGGTATTTGCTAGAAAAAGTTGGGTGGGGGTAAAGTATGTAAAAATTTCATTTTGGGGAGTTTTTTGTAATTTTCCCTATAAAATTTTAAAGTCCAACAAAGGTTTAAATCAAGTAGATCTATAAACATATGAAAATCTTGAAATAAACGGCCTAGATAATATGTTGCAAGATACACTATTTTTAGGACTCAATCTTTTTTTTTCCATATTCATACATTTTGATGTCGAGATGATCAATTAGATGGTTTTAAACATTAAAACAACCTTTTCCGATGGATTTTTGAGGTGCATATTTAATTTTACATGTTTAAGTGGCAACCTTATATAAACTTTTTCCTCTAAAAATACTTAGTTTTATAGCTTGCGGAAGTTCTCAACCAGTGTAGAAAACCTGGATGGGGGAGCAGATTGGTCGTTCGGAAACCGGATTGGCAGATCGATGGATTGGCAGTCTGGATCGGCTGATTTAGATCAATCCAGCCTTGAACATTATTCAAATTGTTTAAATTTCTTAAGAGTTTTAGTTTTTTATGTTTTAAAAAAGAATAGTATCCAATGAAACCATTTATCTTTGATATAAGATAGTTTCAATTAATCTTGACCATTGATGTGAAATTAGGTAGCTGCTAACTTCAAAAGAAATTTTTTTGAACTTTGTAATGTACTCAAGCTATCAAATATCACATTGGATTATTTTGTATATAATCCCTTAAAAAAATAGAGTATTATATCATCGTTTTTTATTATTTTACCAAAAATATATAGATTTTAGCACAACAAAATAAAAAAGCAAGTAAAAAAAAAAACAAGGAAAAATATTAAGCGCACAATCTATATTGAAAAGAAAAAGAAAAATAAAAAATAAAAAAAACAAGAAGAAAACACACAAGTAAAAATAGGTTTTATTTTGTGCATAATCTTTATGGAGGCTAAATAAATATTAAAAGGAAAAGAAAAGAAAAAGAAGAAAAAAAACAAAGTAAAAAGAAAAGGATGTTTTTACACAAGTGAAAGTAGGTTTTACTCTATATGTTTTGACAATGAAGTAAATTACGTTTTATTGAAGGGTGGAGTGAATGTCCAACCTAAAACAATAAAATTAATTGTTATTTTGTTCTATTTAAAGTTTTAAACAAGAAACTAGTTTTTATTCAAAATTTTATTTCGCTTACATGATACACAAAGAACTTAAGAGACTTATAATATTCAAGCTTATTGTGTTTTAAAATTATAACATTTTTCCCACATTAAGGAGGTGGGTAAAGAGCTGCGAACTATCATCATCATAGTCTTTTTTCAATTAATCGGGACTGGTTACATAAATTTTGATTTGTCATTCTGTATTATTTGAAGTTATATTTTCAAAGAGATCATAAGTCTCCATGTCTTTTCGTACTATTTCCAACCATGTCTTGTTCGGTTTGTTCCTTGTCAATTTCAATCCTTCTATTCGAACTAACTTGTACTTCTTATCAGGTGTTGTATTGGGTTAACACCACACATGACCAGTCTACTTAAATCTACTCTCTATTATCTTATTATCTATTGGTGCCACATCTAAACTTTCTCGAATGGATTCATTTTGGATTCTATCCTTTCTTATCTTACCACTTTTCCATTTGAACTGTGAACCAAAGAATAATAAAACATGGCATGGGATTTTAACCCATTCCATCTTGTAGGTAAAGAGTCATCCACATAGACAGGTAAAGGGCCATTCATGTAGGGATGGGGGCTGTGGAGCCACCTCTAAGATATTAAAAATAAATTGAAAAAATAAAAATTTGATGATAAAGTAAAGAGTAATAAAAAATAAAATATGGGGCTAAATCGATCGGTTCATATTGCAGGAATCGGACTGGGCTCTTTTTAAAACCTATCCAGCGGATCCATAAACGGTAGTTCCAATCCATATTGGTGTTTTTCATAACACTTCTCTCGACTATAGAGACATACTTTGTAGTGTTCAGCAAAGCTTCATAGAGATTGAGCTTCATTGTTTCCCAAGAGGGGAGAGAGGACTTAGCAAGAGAAAGGACATGGCTAGGAAGAGAAAGGAGTTACATAAATAGCACATTTAGAGAGAGAAAAAAGGCGTTACATAAATAGCACATTTAGAGAGAGAAAAAAGGCGTTACATAAATAGCACATTTAGAGAGAGAGAAAAGGAGTTACATAAATAGCACATTTAGAGAGAAAAGGGGTTAAGAGAGAAAAGGGGCATTTAATTGGATAGAGGATTAAGAGAGAAAAAAAATGACACGATCAAAGGGTACACCTAGAGCAATGTTCAAAGAAAAAAAAGTAAAAAAAAAAATACATGATTCATAACATTATTTGTTGTAGCAAAATAAAATCAAAACCCTTTTTCAAATATGATAATATTTTAAAAATATCAAAATCAAATTGATGTCTGTGCAAACCTCATCTATTGTGTCACAAAAAGTTCTCAAAATCAATTACTAAAAGTTCCAAATCCACCCATGAACTATTATTGTCTCGTTTTGGGAAAAAAGTCGGAAAAATAAAAATTTATCCATTTTTGATAAATCATAAAAGAGTGGTTTTTGGGGGTTTTTCTCACCTTATAGGCCATAAATTTTCTATTGAGGGTTTTGAGGAGAAAAAATTAAATTTTTTACCCTCATTGAGGGTTTTTTTTTGCCTCCTACAAGTTGTCACGAGGCGGTGCCTAGGCGGGCACCTAGACAATAGTGCCTAGGTGGGCGCCCAGAAGCAGGGCGCATAATACCTGCCCAGACTGTGCCTAGGCGAAAAATTGTTTTTTAATTTTTTTTTGCCTAGGCGGCTGCCTAAGCAATAAGGTGGCCGATTTTTCGAACTGGATCTAGAGAGAGAATGAACTTAGAGAAAGGACACTATTAGGTAGAAGAGCTAGAGAGAAAGGAATAAGAGTTATTAGATAAAAGAGCTAGAGAGAGAAAGGAGTAAGAAAAACTAGAGAGAGGAAGCATGGTTAGAGAAAGTCTTTTAGAGTGGAAAAACATGGTTAGAGAGAAAAATAGTTAAGAGAAATTTAGAGAGAGAAAGGACATACAAAATGAAAAAGAAGCAAAAGGCGAACTTTCTAAAAGCCTAATCGAACTTCCATAGGGCCACACGGGGTAGAAGCTGCGAATTTATGAACATAAGATTTATTATTTCCAGTTTCCTATAGTACTTTCATGTTATCCAACAAGATATACTACAGTAAATTAAAACTTATGCTTCTTGTGTTTGAACTTCATGGTATCAAACATGCCCTATAAGTCAATGTTGGATATCTTTTTATCTTAGTATCCCATAATGTTTTGAAATACATTATTTGATAACAATATTTTCCTTTAGTCACCATTTCAAAAAAAAAGGTAAAAATAAAAAAAAATAATAATAATATTTTCTTCAAAGCCAAAATGACTGAGGAGCAACGCTTTTTCTTTTTCCCAATTTTGTTTGTCAATACGAAAACACACACGACTGGTACTCGCGATGGTTGCTCATAATCGGTAATTGTACAATCCTTCCACAAGAATATTTTGATGTAAATTAGGGACAAATCCTGTAATCTTCTTCAGTATATGGGGTATACTATGTTATCCAGTGGATTATAGATGACCATGCTGTCCATTTTAATCGAGTGACAAGTGAGTAGGACCTGTATTTGTTAGATATCCGCCCAACTTCCGAATTTAAGTGATTGGCACCTTGTGATTAAAGAATCGGAATCGGGCACTTAGTACGATAACGGTTTTGCTTGACGGGCATTGAATCAGATTGGCGTACAGATGACATAAATTCTATAAAAAATTAAAAACCTGGAAAATCGGGGTGATTCTACAGTTCGTCGAACCGAAATCCCGACCACCCCACTCCTCAACACCCCTAATCCCAATCCTAATCCCGACCACAATCACACAATCGCATTACACTAACTCTGAGAAGGGTGAAGGGAGTCGATGCTTCTGTATACTGCTGCCCATCCATCATTTTAATGATGGTATTAGTACCCAATGACTCAGTTTTTTTATAGAGCTAAATGATCACTTATTTTTTCACATTCCATGACGTGAGAGGAAAGCGTATATATTGTATATCCGGTTAATATAGAAAGAGAATATTGTAATCAGTAATGGGAAGGGTAGGAAATTGTCATATTTTATGGTAAGTTTGTGTATAGTTTAAGTGTCTATGATTTAGTTTCTATTGGTGTCATCTGTAATTTGTCTATAAAAGACAAGTATGTACATTTATACCATTAATGGATACTGAGTCTCTTAAGAGAAACCTAAAACTCTACATGGTATCAAAGCTCAAATCATCATAGTTGTGTCCATTACTCAGATGAATCTGTTGCTCACCCAGTGGATGCAACTTCTGTCGAGTCGTGTTTCGACTCTCTGCTGAGTTCTATTTTGACTCTCTGATTTGTCCTCTCTGCCGAGTCGTGTTTCGACTCTCTGCTGAGTTCTATTTTGACTCTCTGATTTGTCCTCTCTGCCGAGTCGTGTTTCGACTCGCTGATCGGTCTCTCTACCGAGTTGTGTTTCGACTATATGATATGTCTCTACATCGAGTTGTATTTCGACTCTCTGATCTGTTTGATATTTTCCAAGAGTTCATGAAGCCATATGGTCTTGAAGCTTGTTGATTCGCCACTGCTTTATGTGCTTGTTGATCAAGCAATCTGGATATGCACCTGAAGATCCAACTGCTTGTTTCCACAACTTGATGTTCAAACTCCAGCTGCTCTCTTTCATAACATTTTAAGTTTGCAAGAGAGTGTGAAAGGAAAGTATATCTTGTATATCCCGTTAATATAGAAGAAGTGTATTGTAATCAGTAAATAAAAGAAGGGTAGGATATTGTGTCATATATTTTATGGTATGTGTATAGTTTAGATGTCTATGATTTAATTTCTATTGGTGTCATCTTTAACTTGTCTATAAAAGACAAGTCTGTATATTCATATCAATCAATGGACACAAGGAATATCTTCAGATAAACCTAAAACTCTTCACACATGACATGTTTTTTACAATCCATCAGTGGTTTTAAATTCCATGATTTTCAATCTGAATCGTTGATTTGGATGGAAATTAGTAGGGAACAAACTAGTTCTCCCTTGAAACCCCCTCTTTAATATATATATTTTAATGCTATCGAATGTCTCCTTGGATCCCCTTTAATCCCCCATAAATCAATATTTTTGTTTTTGTTTTATTTATTTTTAATATATTTTTTGATCATCGATTCACACATATCCAAACCCACTCTAGATCGCCGATCCAACGATCCAACGCAGATATCCAAACCACCAATCAGGTTTCAAAACACGGTAACATATTTTCAGCATATATTTTACACGAGTGAGAATTTAGAAGACGTAGGCCTTCACATCTCTCACTCTTGAACGGACCAAGTGAAACCTGCACTTCTTCCTGCTTATCTGCTCCATCTGTCATTTTCATGCCCATTAAGACCTTTTGTTCATTTCCCAAACAATCTTCATTCTCGAGCGTGCATCAGTCAGCGTGTTTGTCGGCTAATGTTTCTCGCTTCTTCGTAATCATCCATGTCATTGGACTCATATTTCTCACAAAATTATGTGTTCTTCCAAAGTAATAACTCTTTTATGTAAATTGACCCAATTTGATGAGAACCATGCTTTGGCAGCGATGGAAGGGTGTAACAGTAGGGGGGGTAGATTGAGGAGTGGACAGAATGGTAAAAAGACCCCACAGTAAAAATCCCAAAGGCATTAGGGGTCCAAATGATATTATCTTCCACTATTAGGGGGATAAAAGTTTGTGCAAGGCTAGCGAATAGGGCTGAGAAAGCAATGATCTTGTCATCAGTGAGGAATCTCTTGAAATTTGGGTTCCAAGTTCTTGAGGACCCAGTAATAGTGAAGCTGTGGATTACTGTGGCATGAGGCTCGGCTGCGATTCTGAAGAGGGACGGGAACTGGTCTCTCAGGGGGTGTTCTATCCAAACGTCTAACCAGAAGAGTCACACAATTATCCAGTCTTGGACGAAATCACAGCCTCTCTAAAAAGAGATTGCCGCATCGGAGAATGGATCTCGCTGGCTGCTGGTACTGCAGGATGGGATCCACACATGATCACCTTGACCATATTTGTCGAAGACCACTTCTCTCCAGAGGTGAGATGGTTGGGTGGCAACGTGCCACCACCATTTGCCAAGCAGAGCAAGGTTTGTGGATTTAAGATTTCGGATACAGAGACCCCCTTGGGTCTTAGGAGTGCAAACCTTTTCCCAAGAGACTAGGTGAACTTTATGGGCTCCCTCACCTGACCATAAGAAGTTTCTCATGAGTCTCTCCAATCTCGCTTGGACAGATGCAGGCATAAAGCGACATAAGTAAAAGAGGGATGCTAGCAAGTGTGGCTTTTATGAGGGTTAATCTGCCAGCCGGAGAGAGGAATCGTCCTTGCCATCCAGCAAGCCTGCTATCGAACCTGTCAATGATGGGGCTCCACTGGTCTAGCTTTGGAAGGGTAAGACAAAAGGGGAAGGTCCAAGTAAGATGAGAGGATGTCGTCAATTGCACAACCCCACGATTGGCAAAACTTGGACCAAGGGAGTGTCTAGGTAAAAACCCATCATTTTAGTCTTAGCCATATTAACTTTGAAACCGGTGGCAAACTCGAAGCACCGAAGGACTAAGAGCAAAAGTGCCGCTTGTTGGTGGTAGGCACTGCAGAAGAGGAGGGTGTTGTCGGAATATTGAAGGTGAGAAATTATTTGGCCAGATCTACCAATTTGAAAGCCCGAGAGGCGGCCCAAGAAGTACACTCTCGACATGCTAACGCTGAAAACCTCCACTATTATGGTAAACAAAAAGGCCAATAGGTGGTCGCCTGGCCTAAGGCCTCGGGAGGCCCGAAAGAAGCCTTTAGGAGTTCCATTTATGAGCACCAAGAAGGATGGGTTTGCAATACTACCTTGAATCCATTTCCTCCAAGTCGCACCAAATTCCATTCTATTGAGGGTCTCATCAAGGATTTCCCAGTCTACGTGATCATACACCTTCTCCCAATCAATTTTGCTCATGAGCAAGAATTTTGGAGATGTGTTGAGAATGGATGCACTCATGGGTTATTACAGCCCCGTGCAAGATCTGCCGATCTTTGACAAAAGCCTCTTGGGTCGGAGACAGAACCCAATGGAGGACAGATCTAAGGCGAGGACTTTGGCCAGGATCTTGTAGGAGTTGTTGATTAGACTTATGGGTTTGAAATCTTTTAATTCTTTTGCTCCCTCGACCTTAGGGATCAAAGCCATGAAAGTTGCATTCATCCCTTAGTGGATGGTTCCTCGAGAGTAGAAGTCCTCAAAAAAGGCCATGATATCATGCCTTATTGTGGTCCATAAGGATTTGAAAAGGGCAATGGGGAATCCGTCTGGGCCAGGGGCCCAGTCAGAGCTACGGTCACTGATGGCTGGAGTTATTTCAACCTCAGAGAAGGGTTTTTCTAGCTCTCCAACAGCACAAGGGGGTAGGCTGGAGAAGGATAAGTCTTCCATGATGGGCCTAGGGCCCAGAGGTTTGGAAAAGAGAAAAGAAAAGAAGTCCACTGCTGCCTGCTCAAGAAGGTGGGGCTCATGGACAGATTGTCCTCCAACAATGCCATGTTTCTTAGTAAAGAGAACCCAAATCATTTTCTGGAGATGAATGGAAGTTGGAATGTCTGGGATCACCACTACCTTTTGTTGGACCCATCGTGAGTGCCATCAAAATAATTTCAGGAGTTATTTTGCTTGAGAAACACGATTCTCCCAGTTCCTCGAGTAGAGGAAAATCATATCATTTGATGGCTTCTAAGAGTTGAAAGGTAAGTCAGATTTAGAGCCAACTGGTTCTCTTGAAGAGTGTAAACACCCCATTTTAAAACAGGCAATTTTGAATCCTTAGGACCACACTATTCCATAGAACCCCAGAACCACATACGACCATAGTCCATAGGTCCCTGTCCCATAGTCTAGGATCCTGCAGAACCCCTATTTTTGGTCAAAATCAACCAAAATAGTAAAACACTTTGTTTCGACCCAAATTTTGGCATGAGATAAACCAAGACCCCATGGATCACCCCAAAATCAGAAATTTCTTATTCCAGACAAATTTTGTGTAGGTGGCACCCCGCCCAACCCAAACTGGCCCCTTCCCATTCGATGAATCCGGGTTGGGTGGCACCACTGCCAAATATTTTGACCCCAAAACAGAATTTGAAGCTATCAAATCTATTTCAGTGAATTTTCAGCCTTTAAAAACACATTTCGGGATCATTCTAGTGTTAGACCATCTTAAGCTGAGTACCCAGAAAAAAACCCAGAGACTTTGAGACCTGAGAGAAGAACAGTGAGAGTAGAAACCCTAAATCCAAGCAAAACCTCTAGCAAACCTTAGCCAGTAGACCTGCAACCTTGAGATTAGGAAAAACCATTCAACCAAGCCAAGGGTGGGTTAGCATTGAAGAGAGACACAGATGATCCACTACGAAAATTACAGTTGCAGTCCTGATATGGGCGAGGATTCAAAGCCTCGGGTTTACCGAGCCAACTAGCCCGGTCAGGTATTGTTTTATCCTCTTTTCCTTTACTTCTAGTAATTTTTGTTAGATCTAGAATTTCATTCGTATTTCGATTAGTATTTTGTGCTTTTGGATCAAAGCTTGCTCTGCCACTGATCTTAGAGCAGATCTGTTCGTCTTAGAACATATTTGACCTTAGATTAGGATTCGATTGACCTCACTCTTTATTACCCTTAAATAACGAGTTTGTGGTTCAGATCTGAGCGATCTTCATTTGGATGGTCCCTCCCAATTGGGCTTGAATTTGACCCACGGTGGGCACAAAAATTGTTCACGATGTAGATTGAGACGATCTCCGAATGAAGATCACTCACATTTGAATCGCAAACTTGTTATTTAAGAGTAATAAAGAGTGGGGTCAATCAAATTCTAATCTATGGTTAGATCTGTTCAATGACAAACATATTTGCTCTTAGATCGGTGATAGAACCAGCTTTGCTCCAAAAACAAGAAATGCTAACTGAAATGCGAATGAAATCATAGATCTAACAAATATAACTGAAAGTAAAAGAAAAGAAGATAAAAGAATACCTGGCCAGGCCAGTTGGCCCAGTAAACTCGAGGCTTCGAGGCCACGTCTATATCAAGACCGCGGTTGTAATTTCCATCGTGGATCCTCCGTGTCTCTCTTCAATACTAACCAAGCCTTGGCTTGGTAAAAAGGTTTTTCTTAATCTCAAGGTTGCAGGTTTAATGGCTAAGGTTTGCCAAAGGTTTTGCCTATATCTAGAGTTTCTACTATCACTGTTCTTCTCAAAGTTTTAGGGTTTTTCTTTGGGTACTTAGCTTAAGATGGTCTAACCCTAAAATGATCTTGAAATGCGTTTTTAAAGGCTGAAAATCCACTGAAACAGGTAACTACCAATTTCAAAAGATTTGACAACTTCAAATTTTTGTTTTGGGGTCAAAATACCAATGGTGCCGCCTAGCCCAAATTCATTGAATCTGGCCAGTGTTGGTTGGGAAGGGTCCAAAAGGTCAAATGGTCGGTTTTCGGGTCAAAGGGGCCAATCTGGGTTGGGCCACCCACACAAAATCTATTCGAAATCAGAAATTTCTAATTCCGAGGTGATCTATGGGGTCTTGATTTATCTCCTGCCAAAATTTGGATCGAAAAGAAGTGTTTTACTATTTTTGGTTGATTTTCTATCAAAAATAAGGTTATGCAGGGTCCTACACTATGGGATAGGGACCTATAGACTATGGTAGTCTATGGTTCAGGGGTTCTACGAAATAGTGTGGTCCTAAGGGTTCAAGAATACCACAGAATTTCTCAGTTTTAAAATGGGATGTCTACAAGGAGTTATCCCAAAAGGAGAAAGCATCCATTTTAATTAAAAATGGTATGAGCCACAAAGTTTGTCGAGACTATCAGAGTTTGAGTTACAGTCAGAGTATTCTGTTACAGATTCTATGACTGCTAGTTCATGTGGGGCTAATATGTTTCAGTAAAGGAGCCTGCTCATTCCAAGGAGAAAGCTAAAGGTCTAAATGGGAGAATATCTTCTATAAATGGTAGGTCAAAAGGAAAAGTCAGCTGTCCTGGGTAAGAGGTGCTTGTCTGAAGATGTTGAATGCAAGTCTGTGGACAGCCAAGATCCATTTGCATTTGATAAGTATGACATGGAAACTTCAAAGTGGGAGCAGCTCTCATCGATATATAAACATACATCTCATAGTCAGAATACAGTCAATGCCGACACAGATTTGGATGATGAACATGAACTCAAGCTTGCGACCAGAATTAATGGAAAAGCAGTGAATGGCAAGGCCTGTCATGTTTCTGTGGACTCATGTTCCTCTATGATTGCAGAAGAGGACATTCTGGATTATTGCCTTCGTGCGGCTATAGAAGTGTTGATGAATCTTACAAATGACAATTCGGTGGGCTGTAAAGAAATTGCAGCTTGTGGAGGACTTGACACTAATAGTTGGTCACTTCCCAATAGTTCACTTGACCTTATCTCTATCTCATGATAATGAAGATATTACACCGTCCTTGAAAATAGAAACCTGTGATTTGGATCAGAATGACTATGATTATCTTAGTGATCATGAAATGGAGTTACTAGTTGCCATTTTTGGGGTGCTGATAAACTTAGTTGAGGACACTGGAAACAGAACACAGCTTGCAGCTGCTAGTGTTCTACTACCAGATGGTGGAAGATTCGAAGAGGGCAAGGGGGGAGTCGTCAGGCTGCTATTCCTCTCCTATGCTCCATCATTTGGGCCAACCAAGGAGCTGGCGAGACGGTCAATGATGGAATGATATATCGCCTTGGGTTGATGAAGCTGCTATATTGCAAGGGGAGCATGAAGGAGAAAAGATGATTGTGGAAGCATATGCAGCTTTGCGTCTTGCCTTCCTCTCAAATGAAAGTGATAATGCTCGTGAAGCCATTGCCCGTTGCCTCCCAAAGGATAGTTTGAGAGCACTTGTACCAGTTTTGGAGCGATTAGTGGCATTCCATATAACTTTGAACATGATTTCCCCTTATATACATGCAATTGTTTGTGAAGTAATTGAATCTTGTAGAATGCCCTAGTGGTGTGCTGATTCTGTATATTCTCCCTCTCTCCCTCCTCCCCTCCACCCTACCCTCCCCTCCCCTCCCCTCCCCCAAAAAAGAAAAACATCTTTATCCACTAGTCTCTTATGCTCATAGCCCTACGCCCCTCTGTCATAACCCCAAGGACATCTGGTTCTCTCTCTCTCTCTCTCTCTCTCTCTCTCTCTCTCTCTCAGTTGCCCCAAGATATATGGCTTGGGTGGGTTGTAGCAATCTTCTCTGAGTTGCCCCAAGATATATGGCTTGGGTGGGTTGTAGCAATATTTGGAAGAAATCATTCTCTTGGTTCATGCAACACATTTTGATATATATATTCTTACATTAGTTTTCAACAAAATAAAAAAAAGCAAATCATAAGCCAGTATGGTAATGACACACCATGGAGACAATTACCATCCCATCCTCAATATGGACGGTGGTGATCAAGTACACTTCCTTGACGACATATGAAGGAACCATTCTCTTGGTTCATGTAACACGTTTTGATACATGTTCTTACATGATTTTTCAACAAAAAAAAAAGGGTAAGCATATCATAGGCCAGTATGGTAATGACACACCATGGAGATAACTACCATTCCATCCTCAATATGGACAATGGTGATCAAGTACACTTCCTTGATGACATATGAAGGAGACCAAACATAGCCCCCAATGGAAATTCAGCTGGTTGCCCTTTCACCTTTCATCAAGAAGAATAGCCGATGGTTGTTCTTGGGTTGCAACATATACCATAGCCCAAAGGTGTACAGTATAACTACTGATACAAAAGTGATCTCAGGTGATAGAGAGATTGTCTTCTTTTGTTCTCTCTTTGAACTTGAGTTGGGTAGAGGTCCAAGCTGGTGCTTTACATTTTTACAAGCATCCCCTTTGGATTGACAAGAACCCTATGGATGAGATTAAGGACATATTCGCATGAACACAAGAAGAAATTTTGGATTTGTATGGATTAGTGCCAATGATATGTATGGGGAGGAAATTGGTCGCTAATAGTTTATAGGTAATAAACGTGCAACAAAATACATGTCAGGCCAATGGTTGATCTGACTAGCCATTGAACTATTGAGGGGTTTGATCCAGTTAAAACCAATCCAATCTGCACCTAGACCGGATTCTAAAAAAAATAAAAATAAGAATAATAATTTAAAAAAGAAATATTACAATAAACGAATGTCTAGCTTCGTTTGGCCAGTCTAACCAACCAAAGCCCTAGTTATCAATACCGGACTAAACCACCTAGTCCAACCGGATTGTTCGCATGCCTTGCCAGTTTGATCTAAAGTCAAAAACCTAGTTTGGTTGAAAACTAGTAAAAATCAGTGTTCAACCAATTTTGGCCAATAAAACCATTAGGTTTTCATCAGCCAAACAAAGTTGAGAAAAAATTTTCTACTCTATTTCGTAATTGAAACTATTATTCTTATTCTTCTCATCTATATTTTTAAATCTGGTCAAAACAGTTCGACAGGTGATTGGATCAAATCCCTTTCCAGTTCGATAGCTAGTCCAATTCTAATAATGATAGTCAAAATGGTTACGTTGGACCAATCAATACCTTCAAATATTGATTTTGGCTAGTTTTCAAGCAAACCAGTTCTAACTTTGAACTAGACTAGCCAAGGCACCAGTTAGACGGTCCAAGATGTTGGACTGGAAGGTCAAGTCCAGTCTTGATAACTATGTTCAAGCGACAACTATTGGGTTTCAAGCAACCAGGATATTGGAACCCGTCTTGTATATTATGCTGCTGATTTTTTATTTAGGACAGTTTTTACCAATAAAAAAAGGATTCAGATTATTAACTCTTAATAGTTAGACAATTATATGGAAAATAAAACTTATAAAATGCAATAAGTTAGTCAGGATAAAAAAAGGATGTATGAGCAAAAGAAGCATTCATTCAACATAAGTCATCAAGGGTCATGGGGGAAAAAGCTTACATTGATTCTCTCAATAAATATTCTTGCTTGCTACCAACAAGTCACAAGCGATGGTTGACACAAACTTCAACACCTCCACCACCAATTGCTGCTATAAAACACTGGAACCCATGGGACTCGAGCACAGCTATGACTTTCTCCACAACATTGCTGGGTAGCACTGAGTCATGGTGTAAAGGATTTCATAAGGCACGGAAGCACTAAAAGAATCAGTAAAAGAATTGAAATTCAGATATTTAAGGCCAAGTATGCTATGCTCCAATAGACTACAGGAAATCATAGTCCATTGGGGTCATTATTGTAAAATAAAATAAAGGAAGGCGGAGAGTGGGACACACCAGAACAGGAAACGACCTAATAGTAGGCCCCACCATCCCTCCATCATCCATCATTTGGAAGTATGATCTTGATGGACTATGATTTCCATGGTCTGTTAGATTATAATATATTTTTCCAACAAAATGACGCACCAGAAGGAACATAGCAACCAAGGAGAGAGGGTCTATAGAGTGGTTAGAATTTGTAAAAACACTGGTAAAGCAAAAGTGCAAGTGCAATAGGCAAGATTAGTGAAATAGGCAAAGATTACTTATATGATTTTACTACATTGTAGGGTCAATGAGAAATCTTTTTTTTTTTTTTATACAAATAAACTTCGTTGTAATTAACTTGAAAGCCATTAATTGTATCCAGAACTCAAATAATATCTATGTCTATGACCTAGAACTTTGCTATAAAGAAATAAATAAAAAACAATTATGTATCCCTTCCAATCTGGAACAAAGTTGGCTACTTAATTTGAGGCACATTAATAATCATCTAAAACTGATGCAATGTTTGGAATTTCTACAAAACTTCTTAATAAAGCGCAATTAACTGTAATCATCATAGTCTTAAAAATTACCTTGACAATGAATATTTATCTTGTGGATGAGATGAAAATGTGTGTACATCAAGATAAAAAAAAGGCAAAAAGATAATCATAGACAACGAACTCAGGGATGCTTTGCTAATTATATGGAACATATGAACTCACTTGTCTATGTTCAATACCAATAAAGATCACTATTTAATTAGAGGCATAAACCAATAAATAAATTTCTCTCTGCCAATAAACCAATAAATAAATCATTTTTTCTGCTATGTAGCAGTCAAAAGGGCAACTTATACCCTGTTTTGTTTATCATGCCCCGACATCCTAGTTTAGAACATTCGTTTGCTATTCTTTCTGATATCAGATGGTCTTCCATGAAGAAGCAATGTGATATCTTGAGTGGAGAAATTATGCAGGAGAAAAGAAGGCTTAAGAGAAAAATGGGAAAAGGGACATAGGTTCACTACCTAGAGGTAAGGAATTTTATTTTTTATTTTATTTATGTATTTTTAAGAGAAACAAAGCATTTATAAGATCAAATTAAGAAAAAGCAATGAGCAGTTTGAAATGCCAAAAATTGGCCATGGCAGAGGCAGTCTGAGAGTTTCATAACTGACTTGATGAGAAAATTAGCATACATGTGTGGCTGGCTTGATTATGAATGAACAAAGCATCCATGTTTCCAATAGGTTTTGCAAAGGCACAACTCGTCTTATTTATCTGATACAAAACAAGAAACAACTGGTTTTATGATAATCTCCTCATACCTCTCACACTTGACATCAAAATGAATTGTGATTCAGCTGCACTCGGTGTTTCCAATGATCTTGCAACCAATCTTATGTGTCATAAATTGTGTCAACCAGAGCAAGATCATGACACCTCAACTAGAGGCTATATGCATACAATCATCACACTGTAGCCTCCACAGATGCATTCCCAATTCTCTCAAGGCAAAAGCTGGAGCCTATGACCCCAATGCTCTCAAGGACACAAACTGAAGCCTATGATCCCAATGCTCTCAAGGACACAAGCTGGAACCTATGACCCCAATGCTCTCGAGGACACAAGCTGGAGCCTGTGTTTCCTTATTTACAAACAAACCGACAAGGTCTGGGGCTTTCTACAATGTCATGGTGATCTGTTGAAAAATTATGTATTATGCAAATAGTTGGCACTGCAGAGAATAAAACTCCACCATTATGGGTTGAAGAGAGACTCAGGTGAGTTGCAGATGACAAACAAAACTCACTTTGGTTCAGTGAAAAGCGGACAAGGAGGTCCACTTTCGCAACAGCATTGTTTTCAAACAGGAAATAGAGAAAGACCTTAAATAGGGTACTGGGATCACAAGCAACCACTTCAAATGTTGGGAAGAAAAAAGTAGTACCCAGAAAGCCTGCGCTCACGGAAGAGATGAGGGTCCACAGAAGAGGTAGGGTATGTGCTCCTGGATTGATGGAAGAACAGCTTCATGGGACTTATTTTGTGAAATTTTCAGGAGCCTCCTATTTTTTGAGAATGTTAACTTTTGCATTGAGATTGGGGTCAGGAGCCTCCTAGTGACAGTCAAGAAAGGTCATCCTGACCATTGAAGCCCATAGATTTCCAATTTTAGAAACTCCAGCTGACTGTTGTGCCCTTGGGATCATCATCCAAAAATACCTTTCAAGGGAGGGTGGAAACATGACCAAATCTGTCGGCGAACCCTCGGTCTCTATGCCTTCATCACCTGACTTTCCACCACCAGGTTCCGAAAGAACATCAGGAGAGTGAGATCAAGCAGGAGCATTGGATGAAGATCCCAACAAACAAGGAACTGGAGCATCAGCAGAAGGTGTCGAGAGATTGTATGCAAATAGTAAAGGGTCCCATGAGATGGTTTGCAAGCTGGGCAGAAATTAAATTTTCCAGATGCCATAATGAGAATAAATAAGCATAAAGGCTCTCCTGGATGTAGAGGAAGGCCAATGGGGCTCACATACAAATTGGAACAGGAATCAACATTGCCCTTGGAAGTTGGAACTTGCACATGAATCCAAACAATCTGCAGTCTTCATATAGAACTGGCATTCAGGTTGGTCACGTCCTTCAGGAAAATATTCTCTCTCCCATGGGGACAGCTGGATCAAAATGGAAAGCCCTGAGAGATCTTGCAACCCTTGTTTGGTACCGCCAATTTATGGGGACCGCCAATTTGGAAATCCTCCTGGGAAAAGGGGTTGACCAGGAGTTGCTAGAGAATGTTCTGGGGGTTAAATAGGAGATCCACAGGATAAGATCATTGTACTAGTTGGGTGGATGGTAAATTTCAAAGTGCTCCCAAATTTGCAATATCCAGTTCTCTGGGCACATTCCTTCGCATTCAAGAGTATAAGATACCCCTGAAATATTCAAAAGTACTCCTCCTGCAGTGTGAGCCTTATCTCTGGGATGATGAAACTTGCAAGTAGCTCCAAATTTGCATGTTCTTGGCTCCATATTATCCTGGCATTCAGGTTGTGAAACCCTCTCAGTGTGCCCACCTTAAATTCCGGCGGCAGCAAGTGCCAGCTTTTGTTTGGGTGGGTGATGAATTGACAAGTCAATCCAAACCTGCAGAGACCAATGGGAATGTAATGACCACAATCAACCTCGCCAGGCCCCTATGGATAGGTCCCCAATTCCATAGGCTTCACTGAATCTCAAACTCAATGGACACATTGCACCTTAAAAAGATTCCATGCCCTAGGCCTGGAGAACTGTTGAATCCATGAAGAATCAGCCATGACTGACCTTTGCTGAGCACCAAAACTGGACCTAGAACTCTGAATTGTAGCTCTCTACTCCATTTAACCACCACTCAAAGCTGCACAAGCTTATCATGCCCAGCCAATTGGACCAGAAAAAAACGGAGATCAGATCCCATTTAGAGGATCTAGGGCAAAGATGGTTTTCATAATCAGCCATGGAGAGGAAGAGCAGAGGGAGAAAAAACAAAAAAGGAGGCGATACACACAGGCCAACTGTTCATGTGCACTCCCTTTCCACTCTCTTCTTTGGCTTTCTACAATTTGATGCTTTAGGCTGACCCTTTCTAATGCAGCAATTAAGAACTGACCTCGGTTTAAAAGCAAAAGTGTCTCTTAAAAAAAAAGAAAAGTAAAAGAGCACCTTTCCACATGGAGACCAGTAAGAGGGAGTTTATATGTCTCCATGTTCAGAAATTCGGATTCAGCCACCTAGATGGGTTCCTAGTTTCCTAAGCAGCCCAAACGGAGAGGAGGGGGTTTTGGAGCCTCATAGACCTTCGTTTTGTGAGTATGTTATTGTGTTGTACTATTTCAAACTCTGGAATAAATGAGTTCAAAATTTGGAATTGAATTACTACAACTTCAGAAGATTGATTTTTTCCCAAAATTCATACAAGATCAAAAAAATGTAGTAGTGGTCACAGAATTTCTTGGTGCCACGCTTTTAGAGAAGCCAACTCAAACGCTGATTGATTGGCTAAGGAGGGGGCCTATTTGAATTCCCATAGGGGAACTAGGTTTTTGTGGACACCCTTCTTCTTTCCCGCTCACTGAGTTGCTTCTCGCATTGTAAACTCTTTTGGACCCTTTTGGGCTCCTTATAGACTGACCCTTTTGGGTCACCATATTTATTGTACAATCTATTATTCAGTAATGCAATTATAGTGAATCTTCTAAAAAATATATATATAACTTTATTGCCCCCTTTTCAATCTTATGGCAATCTTAGGACTAATAAAGCATAAATCAATCCTAAGATGCTTGATTTTATTGACACTTCATAAAGGTTGTATCCAATCTTAATAAAATGTCAATAAACTCAAACCCAAACTTACCCTTGAATAAATAGCCCAAAATCCTAAACTAAAATTGAAAACAATTATGAAAACAAAAACTAATATTGACAAAATAAAGCATAACCAAATCTTCAATAATATCACGAACCCTTAAACCAAAATTTGAAATATACTAACCTTCAGACACCCAATCAAATTGGCTCGAATCAGCAAGCGCTGGTTGCTGAAGCACCTCTTTTGCCACCCTCATCTCTCTAAAAACCAAGCAAAGAGGATTTTGGGGAGTAGATTACCCCTCAAAACCGTTTTCTCCTTTTAAAGGTCACAAAAATGACTCAACATGCCCCTGCATAGGATTTTTGCACCCTCGATCAAGTAACATCGACGCACCTGCCCAGGCCAAAAGGCAGGCATCGGCAGTTGCCTAGGCCTAAAAGCCGGGTGCCTTTTTGGGCTGGCTTCGCTGGGAGCCTGTTTGCCCAAAGTCAGTGCCTAGGGCCCTCAATGGTCTTCTTAGACCATCTAGCGGCAATGTCACTGAAGTTTCAATACTGTATACCTCAACCTAGTTTTTGAAAGTAGGACTCTGTGACCTAGGCAAGTAAATACAAATAAAATATTTTCTTCCTTTTTCATTATTTTACCACCCAGGTCACTTACAAGTGCCCTAATACAATATATGAACCAATAAAAAACACAAAGAATGCCGAGGACTCTCACTTGCTTTCCATCAAAACCAAATCTCATTCAAAACATGAATATAAAAATTACATAATACTTAGAATAAAAATCAAGAAGACATGAAATAAAGCAATGCCGTATACCTTGCCTTAGGTTACCCCCAAGGACTTCACACACCCCACACCAGGTCTCCTCTGCCAATGGCGTATGGAATCTAGCTCCAAACTTGTCTCATAAATTGGGAAGCCTAAACAAAAAATACTAGAGAGCATGACATATGATAGGGCTAGACAAGGCTCAAAACATGAGCACAACTCAACACATATGAGCTAGGGTGTGCCACCCCTTGTGGCTAGGGCATGCCAACCCCAAGGGTTTCTCAACTTCCTAAACCCTAAGTTAGAGAGAGAGAAATAGAGAGATTAGATAGGGGTGTTCCAGCCCTAGGGTTCAAAGAGAAAGAGAGAGGCTAAGTCAAGGTATATAGTATAAGACCCCTATAGAGAGTATATATAACAAAGAGAATAGGGTTTTTAAGGTTAGGATTTTGCCATCATTATGAGACTCAATCTTGATCTTTAATCATGGAGACTTGTGGGGTGAAAAAATCTAATCCATTTATTTTTTAGATCATCCATCATAATTAAAAGGAATGAGGTGGAACCATTATCCCTCAGTTTCTATAAATTTATTCCCATAAAAAATAGTGTAGAGAAAAATAATATTTTTTTGCAAATCAATTTCAATTAATCTCTACACTTTCTTATTTGAAATCCATTCCAATAAAAAATAGTATAGCGAAAATAATCTCTTTTTGCAAATCTATTTCAATTAATCTCTACACTTTCTTATTGAAGTCAATCAAAATCTCTACACAACACTTTCCTTAAATTTTAAATAAATTGATGGCTTACTACACAACCCATAGAAAATAGGAAAGAGGCGGAAGTGGGATGCCCCACTCATGGGAACCCTTGTGGACCCCACACCCCCACATGTGGTGGGCCCAATATGAACCGCAATGGGCCCCCAACACTATAAACAATATTTTAAGATATTAATATAAATTTTACAAAGCCGTGAAATATTCTATTTTCCTCTCTGATTAAAATAAATCTAAAAAATTGATTTTTTCTATTTAAAAATTATTTTTCAATAAAATAAAATGCCCAAAGAGGTCTAAAATTTTATTTTAATCATCTAAAATATAACTAAGATATAATTCTATATTTTTAAGAAGATTTGACGGGAATTGGATCCAAAGAGTTAAGAATATAACAAATATACTAAGGATTCCATCCCTTCTAGAAACCGTATCTCACTGCACCTTCTCAAACTAGCCCAATTGTGTACATGATCCACAGCCCTTCTTACGGGTTCATAATTGGACTATCGAAGTCAGCCAATAAATAACAGAGACATGATCCAAGTCCATGAATTACAGATCCTTCCTTGACAACAAGTCCAGGCCCCAGTCCAACACTATGCTCCATGGGTCCTTCCAACACAGTCTAGTTACAGAGAGTCATCTCTTCAACACATGAACACAATACACACCCTTATCCAAAGGTCCGCTTCCCGAATGGCTATCTAGTGTGCATGTTGTGTGATGGTAAAGATGAGGATTTTGACCCTTGTCCTCTCCGGCCAACCATCACACATAGGCCTCGCATCCAATCCCTTGGCCAACGGCCCTGGGCACAATTCTGACCTCAATAAGGGATAAACCCACGTCGAAACCCTTATTGCTTGTGCTCAATATGCCCAAGGCTACATGCTTTAGACATCACCTTGGGCCATAGCCAGTCAAAGCTCAGACGAGTCTCGGCATTAGTAATGTCTCACAGTCCAATGTGGACCACACTCCCACTGGAGCCAATATTCCCCTGTAATAATCTCAGTACATGCTCTCATTAGACCTTTAAATGGCCACATAACCCCAACAGTTTTACACAGTATGCAGAGAAAGGGAAAGTCAGCAAATTGAAGAAGACTATTTATAAGTGAAAACAATCTCCACAATGGTTAAAATTTTCCAGTTGTATAATGAAAAGAGATTGGTTTCCAGAAGAGCAACGTTGACTACTCAAAGTTTATGATGATAAGAAAAGAGGGAATAATTACAAGGATAATTGAATACTCTTGCCCTGTGTGGATGACATTATCCAAAAAACAATGCAGACACTTTCAAGAATTGAAAGAACACCAAAAGAAGGCATTCAACATTAAGGATCATGAGCAAATGAGGCCCTTCTTAGCAATGAAAAAGCACTTCTCAAAAAGGAATCTTCACAAAGGAAGAGCACATTAGAAAGTCCAGAAATTGTGACCCAAAATAGCTCACGATTTTCTTGGATGGGAATTCTTTTATGGGGTTACAGTCATTTGCATAAATCATTTTTCTTGAACAATAGTAAATTTTGCTTATATTCATAGAGAAGTTTGATTATTGAGCACTAAAACTTCTCCAGGACGAACCTAACCACTTGGAACAAGAACTTGATTTGGGGAAGTGCAGTGTAAAGATAGCATATCATCATCATCGTCAGAGCCTTTGCCCAACTAATTAGAGTCGACAGCACAAATATTGATCCACCATTCAGCTTTATTAAGGGTCACACCTTCAATGAGACTATAAGTCCCCGTATCTTTTCCCACTACTTCCAACCATATTCTTTTGGGTCTACCTCTTGCCTTGTTTTAGCCTTCAACTTGAACTAACTCGCACCTCCTGATGGTTGTTGTACTGCGTCTGTGTCACATATGGCCAACCCATCTAAGTCTATTTTCTCTCATCTTATCACCTTCTTGGTGCCACACCTAAATTCTCTGAATGCATTCATTTCGAATTCTATCCCTTCTTGTCTTGCTGCTCATCCATCTCAACATCTTCATCTCAACTACTCTCATTCTATGGGTATGTTGTTTCTTGACCGCCCAGTATTCCAACCCTTAAAGCAAAGATGATCTCACAACTGTCCTATAGAACTTGCTCTTAAGCTTCATTGGTATGCGGAGATCACATAAAATTCCGTTTACATATCTCCACTTAGTCCACCCAACTTTAATTTTGTGCGACATCTTCCTCAATTCCAAGATTATTGACCCAAGATAGTCAACTTGATAGTCAAGAACTCATTTCATTTCACAACCTCATAAAACTGCACACTAAATCATAGTTTCTGCACTTCCAGCTGCATTTAACTTTCATCAATGGATATATAGAAATAAAAGATCCCTATTACAAATAGGGCACCACCAAATCCATGCGATGCCAGTCTCAACACCTGTGAATAAGCACTTTGGTTGGACCTTATTTTGAGAACAAAGAACTTTGGTTCGATCTTAGCGCCATGAACTGGACTGCATGCTTCTCGCATGAAACAACAAATTTCCCACTGTATTCACAAGTCTGATTTTTTAAAAAATGGAATCTGAACTTCCAAACCCTCATTGTCCTTGCAATGATGATTCAAAAAGTTCAGATTTGATTTGGGAGAGGGAATATATAAAGTCCAAACAAGGCTTATAGCTACCTTGCAAGAGCCACCAAAGACATATGGATGCATAAACATACATACATCCATACAAAGAAAGAGAACCTGAAGCAAAAAGAAAAATTAATAGTTAAGTTCAAACACTAGCATGAGAAAAATACATCAAAGGAAAACAATAAACAAATTTGTTGAATGGTTTAAATGAGAGGCATCCCATTCACAAAACAAAACATTCAAGTGTTAGACTATCTCCAAGAAATACTAAGGAGCTTTTCCTTTTGAATATTCCTAAAGAGTATAAAGAACACAAGTGGTTTGATGTGAATTGGATGCTTTGGTCATTTCCAGATAAGTATGGGAAGCATAGGATGTAAAACAGTTATGTACAAAGTGCAGTCAAAATGATCCCAGAGATTCAAGAAGAGTGCTAATGTGGGTACACGCAATCACTAAATCAGCGACAGCGATGGGGGAGAGTCGCTCCACTACGCTCCAGATGTGGAATTTACAAAGACTGAAGATACAGAAAATCACAAGAATATGCACACATGCAATACTTTCTTGTACTTCCATTATGACCAACAAGGACCTCTTTCCTTTTTTGGCTTTGGGCAAGCAGATGGAGGCCACACTCGAAACATTGAGCCTCCCACTTATTAACCAGGAGTCAAAACACTGGAGCAAAGGCCATGGCAGACCAAATAAGAACAAATAGACAATCACAATATAATAATAATAATAATAATAATAATAATAATAATCATCAAAGCCTTATCCCAACTATTTGGGTTGGCTACACAAATACTATTCTACCATTCTGCTCTAGCAAGGGCCATACCCTCGATAAGTCCCCATACCTTTTCTCACTACCTCCATCCATGTCCTTTTGGGCTTGCCTTTTTAGAGCTTTCTACTTGAACCAAATTGCACCTCCTAACCGGTGTTGTATTGGGACTGTGCTGCCACAATCCCAATATAGGTGTTTGAAAACAAAGACTTAGGATTGGACTCGCAAGAGTCGTATTCGACGAGTCTATGTATAGAGTAGATTCAAGACTCGGTCATACTCTTGGCAAATCTCTGGGTTTTGAACCAGGACCTAGCAAGTGACTTGATTAAGTCGAAGCCAGAGTCATCGAGTTATGAATCACTTAACAATATTGTAAACCCTAGAAATAGAGAACAAGAAAGCTAATCACAATATGATTTATCTCTTATCACTAGTATCCAACAATCAGCACTTCAATCAGGATTTCAGAGCAGCATTAAGTTTGGAAGCATCAAAATAAACTTCTACTGGCACAGCCTTTATCTAATGAGACCCAATTCCCATCTACAAAGAAAGAACATTACCAATAACCCATTCTCATATATACACAATAGAATAATTACTCGGAGCGTGTAGGCTTCGCATTGATTTTATTTGGTAATTTTGGGGATTGAAGCAGACATCGTAGTTTTCTAAGCATAAATATGTAACAACGGAAGCATAAATATGTAACAAAGGCAATAGCAGATGTAACATAAAACATGGCAACAACCACTAAGCATGAAGCAACAACAAAAGTAAAGAGGAGAAGAACATGAATACATGAGGGTAGAAGAGTTAGAACACAGCCTCCACCGCCTGCCCCAGTCAACTTGGAAGTTAGTTTATATTTCAAGGTGGTTTGGAGAACCATCTCTATGGATGCATGGCTCACACCCATGGATTGAAGCAAACCCATATTCATCTCCATCAATTCTTGTAACTTCTCCTCTTTCTCAATAATGGAGAGATCATCTGATGCTCCACTCTGGATTATGGTAGAGAGTTCCATGCTTATTGCATCAATTGCTTTGAACACTGAAGACATGGCTTCAGGGTGTCTACCTGCTCTCTCAGCAACCCCAGCGACTAATGCTTTTGTGTTCCTCCCAACCTTTGTGTTTGTTATGAGCATTTTGAGGGGTAAGCCGGCTTTTATTCGAGTTAGTTCACCGGATTTGAACATGATCATGTTACCTGTAATGAAAATATATAATGGTAATATTTACCTGAATTGCTCTACAACTTGATGGCATTGAAGAGGATGTCTATCACATTAGAAAAGTAAGTCACAATCTGATTGTTTACAGAACTAATAACAATGCAAAAATCTGAAGCGGTTTCGAAAAACTAGAATCAAATCCATTGCATTTTAACTCAGCCAAATACAGTGGCCTAAATACGGAGTTTAGACTACAGTTAGAAATCTGTATCGGAGGACCTCAATGCTATACACATTAACAGGTCATGGTAAAAATTAAAATCATTGGGATAGTCATAATCTCCGTTTTGGTAAATGGGTGGTTGATAAAAAATAAAAACTTTCTTCCATTCTTTTTGGTTCTTGGGTAGTTCAGCGGTAGGAATCAAACTTAGGCTGTAGTATTGCAATTGTCACCCACTAACCAATCAACCCCATGCCCAAGCCCGACTCCCACAGTTCTTCCATCTTCAAAATCGATCTTACAAAGTTAAATCTCGATAACTTATAGAGCAAGAACAGATTCATTGGGTGTAGAATGAAAGCTTAATTAAACTTCACATACCAAATGTGCTTACAGAATTATCAATTCCAGAGGGCCTTCCATGTATGATTCGTTCTCCTTCAAAGGCCCATCTATTAACCAACTCTCTTTCTCTCTCCCCAAGCACCAAATTACCATCCTGATCTGAAGCCGAACTTATGGTCCCTGACAATGCAAGCAGTGATGCAGATAGTGCAACACAAAATGAAGCGGATGATCCCAAACCTGAGCCCATAGGAAGGTTTGAAGTAACAATTGCTTTTGCGGTCTTAAACCTGAACATTGAAACCACCCAATTAAGAAAGAAACACATTTGTATGCGTGTGTGAGAGAGAGAGAGAGGGGGGGTTTGCAGATGTACGGAGAGAGCTTCAAGGCTTGGAGATGTCCGAGGAGAGAGGGGGGGGGGGGAGGCCAGAGAGTAAATAGGGTGTGTCGATTTGATCAGGAAAGATGTTACTTGCCCATTAGTGGTTGGAAATGTAGAGAGAGAAGTAGAGTCACTAACCCAGCAATGGAAATGTATAACCAGAGAAAGGCGGAGACACCAACAGCGAGCCCAATATTGGCTTCAGGGATGTTGTGCTCTGCAACAAGAGCGATGAGTCTTTCCATCATGTCGGAGGAGCAACACTCAACACTCGAAGAAAGAGGAAGAGTCTCCGATGGGAGAAAGTCTTGAATTCTAGATATCGACCATGAAAACTGCAGGTTCAGATCTTTGAGCTCAAGTTGAAGTAAACCCACATCACCATCTGAAAAAAGAAAACCCAATAATCATATGATGAAAACAGAGCACAGTCGCCAACAAAACATACACAATCTCTCTCTCTCTCTC
>NW_006499436.1:3060287-3084429 GCF_000471905.2 Amborella trichopoda
CTCTCTCTCTCTCTCTCTCTCTCTCTCTCTCTCTCTCTCTCTCTCTCTCTCTCTCTCTCTCTCTCGGTTTCCAAGAAGTTAGTACCTTGGGAGCTTTGAAGGAGAACTTGTGTACATAGATCAATGGAAGCCGCCACTGCAGCACAACCATGGACAACTGCATGCTCTCCACAAAGGATGATCTTACCTGGAGCCCTCGCCCTAATCTCCATTAATGTCATCTCTCCTCTCTCTCTCTCTCTCTCTCTCTCTAGGTCACCGACTCAAGCTTCAACAAAACAGAGAAAACGGAATAAGAATGTATGGTATACTCCTGCCACCCACACACAAGCTCTCTTTCAAAACGCAGTTTGTTCTCTCAACTGTACGAGACTCTGCTAGTTCGGCCAAGTATAATGTTCAACGTTTAAAACGAGTTATATTCACTTTGGTGGTCCCATTCTCGCGCTCCAAAATTTTGCCTTTTTTAGTCAAACGTTTAATACAACTTTTTTAGAAAAAATAATGGGAAAACACTATATTTTGATGAAAACATTTAAGACGAGTTATATTCACTTTTTTAATAAAAATGAGTGAGAATAACTTTTCCATTCCTTACATCTAAATTACAAATTTTTTTTAAATTAAATATCTTTTTCTATTTTTAAAAGGATTTTAACAAATTGAATACCATTTTTTATTTTTAACGAGAGCATATATGAGACCATTTACCTATTGTACAATATGGTCACAATTGTTTATAACCATCGGAGGTGAAATTTGACAGCATGTGTGATAAAGTTCGAAAATAAAAATTTTAACCTTTGTGTTTGGTCAATGAAAATTGTAGTATTATTTTTCTAAAAAAAATACATTTCCTACCGAAAAGAAAAAAATTTGTATCCTCAAATATTGAGTTTATCTCTACTACCATTTTAGGGTTTTGGCTATTAATCCATGCTGCTTGATCCCTAAATTAGGGTTTCTTTAATCATACCTGAAATAGACAACTATCCGGTTTGCAGTGTTGCTACCCTTCTCCCCTCAAAAATAGAAAGAAGGAAACCCCATTAACTAGTTCGCTACAAAACTCGCTTAGGGTTTCATTTTACATGTAAGAGAAAATCCATATCAGGGTTTAATCCCAATAGCTTTGGGCAAATCCCCTATTTGATATGATTTTCTAGTTCTCATATTGCATTATGGCGATGAAGAAGAAGTGAAACTGTGTGTTGATTTTCTGGTTCTCACCTCTCCATACAATTTTGTTGGGGGTATGCGGTCATTAAAGGCATTATGAGTGCTTGTAAAAGATTTATATAGTAGAACATAAACTCATTAGGAGTGTGATCCTGTGTGGATCATACTAAGCAAACGATGTTTGCTGATACTGAACTGTATTTAACGTGTTAGGTCAGTCTAGTTATGTTAGCTAGACATAGAGAAACAAACCGATGAATGTTAGATGTGTTATCCCTTGATGAGCTCGGAGTATGCTCAGAAGAATGAGCCACGAGACTATACGATCATTGTGTGTGATGGAGGCCTTTTATACCATCACACAATATGCATATTGATAGCCATTTTCAGGAAAGCGAATCACCTTTCAGGATGAAACGTGTACATATGCAAGAGATAGCCCATGTGCACCATCGAGTAATGGATTGCATCAGGTAAGGATGATCTTGATTTCATCTTCAAATGAGACCTAAAATTCATATACTGGGATTGCGATCCTTTGTCTATTGACTAGACTTTGGTGACCCACTAATGATCCCCTGCATTGACTGTGGGTCATGGGCAACCCTTGGTCGGTTTGAGAAAGTATGTGTAGTTAGTTTGCAGTTGGACATATAGTACCCCCGTGGATATTTATTCCTAGACTATATGGATCATTTTCCCATTAAAGTATTTAATTTTGTTTATTTTAATAATATATTATTTTTATAATTGTTATTTGAATTTTTTTGAATATCTGGATATTTTATTTATCAAAATTGAATTTATAAAAATAGAGAATGAAACTTCTCTCTCATCCTGGAAACTCTCCCTCCTATAAAAAAAACCTTAAGGGGGGCACGCCCCACTCTATCTCTCTCATGGTTGCTCTCTTGTCTCCCATCATCTCTCATCTCACAATGGGGCTAAATCTATAGGGTGTGGTAGAAAGAAAAGCTTTTATCTCAAACTAGTTTATCAAGGGGGTTCACCTAGCTATTGAATTTGTGATCAAAGGAGTTCATATTCCATTGGTGTGATTTGTTCAAAACTTTCTTTCTCAATTGAGATTGAAGGTTGATCATTATATCCCGCACTATCGAAAAGTGGTGACTTAGTGTGGGGTATAAGAAGCCTAGTTGAGGTAATTTCCGTCACCATCGTTTGTTTCTTGTTTATTTGTTTATTGCTTTTTTCATTCCTACGCATAGGTATTGTTTTTTATTTGTTATTGAAAGAAAAGTTTTTAAATGGCTTCAAGTCCTTGAGATCCTATTGTATTATTATTTTTATTTTATTTGCAGTTATTATAATGTAAAAAGACTTACTTTCGAGTGATCTAGGCCGTGAAGAAAAGAAAAAGAATTTAAAAAGAAAGAAAAAAAAGTATTATATACTCTAGCTAGATCACACGAGTTCTTTCATTGGTATCAGAGCTATTGATACTTGTTGCCATTAATAGTAATTTCTCTTTATTGAATCTAGATCTAGCTTGAGATTGAGATATAAGAAAGTTAATGACTTTGGTAGTCAAGTAATACACATTCGATTAAGAATTATTGGTATATTCAAATATCAAAAAAGCACTTTGCAGAATGGGTATTTTGTGCTATTTTGGAACAGTGATATGAAAAAAATATGATGTATTTTTCTATTGCATACTTCAATGATATTATATGTTTTTTATAAAGGCAAGCTTTCTATGCTTCTCCTACAACATAAAACTTATATACTTCCCCTTATTCAACCGTCCATTCTGAATAAAGGGCTAACATTGCCCCAAGCGCAATGTCATGTCTTTACACTATTTTATTTTTAATTTTTTCTATAAACTATTTTGACACCAAATTTTGTATGTCCATTCTTCTATTAAACTTACACTAGATAAAATATAAAAACAATATTTTCAATAAAATAAAATGACCAAAATACCCCTGAAAATTTCAAAGGGTATTTTGGTCATTATATTTTATCGAAAAATTATTTTTGATACTTTTTATAGGTGCGCCCCAATGAAAAGATAGGACGTACCAAATTTCATATTCATACAATTTGTATAAAAAAAAATTAAAAATAAAATACTTTGAAACATCAGATCTAAGATCAAACAGTGAGTGGCTATCTTGATCAAAATTGGATGGCTGGATGATAGGGGGAGGATAGAACTTCTATGTTGTAGGAAAAGTATAGAAACCTTTCCCTTTTTATAATAGTATCTACCTGCAAAATTTCAATAGAAAATCCTAGAGGAATTGAGAGATATAGACTCATCAATTATGACCTAACAAAATCCAAGAACTGGCCATTGAGTTCCATAAATTTTTTCACCAAGCATATGATTTTATTTTTAGGCAAAATTTGACTGTAACTCATAAAATTAAGTCTACTTTTAAATAAAAATAGTTTCATGAAGAAACTCCTTGTGGTTTGAAAGATATCATCATTTTATTGAAAGGTGCGCAAGTGTTATTTTTTGCAACGAAAACTGTTTCAAAGATTTGGAAGTCATGATTTTATTTCTATTTTTAACATAATATTTTATATCCCACACTAAGTTTTTAGACTTTCATTTTGAATCTAATTTCTAATAAAATTTATTTTAAATAGAAATATCTATGGAAAAATAGGAATAAAAATTTTGGATTAAAGAGAGGTCATCTGGAATTTTCTACAATTTGGTGAGTTCTTCATTAAGATATGAATAACTATATTTATCAAGCATACTTAACAGAGTAAGCATACTTAATAGAATGATATGAGGCTTGTGGAAACATGCATTACCATTCTGTATCTACTTTCAAATAAAATTGGTTTGAAAGGGAAACTCTATGAGGGTAGAGAGAAAAGACAATTTTACTAGATAGTGTTCATCTTAGAAATTCCGCAGTATGATTTATTTTGTGATGTGAAAGTCACATATTTATTTATCTGAAGAAAACTATTATTTAGGATTCACACTATGTTTTTATGTCTAGTTTTCAACGCAAAAGATTTCAGGATGAAATTATTTGATGATTGAGAGAAACAAATTTTTTATTGAGAGGTGCACAACTTGATTTTCTATTGAGAAAGTTGTATTGTGATATGAATGTCACTAAATCGTAGCCCCACTAAATGGTGTGATTTAGGGATTGAACTGAGCACTATTTTGTATTTTGAGCCTGTTTCAATACTTCAAAGGATTCAGAAATAAACTCTTTATGAATTGAGAGTTATTATATTTTTATTATGGGATGCTCATGTTCTATTATGCAATAAATTAAAAGATATGACATATTAATGCACATCTTTAGATTCCTTATAATGGAGACCTTTTTAAGGCTTATTTAAAAGTTTTATTGTGTGTCATGAGTTGGTTTATAATAGTAAAACTTTAAAGAGATGTAATACAGAGTTGGCGAGATATGACACTCTATGTAAAGAGTGTTCAATATGAGAATAACAGAAAGAAGAAGAAACACAATACCTATAAAAGCATCTTAGTTTTTTCAAAATCAATGGATATATAGAGAGACTTGGTGGTAGTATAGAAACGCTAAACATCAGTGAGAAAATCAAATTTATAATATTTGAAATAATGGGATGAGGAAGAATATTTCTTCACGGCGTGAGAAAAGGAGAATCTAAATGCCGAAGAGATGGACACTTCGTAACGGGTAAAACTGATAACCAATAAATTCTCCATCAATTGCGTGCTCTTCCAATATCTCAAAAACTAGTCTACAAGAAAGAGTAAAGAATCAAGAAAGCCTAGGTACCACACTACATAATTTTGAGGGATGAAATCTATCCCACCTTACATAATAAAGTTATATCGGGAAAGATGATTTAGTAACCTCTTATTTTATGTTTCATATAATTTTTTGGTTATATTTTGGCTATTTATTTTATTAATATATATAGAGCGTATGGACATTAGGTGATATGTGCTAACAAATTTAAAAAAGTTGGTTTATGAACACCATGTGGTTTTATGCCTCATTGTGTTTGAATATGAACTACTTAGTAATACACATCGAGATGTGGTTTGATCAATGACTATGATCTTAAATATGAAACACGAGAGATGAGTTCGGCTCATTTAAATATGTAAGCACCACAACCATACTATTACCTAACTGTTGCTTGTGAATGTATATATATACCATGTCAATAGCATTTTGATTAAAGAGAGAAACATTGTATCTTAAAGGTATTTATAAACTTGGGAGAAAACTGTCATTTATTCATGCAATGGTTTTTAAATACCCATTTGCCTTGGTCCTTATTTTTAGTTATTTAGAATCATCGATTACCTAAGAGCTTGAACCATAGAGAATGTTGTAGGAATGCCATCTTGCTAGGCTTCCTTAACACGTGTTGTGATTGATTAGATAACTTGGTTTGTATGGATTTACTACCAAGAAAACTAATGTGGTTGAACCTTTGTTGTTAGGGAAAGTTTTACATATTATGAAACCAACGGGCATTGAATTACTTATTGCATAATACTTGCTATACTACCGCAAGATATATGTGTAAGAATGCTAATAATATATACATTAGATGTGCAATAATTGAGTGGGGGCTGCTACAGTCCAACAATTCTTTTTAGTTGCTTGGATATTCAGATACTCTATCATGAAAGATCTAGACAAACTAAAGATTACAATGGGAACACCTGCTAGTGTTTGATAGGCTAGTTGAAATAGCAACCTATAATGTTATTCACCCATGGAACCCGGATTTGTCTCGTTGGCTGTATGGCTATAGAAGGGAGTAGCTTGATTAAAGAACTCCTTTGAGCCCATGAAGATACGACCCCATGCGATGATGGTAGATAATATTCTGCGACAATATGTCCATGATTCGCAATGTGACATAAAGGATGGACTACGACCATGTTCGGGATGAGATCCGAGCAATAAAAGGAAAGATGCGTTGCTTTCCATAAATCCTTTGTAAAAAGATTGATGTCAAAAACCATGATTAATGTATTGAGAGAGAATAAGTGAAAAATGCTTGAGAGAGAGAATGCAATTGGGAGAGATCGAGATTAGCTATATACCTACAGATGTAATGATAGTGGACTCTATTGTAAAAGGGCATGCACCTAATGATTTTTTGAGACATGAGAGAGAGATAAGGATGAGAGAAATTAAGGAAGAGAGAATGTAAGGCCTTTAAAGGCCAAGTGAGAAATATTAGATGTGTGTGGCCAGTAAAGGCCTTATGAGTGCTTGTATATAGTGGAACATGAACTCAGTAGGAGTGTGGTCTCGTGTGGACCATACTAAGCAAATGATGTTTGCTAATATTCGATTGCATTTAACGTGCTAGGTCAGTCTAGTTGGGAAAAACCCATGTTACTTAGGTATAGAGAAACAAGCTGATGATGGTTAGATGGATTATCCCTTAATGAGGTCAGAGTATGCTCAGAAGAGTGAGCCGATGGACTGTGTGACCCTTGTGTATAATGGAGGCCACGTCATGCACATTGATAGTCGTTTTCGAGAAAGCAAACCATCTTTCAAGGTGAAGCTTGTGCATGTGCGAGAGATACCCATGTGCAGCAATGGATTGCATCAGATCAGAATGATTTTGGTTTCACCTCCAAGGGGTGGACCTGAAATCCTTATACTGAGACTATGACCCCTTACCTATTGGCTAGACTTTGGTGACCCACTAATGATCCCCTGCATGAACTGTGAGTCATGACCCACTGGACTGTTTCTTTTGTAATGTTGAAATCCCAAGAAGGATGGTGCATGTTTGATTGTTCTTTGTTATCTATCCTCTTAAGCTTCACTGATTTTTGAGAGAGTGACGTTGCCTCGTTGTGCTTTGAGGAAGAGACAGAGCGTTCTCAATAGAGAGAGGGGTTCTAATCTCCCTTGCTCTGTAGAGAGAGAGGGTTGCCTCAGGTTTGGTTTATATAGAGCAGAGCGTGAAGGAGAGAAGGTGAGATAAGAGAGGGAGAGGTTGTCTCGTTGAGATGAGAGAGAGAGGTTGCCTAGTTGAGATGAGAGAGAGAGAACCCTGCATCAATTGCGACTACTCATCTGAGCCGTTTGGCTCACCAATTTTTTTATGTGCGAACCGGCCCCTATAATCACTTTCTATATATATATATATATATATAAAAGACCTTGAATGTAGAATTATAGATGCACCTGAAAAATCTATCAAAAATATTGTTTTAATGTTGAAAAAACCTTCTAATCGATCATCTCGACATTGTGATGTATGAATATGAAAAAAAAAAGTTTTTGAGTCCCAAAAAAAGTACATCTTGCAACACATTATCTAGACCGTCCATTTTCAAGATTTTCATATATTTATAGATCTACTTGATTTTAACTATTTTTGAAATTTAAAATTTTCTAATTAGGGTATGAAAATAGATTTTAAGATAATACTAAGAATTTTTTATAACAAATTACATGTTATGATAAATTTTTAAGGTGCACCTTAATTGGATTGTTTAAAGTTACATCCTTATAGAAACCGCACCATATATATATATAATGATAGAATCAACCAGACTGCTTACTTAACAATATCAACCAAAGGTTTAAATTGAATTTAGGTTGATCTGATAGTTACGACATCATTTTGTATTTGAATTTTTATTGTTTTTTTCTACAAATCCAAATCACTTGAAATGTTAGGTGTCTATTCTTTTAAAATAGGTGAATCTAATAAAAATATAAAAAAATAATATAAAAAAAATAAATTGACCAAAATACTTGAGAAACTTTGTGAAATCGTGATGTAAAATTTCATAAACCCACTTTCTAAATATAGGAGAAAGTGGGTTTGTGAAATTGAGAATTTTTTTTTCACTTGAATGTTATTTATTTATTATGTATTGAGATGGATGAATGTCATTAGGAGTTGTTTTTTCGACTAAGAAATTTTTTTTTTTTGGGACCTTGGAGACTAATCATTTTGGGGTTTACAAAAGGATATATATAAAAGAAGGATGCAGTTGTCATACAGATGCATTCGTAGCTCTAAGGTGCACCTTCAAATTTTATCATGGTACATAATTTTGATATAAAATGTTCTTAGGATTATCTCAAAATCTATTTTTATATCTAATTATAAAATTTTAAATTTAAAAAATGGTTAAAATCAAATAGATTTATAAACATATGAAAGTCTTGAAAATGGACGGTGTAGATAATATATTGTAAAATACAGTATTTCTAAGACTTAAATTCTTTTTATTTTTCATGGTCATGCATCTCAATAGTGACATGATCAATGGTTTTTCAACATTGTGTTGCATCCTTGTAGAAACTTTTTCCATAAAAGAATTGTGAAGTGAGAGATCTCCAAAAACAAAAAACAAAAAAGGTTACATTTGGGCTGCGCTGGCCCCATGTACAGCTGGAAAACATATTTTTTGGCCGAATGCGGGATTGGCCATTCTGAGCTGAAAAGGTTTCAGGCTTTTTTTGGGCTGGCCTGTTGGTAGCCCTAATTGCTCAGGTGTAATTGCAATGCCACTATTCCCAGGTGCAACTCCAGGACTCAAACCCCACTTATCGACAAAAATGTTGCCAACTGCAGTAATTTGCAAATGGCAAAAAATTTTAAAAAAAAACAGTGAGAGGAAAAAGACGAAAGAAAAAAGAAAGGAGGTTGCTGCTGTGCAATGGGCAAAAAGAAAGATAACGTTACATATGTTTGTCCGATGATGAAATTTTTTCTAAGTACTACCGAGGTAATATAGCTATCGCCATGTCCAAATCAGTATTTTAAAACCCGGTGACTTTCGTTCTAGATCGCTGATCCAGATATACTTGGTCCGGACCGAACCAATCCTAAGATGGTACGGGTTTTAACTAAATTCCCCCTTGAAATGCTCCACGTTCTCATTTATTTATTTTTTAAATTCATGTAAACCTTTATTTTTAATTTTTATTTAATTTTTAAATTTTAATATTTTTATATCCATATTAAAAAAATAAATTTAGATCACTAATTCGAACTTATCCATACCCATTTCGATTCGCTAATCCACGAATCCGACACGAATTTGTAGGTAAACAATCCACCCCCAACAGGGTTTTAAAACATTGGTCCAAATCAAGCTCAATCTATAGGGATCATGCGAGCTACTTTTCACTACCAATGCTACTATAGGTATGGCTTCTATCCATTTAGTAAGGAAAACATTACAAAATGCCTATATGTGAAGTTTTACATTACTTCACTTACAGCTTTATCATCGTTCAAAGTTTATCACAAAGTCACAGATAGCTGATAGTGTTTGAATTTTATTTTATTTTATTTTTTTATAAATTATAATGATCTGAAATTTTGTAGGTGTGTGTGCCTTAATGAGATGCACATGAATAAAATATAAAACAAATAATTTGAATGAAAAAATTATACAAAATACCCCTCTAAAGTTTCAAATGTAATTGTCATTTTATTTTGTCTATTATTTTTTTAATATTTTATTTTGACAATACAATAATTATAAAAATTCAATACCGTGAAATGAACTTTGAACGGTGATGAAATATAATGGTGAAGTACTGTAGAACGCACCTATTGGAGTTTTGTAGATGCTTCCATTTAGTAATGATAGCAAGGATATGAACCTTACATTTCATCATGGCCCTCAAGTCCCCAACACTAATCGTGAACCCCATTATAATTATGATATTTGTTTTTCTTGTATTCTCTTTCAGGAATATTGTTCTGAGCACTATTATCTCATTTGAGTTTCAAAATTGTGGGAAAGCAAACAAAATCGCAATGGTCAGTATTGGAGTCAAGCTGCATTTAGAGCATCAAGTTGCTTTTGAAGATCCTCGAGATCACCTGTGAAAGCTACCGTGTCTTCAGTTGTTTGTGGCCTTTGTAAATCATCAGCATCTGGAAGTTCCCGTGCAAGACCTTCTGGAAGACTTTCTGCAGTAAAGAACAACGCGGATTAGAAATAGAAGCTAATTCCAAGTTGATCATAGGAAAGGCCCTTGCAGAGGGATATGGGTATCAAGCGAATTTCCCATCTATCTGCTAATGCAAGCAGTGGAAATGTTCAAGGAAGATACCCGCTTCCAAAGTAGGTATGTTTTCACTTCTGTACATGTGGCAGACTGAGAAATACTTCGTTGTTCTAAGATAAAAGAAAGTTTTTCTTTTCTCATTAAATTCTTGATAATTCAAAAGGAAAAATTTTCTTTATCGACTAAAAAATAGATACCAAACCAGAATAATCAGTTTAGTGTTTGCCCCCCAAAAAAAAAAAACAATTTGGTGAACACATCTGCGAATTGTTCATGTGTAGAAATATGTAGCAGAGTGATCAGTCTTCCAAAATTCTCAATAATGACATGGAAATCAATCTCAATGAGCATTCTAAATATTGTCAGCTCTATATCCATAGAGAAAAGCAAGAGAAGATGGAGATCCCACTCTTGGTGGCAGTCGAAGCCAAAAACCATCACCATAATGGACACAACCTATATTCGATTGAAGAAAATAAAATGGATTCTGAAATATTTGAAAAATAAGAGGGATTTTATTTTTTTCATTTCCCTTGGAAAATATTTTAAAAGGGAAACAAGTAAAATAAGAAGAGTTTTTCTTTTTCGTTTGTTTTCTTCTCTGCAAGTGTCATCTTTCTCTTATCTAAGTGGTTATACATATTGATTGGAAAGGTTTTTGAGTGGTTAGGGCACATTGCACAAGATCTCTTTCTCTCTAAAACCTCTCTCTTTTATTTTTCCCAAGGTGTTGGGTACAGGGACTTATACCTTAGCTCTATGAAAGCCCCACAGTGTCACGGGATAAATAACAGCATTGTGTTCCTTGATTCACCTCTCTAGATTATTTCCTACTTTGGTTTTCAGTTTTCACAACCTTCTCTTCTCTCTCATGCACTCTACTGATGGCAAGCTCTTTCTCAATAAGTTCGCTCTAGGAAAACAACATAACAGGGCCTCCAAGACTCTACAAATATGGTGAGTATGTTCTATGGTTTTGCTCATCTTTTGTAATCAAAATACTACTTAAAGTTGTGGAAAAGTTGCATGCACAAGAAGAACCCCACCTGACATCATTCATAGTCATTTGAAACGATTTACATGGAGTTTTGATTTAAATATTCTTGCTGGAAATTTTCTTTAGGTTGATTAGAACTCTTGGATGATGTTCACAACAATCAAATCGATTTTGGGTCTTGCTTCTTTTATGCATCACGAGATTTTGATCCTAAAGATGTTTAAAGTGTTAATGAAATTTACAGCAAGCTGTAGTGACTGATTTTTTATATCACATGACAATTGAACGCCAACTGTTGATGATTTTCCTGGTTTAGCTGGAATATTAGTTATATGCTAAAATAGCTCTATTTGCTTTTCAAAAACCAAAATAATCTGCTGCAATCGGGTCAACATATTCTATTTCACATTTGATTTGGTAACAAGATATTGTCTCTTTCCAAACAAACAACAATGAGGCCATGAATACACAAAAAGCAGGCCATTCTATAGAGATTCCGAGTAACCACTCCAGGAAAATCTAGATTAAGGTGTAAGCTCCAAGGAGGACAAGGACAAAAGACCCTTTGGAGATGTTTGAACATATGTAGTGCCTGTTTGAATAACAATTAATTTCATCTGGAATCATAGTTGTTGGAGGTGGGAGCAGGATTGGTTCGAGATTCGCCAAACCGCCTTATAGTGGAAGCTCCCAGGGCTTATGATCGTTGTCTGTACAATGAACAAGACAAGGAGAGGGATCCAATGTCAATGGGTTCAATGTTTTGACTCACAGGAATCTAAGCTCTGCTATACAAAAAAATGACGTTGTAAATAGAGCCAGTATGAGTTCTCTTGGTTAAGGAATCGAGTTTTAAGTATGTCGTATAACAGGGTTCCTCCTGTTCTAAAATCGAGAATCTTAAAGTATAGGAATCAAGGTCCTCAACTGATTGTCCCAAGGTCCGCAAGTGCCATTTACCAGGGATCCCTTATCAAGTGCCCCTGGTCCTTAACAATGGATTTATTTATTTTTGTGTGAATAACAACAGATTAATTATGTAGCTCTATGAGTCAGTTTTTCATGGACCACTACATCTTCAAGCCATGACACAAGTTTGGTATGCACTTCCCTCTGAGTCGTTGGCAACCCATAATCCTACCACTCAAGAGTCATCTTCTTCGAATGTAGCCTCCTTTGCTTCCATTGTCTCTCAAAGGCTGGCTCTTCGAAGGGGCACGAGGACAACATGAACTACTACTCTCTCTCTCTGACTGATGTAAAAGTAAGCTTGAAATGAAAGCATATATTCTCATCTCACAATTGTAATCAGATTTAAGACTCTAAAACAATAGGACATCATAAATATAAGATTTTAAATGAATTATATATTCTCACAACTAAGAGGGGTGACTTACACAATAGGATTTAATAAAACAATGGGTCACTCTAGACTATGCCTAGTTTAAATTAAGAATCTAAAATAATCGAACTTCGTGCTATGCGAAAAAGGGGCTGGATTTTAACATCATAGAACTTGAGATTCCTAAATTATGGGAACTTCGGACAATGGCAATCTCTAACCTAGTATCATCCGTCAATGAAAGTAGAACCCACAAACATGGAACAAAAGATTTTAATATACCAAAACATTGGACCATAGTTGATGAGAGCGGGGATCTATTTCGAAATGAAATTGGATTCCACTGATGGATGGAACATGGTACCCTTTCTTTGGGAGCGAGATCCCAAAATTTAACAAACGGGGGCCCTACAAGATCCCTTGCAAGAACCATGGGATTGAGGTTCCGGAGCGGGATCATCACTTTACCCACAAGGTTCCCTTAACTATGTCTGGAATATATTATCTTATAAAAAATTAATAAACTTTGGATAAAGTTATTTTGTTAGCTGATAGTACATATCGTGTGTTATGTATAACCTTATTTAAAATATTTAATTTTTCAATAACTTCCAGCTATTTTTAGCTATTTCTAGCCAAAAACATGTGATGTTCGGCAAATTTGAATAGAGTAAAAACAGCTTTTCAAATAGGTAAACTTATGTAGAAGACTATGTATAAGTTTATCTCAAATAACTTTATGATGGACAAAACAAAACAATAGATAACTCGTTCTCAAGGGTTGAAACAATGAATTATCGGTGATAACAAGTACCATCCAAACACGGCCCTAATGTTCCTGTGTACTATCGACAAAAGTGGACTCCAAGTAAATATATGCAGATTCTTTTAGGAAGCATCCATAATGACAGCAAGGCACCATTCTAGATATTAAGTAGAATGCTACTCTTACATACAGCTGTGTAGATTTATATGACAACAAGGCACCCTTCTAGATACTAAGTAGAATGCTACTCTTACATACAGCTTTGTGTAGATTTATACGAAAACGGTAGTGCAATATGTGCTAAAGGAATATGTTCATGAACTGCCTTTGATGGCTAATGTTCAAATTGCCATTCAATTCCTCAAAATAAGGGTTGTTGATTTGCTTTACTGTTTGGCTGCAATATGCGGCTGTAACCAATTTTTCTAGGATATAAGCTGGTCACTCGATTCAGAGATTTTGCCCAAAATCATAGAAGCAGTGAATTCAGATGATGCAGTCTCAGTGTTGTGATGTCACGGTTAAACAGAGAAACTACCAAATCTATAAAAATAAGATGCTTCAACATATGCAATAAGATTAGGAAATAAAATTATATAAAGATGTAGATGCATTCAGGCATGTCTATGTACATATGGAACCAGAGTAGGAAATCATGCTAACAGTCTGTTTATGCCTACTATATGAAGCAATTGACCCCTATGGTATGCTTTAGCATTATGAGACAATAAAACAGAGCTTAATAATCAAAACTAAGTGATCAAAGAAGAAAGAAAGGTGACCTGAATCTCTTCCAGTAATTGTGTTGTCCAAATTGCAATCATCAATGACACTGTAAACAAAACACCACAAAGTTAGTTCTAAAATATAAACACCTAAACCTTTATGGGACATCCTCTGCCAACAGCTGGAAGAGAACACAGCACCATGTTTATCTTATTTAAATCCATGATGACAAACCCATCATAGGGTCAAGGTTCATTATTATCCAAAGTTGCCCAATTGACCAGAACACAAAGTTTATACCAAGAGAATGCCAGCATGATTGCGACAAAGTCAAAATCTGTCCAATCTAGGCATCACACCACAAGGCTCATCCTTTCTAACATTTTTAGTTGATGTAAGGTAATATGCTAAATCCATTTCAAATCCCTTTGCTTACATCAGGAAAAGTTACCAACGTTTTCTCGGTGATCTTGGTAGAACTATGTCATGATTCTTATCGAACTCATCTTAAACCAAGATGAGAAGATTCTTGGCATTTTGCAACACAAACCAAAAAAAGAAGAAGGACATCAGACAATCATTTAGTTTTAGCAATGCTGCAAATCTTCATATTTTCCCTCTCAACATTTGCTTTTCGTCCTTTATTTTTTTATATTTTTGTTCTAAAAACATGTATGGACATATCAGCCCTGTGCCTTATTTTGGAGTCGCCACGATGGAAACCTCCTTTTTGCAAGATAATATAACATTTGAACCTTATCCAAACTGAAATACCTGATGCTCCATTCGTTATCGGCATGAAGTGAAGCTTCTTCACTATTTGAAGCTTCAGCTTCCATCTTTGCTTTAGCTGCAACATCTCTAACTGGTTTCATTTTGATATACTCTTTCTGCAGAATGGTAATCAGCTCCAAAATCATATATCAGATTTAAAGCACACCTGTACAAAGCAGAATATTTAACATCTTGGTAAGAAAATCAATAGAACTGATGCATGTACCTGGCGCTCTAGGCAGACTGAGTTAGAGCATTGTGGGTTTGGGCGCAAATCCATGGTTGGGAAGTAGTCCTTAAGAGCATTATATCCCTGTCAATCAGGTATTCTATCACAGACTCGTTCATTAACTGAACTGAACATAAAAGTTACTTGGAAAAATAAAATAAAAAAGTTAAGTTCAGCCCCTAAAGCAGGATAACAAAGGTTTTCTCTTTTCTGCTCATTGAGGAGAATAACATGTTTCTCATCTTCTTTCTTTTATCACTTAGGAGCCATGAAAGATGAAAGTTTCATGCACGGTTTTGAATGAGAGAAAGAAGTGAGGAATTCTCTTTTCGACTCTGACTCTCCCACTCCAGTCGTTGCTATTCTCCCACTCCAGTCGTTGCTATTCTTTCTGTTACTTCGAAAGTAGCTGCTTCAGCGTTAGGCACTCGAATTTTCGATATTCCTTTCTATTTCTCATCGAACGAATGGCATCTTCTTCTAGAAATCCTAGCTGTTGCTATTACTCAAACAAGCATGAAATGTATGCTTGCATATTCGTCCATGGGTCAAATCGGATATGTAATTATTGGAATAATTGTTGGAGACTCAAATGAAGGACATGCAAGCATGATAACTTATATGTTGTTCTATATCTCCAAAATAAAAAAGTTAAGTTCAGCCCCTAAAGCAGGATAACAAATGTTTTCTCTTTTCTGTCACTAAGGAGAATAACATGTTTCACAATCTTTATGAATAATTCAAAGTTATTATTCAGTTCTATAAAGAATACAAAAAGTGGCATAGATCAGCAAATAGCTGATAAGATATTACCAGTTGAAATGTTATTACAGTTCACAAGAAGAAACATAATAAAGAAACTTTTGAGCTAGACGAAATTTCCAAACATGGTCATGATTCAGTGTGAATAATAGAAAGAGTGAAAAGCAAGTGGCATGGATCACAATTTAGCTGATAAGCTTTGGTAGTTGAAATACCATTATAGTCCACACAACAGGTACATAATCGAGGAAAATTTATGAACCTGCCTAAGTAACGGCAACAATTGCTTGCACTGAGGAGAATCTGCTACATGTCGATACGTAAGATGCACATATAGACCAGCAAATCTGTATCGACATGCACGTCTTGAAAATTCTTCTTTTGGATTTTCAGACATGTGCTTGGTATGTGGGTACATGAGTCCACGGATTCAATGAACAAGACACACATGTCCATTTTGTAACACATGCATGGGCGGGGCGCATGTGCCTTATGATTTACACATGTACCTTTGAATGGCAGCCATAATTTTTCAATGTTACACTTTATTATTAAAAAATCACACACACACGTGTGTGTATGGGATGTGTTCTACTGATCTTGCCAAAATTTTGCTATGAAGATTCTTAAATCAGAGTCAGAAATGTATTTTCATCTCTGTATCCTTGTAACGTTGCATACTACGAAACAATTAGTAAAATATTCTAAATTCTAATCATTTACAAAAGCTCAGTTGAATACAATTTACTATCATGCATTACGACAAAAGCTTAGCTGTCAGACTGGTAGCTAAGTATTGACTATAAGGATAGCAGCCAAAGCTGTAGTCAGAGCTATCCAACAAAAGAATGGAATGAACAAGTCAAAGTTTCCTGGCTACACACTACAAAAGGCAATAATGCTTGTTCTCGGACTGCACCAAGAGGAGGGGCCCTTTGTACTGCTCAGCCTCCAAAAAAGCAATGTGCTCACCCAGCTAGTTGATGCCAGAGATAAGGTCAGTTCTAATAACTTGATCTTTAACCTTACGGCTGATGCCAGTCAAGGACATCTGATGCAGGCTAGACAAGCTATAAATAATTTTTCCTACGGAACTAGTGAAGATAAAGAATGAACGAATGATACTATCAGCCAATCGAACTGGAAAGCTTCATCTCTTCCACATCCCTTCAAAAAATAAATAAATATATTGGAAGTTTTATTGCAATAGCAACAGAAAACATTTGAAAAGGTGGTAAAAAGAAATGGGAGGACAAACAATTTACCAAGTACTTGGATGCTTGTCCAAAATTAAGAAGGAATTTGAGCGCATTTTGAACTAAAAGTCCTGCCACGATACCCTACAAGAGAGGCAAAACACCAGTCTGAAAAGATATTTGATGCATAAAATAATTGAAGCAGTAAAAACCATTCATCAGGAGCTATGCAAGTCAAATATTACAATAGAAACACAGTCATATACGAGAGATTTAGAAATACACAGAAAGTAATGGCTATTTGTGGAAAACCTGCAAAATACTAACGTCTATAAATCTAACAGCCCGCATCTAAGCAATGTATAATGCATGAACTTGATTAATATCTTCCTGAGGAAGAGTTCTTCCACATTGGATTTTATAATGCACGAACTAAATTACATTTTATCAGGCTGATGCGGAACTAAACTAACGGCCCATTTGGATGAAATGGTGAAAATGAGGCATCAAAGATATTTATGCAGAATAATGAATCGTGACAAATGAGATATATTCCTCACCATGGTGGTTGGTAAAGATGCAGCACAAACGCCTTCACGTTTCAGCGTACGTTCATCCACTCCTGAAGCAACAACCTGGATAGAAAGAGTTATCAAATTTTCCACAGTATCGTTCCAAACTGATAAGATACTAGTATTGTTCTCTCACATAATCTACAAGTCAATTCTACAGTTCACATCAGTGTATCTTTTTGTGGGTTAGTTCAGAAGTAGGATTTGAACTTGGGACATGGTGCAGCATTTTTTTTATTGCTTTATCAGCATCGTCGATGCTGTCTGAACAGTAAGAGATAAATGCAATTCATGAATGTATATATCACACCAGTGGTTAAAGAAAAGGAAAATAGTTTTAAGATGTGTATCCATTGCTAAAAAGGGCAAGCATAGGAAAGCCCTTGGAAGAATGGCTGGATGATTGACTGATCCCCATCAAAAGAAGTTGGATCAAGTGCTGTGCATTATTAGGAGGCAAGAGATTACATCACAGGAGAAAGCACTATGAAGTTACTTAACTAACTTCCAAAACACACATTTGATTGGCTCCATACAATGTCATTTTATTTTATCCACATAAATTTGTTCCACTCTAGTAATAATAACCAATTGTTCAAAGTGAACTTCTCAAGGTGATGAGCCTGAACATTGTTGTCAAAACATCTCCATTAAGCCAGCAGCAGATATTGAATATTGAAAAGAAAGATACTAGATTTTAAAAATGGTGAGCTGCACAAAATTCCTCCGTCTCAACCAAAATGAGTGAATTCCTAACATGTAGGCTATTCGATCCAGCCCTTGACACCTTTCTAAAGATAAGAAACAGAAACTAAGAAAATTTACCATACTTGAATGCAGATAACATATTTTAATATCCTCAAATATAGAAAGCACAGTAAACACCATACAATAGTTATTTCTACTGAATTATTCAGATATATGCTGGTTATAGACATGGGATGGTGTTTTCCCGACAACAGGATATGTGCTATTTGCTTGCATAACTTGCAGTGCAGTGAATTTACTGTGTTTAGGAGTTAGGAGCTAGGACTTTAACTACAGAGACCACCATACAAGGGATGCTATTTAGGAAGACTAACGAGTTTCTCAGTTTTTGAAAAATATTATGGTTCATTGCTTGTCTCCTAGTGTTCCCTCAGAGCATTGACTGCAAACAGAACAATCAAACTAGCACACAATTAAGCTTGACACAGTAGATAACAAAGGGGAATGAACCTTGTGGGTGGCTCGCAGCAGAGTGAAGCTGCTGGGCTAGCCACCTATTGATTACATTCTTCTATCCTATAGGGAAGTGCGTAACTAGGAAAAGCCATAGGGCATAGATGTTGAAGTTTTGTGCTTTGATTTTAAACTTTCCATACGAAAAATGTAGTTCCGTTCCATATAACTGTATTGGAACCAGTGGGTAAGTCACACTGATACCATTTTTGCTCACTAAGAACACATTTCGCATAGAAGACCAGATCCATGCACTTGGTATTCTGAGTAAAGATGCGTAAAAGAGAGGAAATGGAATTTAATGATATCAAACACTAAGCAGTGTAGAAAGCCCTATGTCCACATGTTATGGTTAGACCAATGTCAAGCCAAGCATATGAAATTAAATGGCTGGAAAAAGAAGAAATTGTGACTCTGGCAGCTTTCGTGAGACGATATCATGGACCTACCAAAGGAGGAGCACATGCAAAACAAGCTGTTTCACCAGGAATCAATAATTGAATATGACCTGAAACAGCATCTTCAGACACACCTGCCAAAAAACATACAGTTTGAAAGATCATTTTTCCAAACCATTGAATAAAAAGATAAAGAATAAGTGAAGTGCAGCGGTCCTAGCATCATTAACATGGAATATACACTAATTATGTCATAGATTCTTTTATTATTATTATTATGGTAATAATCACAGGATTTGAACAACCTAAGGTTCAAGAATTGAGACATGGTGCTCTACTACTATTCGACACTCTTAAGAGTGTTACATGAGTCCACTGGGAATTCCAGATTTCCCAAGGGTTGAAGCACACAAATTATTTGTGGATCAGATTTCCTCAGCAAGTTTTGAAGGGCTCGGGATTCTTGAGGGGAAACTCTTTAGATGTAACACGGTGGAGGAATGGGAACTCTCAACACCAAAGGTATTTATGGATTTCACGCATATTGCTTAGGAATGAACTCAGTGAAATAGATAGGAAATAATGAATACAAATGGCGGCTTTGTGCCTCCATACCTGTGACTCACTCCTGTAATTATTTGAATTTATACAGATACAAGGTACAAAAGCTTAAAACCAATTTTCACAGTCATAAATGGAGACAAGCAACCTTGACACATAAAGAATAACATGTATCTTATGACAAACTGAAATAATTAAGCGACATGGGTCTCTTACCGGACTCCATCCATATCTGATTGAGCTCGTTGCAAGCCTGCATTGGCATAATAAAGTCAATTATAAGATTAAATTCCTCTAAATCTCAGCATTAAATGCTTGTGAGGGCCTTGATGGGTCATGTTTAGTAGCCGCTACTAAATATTTTATTTTCATAAAATTTTCATGGAAAAAGATAAGGAATTCAATAGTTTATATTCTCATAGAACAGTAAAAGTTACCTGATTTACGACCATGCGAGCTTCATAATTATCCACACAGCTCAACACTAAGTCAACTCCACTACCATTATCGCTTAATCCAAAATCTTTCTTCGTTAAGCTCTCCATGAAGGTCTCAAAACCTTTCACAGTTGTGATATTCAATGTATAGCTCTATGCATACAAGAAAAGCAACTGTAAGGATGGATGAATTTATCAAAAAAGGCACAATGTCATGGCAGGTACGGGTGTGTGTGTGTGTGTGGGGGGGGGGAGTGTGGATCAATTCCTTCTTAATTTTCTGAGTCAATAAAGAATAAGAACCTCTCACAGCATGTAAATGAGACAAAGAAACTACTTAAAAGAGCAACAATAAGGATGGCTAATGAATTCAAGAATTTCCAATCAAGAGTATTAAATTCCTTGCTTCATTTATTGAACTTGAGCTAAATGTGCATAAAGAAAACTCTTCTCAAAAAACAAGAAGTTGAATCTGCAAAAGTGTTAACCATAATTCGAACAAGTTGGGGCATTATGAACATAGCTCCTTAGGATATAGATTAAGACAATCCCTTTACTATGTTATCCGCAAAGCTCATTTGTCTATGAACCACAAAGAATAGATATTGATGAGGAACAAATTAAACTTCTATAAAAAATAATATAATATATCGAACTACTTATGAATTGCCTATACATGCCAACAACATGAAGAATCAGAATCCCCATTGAATGATTATATGGCTAGGGAACCTAACATTATTAGAAAAAGACCATTAAATGAGGAAGTAGGTTTGATATGAGCAAAGCAATTAAGGTTACAACAACAATGTCAAAAGTCAATTTGATTCCACATCCTATTTGCTTTGATTGCCATTCGTTTCTACCTACAAAACCCAGATGAAAGTATGGTAATTGTTTAGTTGAAAATCAATAACCACGAGTACTAGTCTAGGCAAGCCTATTTCAAAACACATGACTTACAGGGGGGTAGTAAATGGAAGCACATACGTGTTATTGGATTTCCAGAAAGTGGTGCAATGAATGCACAAATTTCGACTTCAAGTTTTGGACAGAAAAGAGAAGAAGGCACCTTATTTGTCAAATATGACGGTAACCAAGTTATGATTTGACACGTTAAAGATTGTCCTAGTCTCTTTAATCAGATGGTAGAAAGTACGTTATCTTTGTTGGAAAATAAACTCAGTTCTTTCACACAAAAAAGTATGCATATTTAACCTTACTTTAATCACGTTAAGGAGCTGCAAGATCCACTGCCTGCTGTTGATGAGGATCGAACTATATCGAGAATAAACTTAACAAAGAGATTTTTATTTGCAACAATTTCCAAGTTAACAAGATTACTAGAATGTACAATTCCAAAGTTTTATTCATAAAGCATGGTTTAAATGAAGTCTACATCAAAGATTTTACACAAGTTAAGCATTCTATGAGGCCCATAGGATGCGTAGCTGAGATGAGGATGTTGAGATGGACGAGTGGCAAGACAAGAAAGGATAAAATTTAAAATGAATAAATTCGGGAGAACTTAGGTGTGGTTCCAATAAGTGATAAGATGAGAGAAAGTAGACTTAGTTAGAGCGCCATGTGTAATGTAGACACAACACAACACCTGTTACGAGGTGCGAGTTGGTTCAAGTAGAAGGCTCAAAAGGGGTAAGGGGTAGGCCTGGAAGGACATAATTGAAAGCAGTGAGAAAAGATATGGGGACTTATGACCTCACTAAAGGTACGATCCTTTATGAGTAGAATGACAGACCAAGATTCATGTAGCCAATCCCAAATAGTTGGGAAAACGGCTCTAATGATGATGATGATGATGAAGTATTCCATGAGGCACTTGATTGAATGAAACCAAGGGTGCACATCAGAAAATGTTTCATGCAACATCCAATCACCTTCCAAAATGAATTGCGTGAGGGAAAGTAGAACACATGCAATAAGTTGAGAACAATGAGCTTTACAACATCTATAGAACAAAAAAGTATGTTAACATATACCTCTGCTATAAATACTGTATTGGGAAACTTTAGCAATGACAAGTAAAAGTAAGAGTTGCTATTTGGGAGCTCAGTTTAACGTCGTCTAACACTTGTATATAACAAGAGCTCCTCAAGGATTTGAACTTTGACCCACAGCAAAAGCTTATCTGTCTACTATTATCAGTAATAATAAAGAAAATATCAAGGCATTCTTCAAACTAAAGTAACATAAATATTGCAAAAATAGGTTTTTGATGCATTAGAAGGATGAGAAACTTTACAAGAGAAAGAAAATTGAAAGGTTCAATAGTTACCAGATTTCAGAATAAATTGACAAGAAATTAATTAATTCGTGCAGCCAACCTCAAATAGTTGGGATAAGGCATATGATGATGATGAAGCTCATGGCTTGTTTTCATATAACTTAATTGCTTTAGAAAAGAGTGTAATATATCTTATCATCATCCTTTTGTGTGGGGAGCAAGGAAAGGAGCTCCCTTCCATCCCCCCAACCATGAGCCATAATCTCCCCAGAAAACACCAGAACTCCCTGGAAAACCTCTCCAGACAAAAAGCAGTTACAGAACTAATGGACTCAAACTGGAATTTAGGCATCCATCGAGTAAACTTCGCCATAGAATTAGGTGTTGCTCCAAATGAAGAGCTGCAAAATTTTAGAGATGGGAGATAAATCAACCCTACAATTTCCCAAAATCCAAAGATTACGGCTACAAATGATCTTTGCAATTACAGAATGACCCTTACAGAGGCCTTGATAATGGTTATTTATGAATTGGGTTTCCGGTCTTGGGCATCAAAATCCATGAAGAAAAATCTACAAGCTGGAAAGAGAGGGGTCTGCAGCATCAAGATCCATTATTCACAGTTTCAAACTTCACAAAACCCTAATTCATTATGTAGAAGCGTCCTTAGCTCCCCTTCAAAGCCCTAATTCCTGTCCACAGGAGGAACCTCGGCAAATCCAGGTTCATTTTTCCCACTAATGGAGACCTCTGAAGCTCCAGATCAAGGGCTGGCCAACTCCCCTTCAAAGCCCTAATTCTGGTCCATCTAAAGACCCTCTGCAAATGGAGGTTCATTTGGCACCTTATAATTTATCAAGCTGTCTTAAAAACGCTTTCCTGAACCTCAAAATATCACCATTAAATCCCCAAACCAACTCTCCCCAAAAACCAGTGTCCATACCTCAAATGCAAGGAAAACCTCACAATAGGAATCCTCCATTTTCTTCTATAAATTATATTAGTGTAGAAACAATTGACGCCAGAAATGGGACCATTGAGGTCAAGAATGACTGTAATGAGTAATCAACAAGATACATACATGGCATGAGAAGGAAAGCTCAGGAGAAGAGAGTTAAGACCCGAGCTAAATTGTTTTTCAGGGACAAGGATGAGAGATAACAAGGTATATGGGTGAGGAAAAGGAGTAGCTGTTAGAGAGAAAGAGGAGGCAATCTTGCATTGTGCATTTAAGATAGAGAAAATGGGAAGCCAGCTCCAAAAAGCTTAAGCTTTGGATTCAGTTCAGATTTGTTTTTTAGTGTTCACGAAGAGCGCAGGAAAGTGAGCATCGCTTATTTAAAAGAATGGAATAGGGGCTCAGTATGGAACAGGATTCCAATAGAGTAGGGCCTTTCATGAAATTAGTTTACAATAGGGTTTTTAATTTCTTATAACTTCTACTTTTCATGATCTATTAAATTTTTATGCTGACCTTCAAAAAGTTTTGTTTCCCTCTCTGCAATTCTTATTTCTTCAAAGCAAACATTTTCACCATGCCCCAAAGGAAAAAGTTTTAAGTCTCGAGAAAGCGAGAGAGAGAGAGAGAGAGAGAGAGAGAGAGAGGAGGAGAGTAGTGGTAGGAGTAGTTGTAGTACTTACGTGTGTTAGAGAGAAGAAGGAAGGAAGGAGAGAGAAGAAGAGAAGATATGTTAGTTAAGTAGAAGAAGAG
>NW_006499436.1:3084449-3094463 GCF_000471905.2 Amborella trichopoda
ACTTACTTACGTTAACTAACGTTAACGTAACGTAACGTAACGTAACGTAACGTAACGTAACGTAACGTAACGTAACGTAACGTAACGAAGTAGAGAGAGAGAGAGAGAGAGAGAGAGAGAGAGAGAGAGAGAGAGAGAGAGGGGCGAGAAGTTTGTGGGAGAAATTTGTGGTACTTTACTGGCGTTTTAGAGAGAGAAAGGAGGAAAAGGGGCAAGAGAGAAAATGAAGATAATGTCGTTTTAAAGTGAGAAAGAGAACTAGAGTGAGTAGGATTTGGAATGGAGATAATGGACTTTTGAAGCTTAGGGTGAGGCTGATTTTTGATTTGTGAAGTTTTGGATCAGGGTACCAAACAAGTAATAAATAATATTCATACAGAATATAGAGTACCCAGTAAAGAAGTAACAAAGTAATGTTATGAAGAATATATAAGTTTTAAATAAAAAAATTATTCATGATAAAATTAACTGTGATCTAAACAGGCCCTAGGTGTTTACCTCAAGCACAACATCAGGGTTAATATCCGAAAGAGTCTGAACAGCAGCATCTGTTTTTGTAAGGCCAACCTGAAATTGTGAAGTGAATGAAAATAATTCAGTTTCCTTGATACAGGCAGATGCCTTTTTCAATTGGGCTCCCACATAGAACATTTGAAGGACCAAAAAGAAGCAAGAAAATAAAAACTTTAAATGGATGAGAATGTCACATGATATGAGAATCAAATGGACAGATGAAGTACAAGAAAATGGAAAGCATATGACTGTCATTTAGTTTTTTTCTTCTTCATTTTTTTTTTTTTTTTTTAATTTAAAGTGGCAACAACAAGCATATTCTTTCTTTCTTTCTTTTTTCTTGTTTTTTTTGAGTGGCAACAACAAGTATAATATATAGCAGAAGATAGGTAACACAAAGATCGTATGAACATATCTCAACAAGGACATCATGCAGTCCCTCAAATTCACTCACAACTAGATCTCTTCTAAGGGGAGGCATACAGCTCACATCCACAAGGTATTATGAACAACATTGTAATACTCAACAATCTAAAAATATAAAAAGTAAAAACTGTACATTCCGTAGGAAAGTCCATTTCATGGATCCCCCAAACCATATATCGACAAAAAAAAAAAGACATCCACAGATAGAACAGACATTCCTCTGATCTAATATTCCTACAAATTACTCCCCAAGCTCCCTAACGTATTACTATCCCGTCCTTTCCTTTCCGTCTCCCATCTGACGCATGCATTGAGCCATGTGTTTCTCCAATAATACTTTCCTCCACAAACAATCTATCCCATAGCTCAAAAACTGCCACAGGGCTTATAGGTGTTCAGAAAATCGACAACCTCGATGCCTAAACTCCATTCCTCTGTTAGACAACCATCACGACAATAGAATAAATATTACTTATAACTAAGGTCATCACCACTGCCCAATAAGTTAAATTATAGCCTTGCTAAGAAGTTGCAAATAGCTAAGCTCAAACAAAGAAATGGTGCACAATAGATAAGGAAAATATAGTGATTTGCAGTTAAAGTTATATAATTATGTTAGATTTAATGCTCATAGTATGTACAAAAAAGACCGCACTTTCGATATCTTGGGTCGATAATCTATGAAAATGGAGAAATCGAGGACGATGTCGCACACAGAATTAGAGTCGGGCGGGCAAAGTGGAGATGTGCAACTAAATTTTATGTGATCGCCGGATGCCAATGAGGCTGAAAGGCAAGTTCTATAGGACAGCGGTGAGACCAACTATGCTCTATGGGGTCGAATATTGGGCGGACAAAAACCAACATTACCCATAGAATGAGTGTAGCAGAGATGAGGATGTTGAGATGGATGAGTAGCAAGATAAGAAGGGATAGAATTAACAAAAAATCCATTCGGGAGAATTTAGACATGGCACCAACAGGCGATAAAATGATAGAGAGTAGACTTAGGTGGGCTGGCCATATGTGGTGCCGACCAAGTACAATACTTGTTGGGAGGTGTGAGTTAGTTCAAGTGGAAGGACTGAAAAGCGCAAGGGGTAGGCCCAAAAAAGGTGGTTGGAAGTAGTCCGAAAATATATGGGTGCTTATGGTCTCACTGAGGATATGGCCTTTAATATAGTGGAATGGAGAACCAGGATTCATGTAGCCGACCCCAATTAATTGGGAAAAGGCTAAAATGATGATGATTACTGATATTTCCTAGTATCCCGGATACAAATGCATGCCATTCCGTTGTTTTGGGTATCCTCTCATTCCCTATCTAGAGTACCTAGGGTTGACTAATTTAGATGTAACCAGGTAGCAGCCACGTCCCATTCACTAACAGTATGAAAATTCTTCTTAATCCATGAGCTTCTCCATAGAATTCTTTGTCACTATGGATCCTCATTTATTTATCGTTCTATTAACAAATAAAGTATTTCTCATATAAGTGCATTACATAAATACACATGCAAGTGAATTGAAAATACATATAAAACCGTCTAGTATGGCACTGTAACCATCTCACTTGTTCAGGGAAGTAATGTATCCATCTACTTGACTAAGACAAAAGAAAGAAAGAAAGTTACTCCTCAATATAGGTTTTGAAATCTTTAAGACACCAATTTAGTTTGTGGTCAAGGAGTACAAAAGAAAAAAGTAAAAGGGGTAAAACAAGAAGAAAAGAAAGCAGTGAATTTCACATTTTCCTTTTTTTTTCATAACTCAAAAGATCACCAGTTGCATTCATCCTGTCAAAATTAACAGGTTCTCAAGCATGCAAATTATTTTGCATTATTATCAATATTCCAAAATCAATCCCATGGATAATAACTAGGTAGCGTGCCTGTTCTGGGCGAAAGAACAGCCGGTTCATATTAGCTAACTCCACAGTGTCATAGTCATACAACAACAATCGACCTATGCCACATCTTGTCAGCATTTCTGCTGCAACGCTACCTACGCCGCCAATTCCCTGTAGCATTACCGACACAACCAAGTTAAGAATATATGGCATGTTATGACTTATCAAGAACTATTTGATTAATTCATTAAATTAGAAAAGTTCAATTACGTATCTTTTTTGTTTATTAAAAAGATAGATGAAATGTCATAAAATGTATTTATCCTCACAAGAAAGATTGTTTCCTGAAGACAAAAATTATTGCTAAAAAAAACAATTATCGGAAGTTATTCTACATGTTAATAATGGAAAATGCATTCAATACTTCAAAAAATCACATGCCCATGCAGACAAATAACTATGTCAACAGTCAATTCCAATCCTTCAAAAGTGCAAGATCCATGCTTAAAAAAAATAAAAATAAAAAATCTGTGGACAACAAGAATTTGCGTATGATGAGTTTCATTTCAAAGAATCTTATTCTGGTCAATCTTATTGGAGCAAAAGAGCTTGCCATAAAAGAGAAAATTCAGATAACATAATTAAAGATGTTAATTGCAATTGTCAAAAAAGAGAGCATCAATAAAGATAAGAGAGAGATAAATACACACAACAATAGCAATTGAATAATCTCTTATGCGTTGATAATTGTCCACAATACCCATCCTTTGAAGCGCCATCAGTCTGCTGTAAGGGTTGGTATCTACCACCTCAGAACTCATATCCTGCTCTTTTTAATTGATGCACATATGAAATTAACCAAAAAAAAAGAAAACTATAAGTGCATATGTTAGCGCATATATGAAACTAAAGAAAAAACAAAACTATGAGTGCATGTCCATGTGTCAGCGAGAAGCACAAAACAACTGAAAAATAGAAGCACACTAGACATGAACTAGAAGATTTCAGTGTCCTGGTATAAAAACCTTGATATTTGAACGTCCCATCTTTGCACAGTTTATATAACTAGCGACAGACTCTGCACGCTTTTGAAGCTGCACAAATCATCAAAGAGGAGAAAAAAAAGTTGGTAAAGCTAAAGCCATTGGTCAGTGAAAGGCGATACCTAAAGAATGACTCAAATTCAAAAACCTAACAATCCACAATCCAAAGTTTTGTCAAAAAATACAAAATAATTTAAGAGGCCAGGTTCATGTCTAGAGTGAAATCATCGCGAAATGGATTACACATGAAATCAGAAATCTATCCACTTTTCTGATGACTCAATTCAAATTGCTTAAAATATAAGGAGTAGTAAACTCCAAGGCTTATGGAGCTTAAAGCAGTTCTAATTTTGATAACAGTGTGAAAGCTTTCACCCCAAGCTACTGATCAGAATCAGTTGTAAATTATCATGTCCCAAAGTATCAATAAGTTACTGAATATAAATGTTATTGCAACATGGCTTATGTTATATGACGATTGATCAATCAATACTTTTACTTAAAATAATACATATCATGATCAACCTATCCACAAAGCTCCTAATTTCCCTTTAATTCAGATTTTGTGATGCACATGTCATACACAATTTCCCCAAGAGTTACTCATAGTTTAGCATTAATGTATCCTTGGTTGCTTTCAAAAGTAATTGATGATGTAGGCATGGTTCTAAAATGGGAATTGGTATTTCTATTCATAACCTCTCTCTCTCACTCTCTCTAAACATACAGCATATTTGCAATATCCAAAAGAAGACCAACAGCATTGTTACATCTGAACAATTGCTCCTGAATATAAAAAAAAAGAAAATGAAAATTTACAATTTCTCAGACATGAAAATAAACAAACACATGCACCGATAGACAGTTCTCTAATTTGACCTAAAACCCCTAAGTTCAACATAAGCAAAAGATCTCATATGAAGCTCTAAACTTTGACCTAAAATCACAAAAACTCAACATTTAAAGAAAAATATCGACTAATTTACTCAATTTCAAGTCAATAACCCAAAGAGCCATACGATCTGCATATTCACAAGAAAAGAAAGGAAATACAAAAGAAATACAAGATACATGAAGATCAGAGATATGAAAGCAAGGCATACGAAACCTAAATTTCTAAAGAATAAGAAGTAAGAAAGAGAGAGTGGAATACATTGGCTATGGCATCCTGACACTTGGGACCTTGTGACAGGTGGTCCAGGGCTTTGATCTCTTGCAACAGGGCTTTCAATTCCTCCTCCATTTCTGTGCTTTGCTCTCCCCTCTCCCTCGCTCTATCTTTCTATCTCTACACTTCGTTGGGGAAAACGGCTTTCAGCTAGCCCAAGAGCGAGAGAATCTCAATGACACAAATTCAATCCCTCTGTAAATTGCTCTGCGAGTGCTCGGAAACGCTCCAGATACTTACCTCAGCATCGCGGCACGTGCGATCCGCGTTTTGGCTGGCTACGGCTATAGTTGTATTTTACAAATATATATATATATATATATATATTATATTATATATTATGTCAGACATATAATATGGAATATAAATTAAGTAATAATCAAGATAAAGTATATGAAATACAAATTTAGTAATAATAAAAATGAAAATGTAGTTAAATTTGATGGCCAAAATTTTTTTTTTAAAAAAGCTCATTTTCGATATCTTGGGTCAATATAGGAAAATTGAGAGATTGAGAAAGATGTCGCCAGTATTCGTAAAATCGAACTTGAATGGTTAACCGGACTTGACCCTAGAAGCAGTTTAATTGGCCTAATTGGTAAATCGGCCGATTCAACTATTCTAACTGAGCAAGTCTTTAGCAGTCAAAACAGTGTTAAAAAATAAAATAAAAAATACAAAAAGAAATCTACTAAAATATGAAAAGCATATAAATAATGATTAAAAAAAACACATTTAAATTAAGTTTAAAATTTAATGAAAAAAATAGATTTTAAATAATCGATTTTTTAATTAAAGTGAGTATTAATGATGAAAATTTTTTTTAATCTTTTCCATAATGTAAAGAACATTACAAACCAAATTCCTTATTTTTGGGAATCTATAAATATTTTTGGAGTATTTTTAAATGTCGGTTGATCACCGAAACCGGACCGGTTCCGATCTAACCGGGTAGTTATCAGTGAGATCGCCTTGTTTTTCTAATAATGGATGTCGCACATGGAAGTAAAGCTAGGTGGGTGAAATGAAGATATGATCACTGTATACCGATGAAACTGGAAGGCAAGTTCTACGGGACAACTACAATATAAGCTTTGCTTTATGAAGTAGAATGCTCCATAGGATAAGATTGAGATGAAGATGTTGAGATAGATGAGTGGCAAGACAATAAAGGATAGAATTCAAAATGAATACATTCAAGAGAGTTTAGATGTGGCACCAGTAAGGGGAGGACTGGCCGGAGCAATAAGGAAGAGAAGGGAGAAGGAGCAAGAAAAATGCCATTAAAGTCCAATAGGAAGTACAGCAGATCCTGGCCCGAGTCTTTTGTTTCAACTCCGACGCCCTGATAACCTCTCCTGATTGTTAACTCATTGGGCCACCTATACTCACTGATCTCACAATACCCCAAAACCAACTGAAAGTCCCTATTCCACTGAATCAACGTAGTGATTCCTTTCCCAAATTATATGGACGAATTGCATCAATTAATGACAACTGCAATAGGTGTATCAGAGTAGGTGGGGCAAAAGCGATTAGCTGAGTTTAATCCCATGATTCCTACTGCGCTAGCTCACCTAGAGCTCAAATCGAAGTTCTAAAACTCGGCCTAGTTGATGTGGACTCGCTATTTTCTAAGCTTTGTTCTTAGCTACAAACTTAATGATATGAAATTTTATAAAAAAAAATATAAAAAATATATTGTTTCATTAAATCGATGTATAAATATTATATAACTTTGATGCTTTTATGATGATTCGTGTGTCTTTCTTATCATGTGCTATGTTTTCATTTTTGCCTTTTTTTGAGTCTTTCTGAACTATTTCCAGTTATAAAGTAAGTCTTTCCAAACTCCATCTTTGATAAAGTTTTTCTAGCTTATTTGGAGCTCTAATGTTGTACACCGTTTTGTTTCTTTTTACCATTTTTTTGCTTTGAACAAATTTTTTATTTTGTTAGTTTTAGTCCTTTTTGGGGCTGATACACTACTCAGATGAGTCCACTCGAGTTACTCAGCTCGGGCAGTGCCCTAGTGTTGAGCCTTAGCCGAGTAATTAAAACTCGGCTCTTACACTACAGAAAATGAACATTTGCCTCAAAATAATTTGCCCTACAGAAATGTTTTCCACTTTATAAAAATATTCTTAACCTCTAACACTTATTAGAATTACGATTTTCTTATCAAGGTTGTTTTCTTGAACCTTTTCAAAAGCTTTATATTTTATGTGTTAACAAGTATTTTTACATCACAATATCACTGGATCATATAAAAGTATATCCATACTGAATGGCCCATTTAAAATCGGAGGAAGGGTATCCAGGCCCATCATACCCCCAAAAGTCTTGAAAAGTAGGGTGGATGTTAGTGTCGGGTCAAAGACGACCCACAAATTGTAAATACACTAGGCTGCCAACCTCTACAGGTATTCGGTATCATATATGTCAAAAAACTTCCGAAAATACGAAAGTGGTAGACCAGCATCGAGACAAATACGCCTTGGACCAGAACTCTGGAGATCCTCATTTTGGTTGGATAAACATCATAAGGTTCAGGGTCAGTTACATGATGGAAGCACATGAAAATGGATGCAATCGATTCTCGGAGGGTGCGACTAAGAATAGTAACTCAATCTTAGAGAGGGCGCAACTTTTAGTAGCACCTCAGTCACATCTCACAGGGTGCAACTTTGAGTAGCAACTCAATCGCAGGTTAAAAGCAAGTAGCACCTTGATTGCAGAGAGCAAGTCACATTAGGGCGCAACTTGAAACAGCACCCCATGCACAAGACAGAAGGGCGCAGATTGACATAGCGCCTTAATGACAGGCCACAGGGTGTAGCAAGGCGCGATTTCAAATTGCATCCTATCTGTAAATGTAGTGTGACTTGTGTTTCTCTATTTATTTATTAATTCATTCATCTTGAATGATGCGCTTAGTTTCTTTGACTTGGATATATTTTTTTTTCTGTTTTCAGTTTATTTGGTATCCTTATGCCGATGAGGAAGATGATGATCTAGTGAAGACCACATGTGTGAATTGGTGTGCCCAAATCGATCTTATATTTGAATATTCTTAGCAAGCTTATCACCTTGAACACGTTTGAATGCAATTCGGGCTTACTCAAGATGCCACAACATTTGTTCCCTACAGGCCCATTGATAAGATGAAGGGGGGACCTCTTTATGCAGGCGAGCTTCAAAGGGAACATGTCAGCATATGAGTTTTGCAGAAATGGGGAGGAAGGTGTTAAAGCAACACCTACTCTACAGGTCTTGGTTGGAGGAGGATAGATGCAAATGGTGATGCAAATCGCATATGAGACGTTTATTTATTTTATTTATTTATTTTTGCTTGTTTAAGATCGAAAGAATGCCAGATCTAATTTCCCGGACTCCTTTTTCATCAATAATGGTACATAATTATCTACAAGAAAATCCCCATGTATCATTAGGTCGTTTAAAAGAGCGAGCCCAAAAGGATGAAAGGGCTATGTCTTGAGTTACTTGGCTTGGTAAGCTTCCTTGAATCCTAAACAAGACATTTTGCTGTATATGTTTTAAAAATACTTATATGTCACTTGGAGAATCGTAAACCAGACATTTTGCTGTACATGTTTCAAAAATAGTTGTATGTCACTTGGGGTTATTTGACAAGCCTTTGAACTTTCCAATCCTATCAACTAACTTCTTAACCTTATATTCCCATACCGTTGGCAAATTTTTACCCTCAGGTTAACAGAGCCTTGATAATTATGATGAGTGTCAATACTATCGGTAGCTTTGATGCTTCCTGTAGTCCTGGGAAAAGAATCAGATCATTCAGAATTTGAGACCCATCGATAGTATCGACACTCTCCGAGATATTAGTGTCCTGGAGAAAGAAATACCACCATCGCCATTTCAAGTTCAACAGAGTGAGGAGCCTGGTATTTCAGCAAGCGATGAACTACCAACTCCTGCAGTTGATACGAACATGACAAGAGAAGAGATGATAATGATATGGCCGATGACACCGGCACTTCAACCCCTTCTCGTAGCACAGTACCCACTTATGAAGAAAGGTCAGGCGAATCTATTATTCATGAGGTTATGACAACAATGTTACCTGCTAATTGTGAGGATATAGTAGTTCATTAATCCTCAGTCCCTTCCACCTTTTCTTGACACTAACTCATTGTTCATGCAAACCCTGCGCCTGAGACCACTGTAGAGAGCACAACCTCCACTCCAGCTCTTGCCGTATTCATGGCCATAGAGATAGTGCAAGCTTATGTGACTAAAACAATGAGCTCTGGCCCTTCCAAGGGGGCACTTAAAGCCTCAACTGCTAAGCAGCCAGCGATCACTCTTACAAGCAACTAATGAATTTTGAGTTACATCACCCTCTTCCCTTTTATTGTTAAGCTCACATTTATCATAGTTTACGCACAGATCCGACCACAGTCACCCTTCCCATGTCGAATCCGATGATTCTACCACCTCCTATAGGAAGGTACACTTCTTACATTGCACAGATTTTATGGTTTACAACCCTTTTTATCTCAAAACTTGTGTTTGGTGCTGGTATAGGCATTTTGACCCATGAAATTGCTCCACCCACATGATAAGAAGCTACAATTCAAATGGAAATATCAAATACCCCCTGATAGAAACTAATGATAAACCCAATTGCCACATGGTCTACTACCATTTGAAAAATAACATTATACTATTTGTCGAAATTTAGAATCAAGTGTATTTAAATCAGTTTGTAATTTTGGGTTTTCAATCACTGTTAATAAGCTCATGTGTATTCATGCACCCCAGCCCTATTATCTTGATTGTAAAGAGAATAGGACCTCAACTGCTGCCCTAGTATTTAACATAAGGGATTGTCTACAAAGAGACCATTTATCTTTGGGTGCAGTTGGCATTCAGATGCATCCTTAGCTGTAGAGGTAAGGTGCGCCTTCAAATTTTATCATGGTATATAATTTTGATATAAAATATTCTTAGGATTATCTCAAATCTATTTT
>NW_006499436.1:3094932-3127709 GCF_000471905.2 Amborella trichopoda
CGTAGATAATATGTTGTAAAATGCACTATTTCTGAGACTTAAAATCTTTTTATTTTAATGGTCATACTTCTTGATGTCGAGATGATCAATCAAAGGGATGGATTTTTGATGTGCATAAGTAGCTCTACATTATAAGGTTGTAGACTTATATAAACTTTTTCTTTTATCTTTTGTATATGGATGTTACAATCATTATTGTCTTTTAAATTTCAAAATGAGTGGTTGTAAGAGTGGCATTCAATAGACTTAAAAAAAAGAAAAGTTCTCAGACTTCATGATTCACCCCAAGCCATCCAATTTGACATATAATAAGTAGGAATGATTATGACCTCCATGTGCAGAAGATAGTCTCTTTGTATACAATCCTTGATAATTAGCCAATGTCAAGAGACTCAAAATACATGCTCCAATCGACCTTTTGTGTTGTTTATGGACCTAAGTCTTTCTTGGTGTTCATTTTCTTGTGGCCCATCAAATCTTGCTATAATTAGGTTCTCTCAATTGTTAGTTTAAGACAAATTCTGAACTTCTAATGAAAAATCAAACAAATAATGTGTCTCAATAAAAATTTTAAAAAGCACCCCATGGCTTGTGTGTACCACCCTGAGATAAACTTCAATCGGTTCCTCTTCCAAATCCTAACAGCCTGATGCAAAAATTCATCTTAAACCAATCAATGTTCTAGAGATGATGCTCTAGAAACGAGAAGCAATATGTTAATGCTTAAATAAAATAGCTTTTCATTCTTTTAACTGTTGGCCCTGAGGATTTCAGCTGCTGGACAAAGATAAATAAACCACCAAAGCAACTGAACATTTGAACATTTTAGTGACATTTTCCTCTTTTTGGGCTGATAATTTTTAAAGGTAGGTCTAAGTGTTAATTAAGTCCCACACTTGCAATTGAGTTAGGAGGAGAAAAAAGTCCCTTTATTTTTCACTTTTTTTAAAACCAAGAAAGCACGGACACCCCTTTTTAGCCTCATCTTATCCTTTCAAGTTCCAGAGAGAGAGAGAGAGAGAGAGAGTATGTAATGATGTCATTTCTTTGAGTCACCGCTTAGGCCAGTGCTGGAATCTCCAAGAGGCAAAAAGTTTTTTTGAAAAAGGAAAACTTCTTCATTATTTCAGAATTTTAGACCACTCATTTTGGACAAGTGGTGCTTTTTTGGTTAGTACACAAGTGGGGGATCTGATCTCTCTCATTACAGGTTTGTGGAGTGACCACTTTATAAGAGAAGTGGGTGTGCTCCTCTCCCTTGCCTTAAGTACTTTTGCTGCATAACCATACACAATTTATTTTTTTTACGGCCATCCCCTCGAACCAAAAAAAAATTAAATTTTTTGGACCAAAATCACTTCTGAAATTTGACACTGAACATGTGTTGGTTCAACAAAAAAAAAAAAATGTGTCAGACCGACTTCTAAGAAATGTGCTGGTCCAACACGAAATGTGGTAAATTGGCTTTTGATTTTCAAATTCTACCGGTTTGAAGTAAAATATGTCAGACCGACATATATTGAAATTGTGCAAGTCCTTTACATTTTTGTGCCATATTGGCTTTTATGTTCAAGTTGTGCCCGTCCAACGCATTTGATAATGGACCAGCTTAGAGAGGTGGGAATCATAGGTTAAAATGCGGATATTTTGGTACAAAAGAAAGCCAACTTTTTTATTTGGGGGTGGGGGGTTAGATGTAAAAATTAACAGACTTGGGTTAATAATGCGGTGTCAAAAATATTAGGATATGGGAGATGCTTAGAAAGTCTAATTTGTGGGCATCTAATTTTTCCAAAATTTTCTTGGCCCCAGAATGAGGTGCTAAGGAAAACTCATGTCCCCAATTCATCCACTAAAATTGAGATTTTGACCACCATAAAAGAAATACATTCTAGACTTCTACCATTAACCCAACGTTTTCAACTCCAAACACTTTCCATAGACGTTAGACTTAAGACCTCAAAATCCCATGCAAATCGGCAGGATTAAAGCATGAGTGGCCGTGTTTTATATGTAGCATACTAATAGCAAGGTTTTAGACTTCTAGTTGTATTCTCTCTAACATCATCGTAAATATTATTGTTATTATTATTATTGTTATTATTTTATTTATTTTTTTTAGAAGTGTCAAATTTGTAATTCATAATTCAACAAAAGAAGCAGTTAGCATGCGGGCAGTCTGCACGGTAACTCCCCATCCCACCGTCCAACAACAACCTCCAACAAGTTGGATAGTGGTGATCGGGAGTTACCGTGCCGGCTGCCCCCATATAAAATTTTTCCTTCAACTAAAGCAGTGCATAAGGAAAACCAAAGGAACAAAAAACAGCAACAAAACTAACTGAGATGTAACACCATCTCCTGTAGCTCCGCCCCTTGCTTCGCTTTCATAGCTGCCTCGCCATTGAGCTGTACACGTCTGAAAGAGATAGTAAGTCTCACAAAAATCTCTCTTGAAACCATAAAGGTTTTAAATTCCATGGCAACTGTTGTCCTGCGTTACACCAATCACATTCAGAGAGTCCCTATCAGTTTCGATCACACTAGAAATTCTTTTTTTTTCAATTTTTGAACCACACACTACTGCTCGCAACTCTGCCTCATTTTCTGTATCAATGCCCCATGAGTAGGTCATATTTACTTTCCTTAAATGATCTTCTTTCCTATCAAAGACTCTTCTATTCGTCTCTTTCCATATTTCCCACAGTATTGCAATACGGAAAGATATACTAGTAATCTTACATACTTTGGATAATAGGGCAAAGACCTATATACTTGAGAAAAACATCAACTTTCCGCGGAATATTCAATTGAACTCCCATCCTCTGAAATCCCCTAGTCCAAATTTCCTTGGGCATCTCTTAAATAACTTGGGTAACTCTCTAAGATATTCATGCCTCTCCTGGTAGTTATCTTACAGAATGTCTTTGTTTTCTTTTTTTTCATTTTCATAAATCAAGACTTAGTTGTATTATGCTTTCTCTAGCATGAGTGACCCAATTTTATGCGTAGGGAGGTTCTATTAATCTCTCTCATAGACATTAAAAAAAAAAAACTTCCTATCTCTTTTTTATTTTTTGGGGTGGGGGGTAAGTTAATGGGGGGAGATGGCTTCTACCCATTTTTCATTAAATAATAATAGAAAAAAAGTACATATCTTAATCCACAAGAAAAGGGGCTAGGGTTACGGTGGTAGTACCCGGCACACCCTAGTCATCACATTGTAGTTTCCAATCCTATCACTAACACCAACCCACTAACACTTTAAAAAAGCTAACTCCCAATCTAATTGAAAAACGGATAGTGCCTGTCTTTTTTCACTAAATTACCCATTCTCCCTCTACACGCATGCGTGCTCTTGCAATCTTCAGTATGCTTGGTTTTGGTGTCTTTCGAAGTAGGCAATGGGCAAGGCAGGTTTGCTCGATCTTAGAAAAGTAAGGCTTGGGCAACAAACTATGGCATGAAGGGCGGACTAGGTCTAGTGTCAACTCGATAGGTACGGGTATGAGTCTAATTTTTAAACCCAACAAATCAGATCAGGTCCAAGTCCAAAACTTGAATCCGAATACATTCGGGTCTAGGTCCAGCCGGACCCGACGGATACTACCATTGTGGCTTTGTTTCCCACGACACGCCGCACTGTGTCTCACTCATATCTTTTGGACATTTTACTCTCCGTCTCTCACTCATATCTTTTGGACATATCCCTTTTGTCTTTCATCGTTGCGTGCCACCGGTCCAACATCAAAGGACGCTCTCCCACCTTCTTTTAGGTAGCGACATGTTGCAAGCACATGCGTCCACTAATACATCAAATTACTATTAGACAGAGATAATTAATTAGTATATTTGTCTTTCTTAAGATAACTATGGTTTATTAATTGCATTAGTTAAGACTTGAAATGGTTGATGTACGCTACAGATCAACCTACTCATTGTTTTTTATACAAGAAAAATGCTAATACGTTATATGCTACGTGACGTATTGAAAAACAAATTACTTGAGTTGAAATTTGTCAAGTTTTTTGAGTTAGTAAAGACTGAAGGCTTTGGCATAGGTTCTGAAAAATAGTCGTTGATAAAAATAAGGGTGCGGTTTGTACAGAGCGGAGGCTCTAAACAATCCAAGTAAAATGTACCTACAAATAGTGTCGAGAAATGTGGTTTCAATGCTGGAAATCTTTGTGATAGCCTTAAAATGTATTTTTATATTTAATAATAAAATTTAAAGCTTAAAAAATAGTATAGGTCGAGCAGATCTATGAAAACTTGAAAATCTTGACAATTGATGGTCCAAAAATGTGTTACAAGATGCACTATTTTCAAAACTTGAAGTCTATTTTTTTTTCATGTCCTTGCATCTTGATGTTGAGATGATCAATTTGAAGATATTTGGGCATCAAAATAACTTCTTCTAGTGAAAATTTCGAGGTAGACTCTAATTTGATTGTTTAGATCATCGACTATGTGTAAACTTTTCCCTTTGAGAAATGGTTCCAAATCATTGATCCATTTTGGAAATAGTTACAGATCAGTGATCTAGAATCAATTAATGAAAATAAACGAAAATTTTAAAATAAGAAAAATAATAAAATTATAAATTGTGTGAACTGGACAATCAAGATCGCCCAACTCCCTTATAGAATTGACCAGTTCCCTAAATGAGCATGACAATTTTGTGGGAACCACCACGGAACTAAGAACTGGGTTGGTTCCCACCAATTCTCAATCTAGATAAGTGATTCTCTCTCTGGATTGATTGACAAAGTTCATCTGCCCATTAAAGGGAAATGTTTCTATACTTTATCTACAACATAGAAGATCTATGCTTCCCTTTCTATACTTTACCTACAACATAGAAGATCTATGCTTCCCTTACCATCCAGCCGTCCAATTATGTTCGAGAGAGTCACTCGCTGTTTGATCTTAGATCCGACATCTCAAAGTAATTTATTTTTAGTTTTTTTTTTATATACAAATTGTATGAATATGAAATTTGGTACGTGTCTTCCTCTCATTGGGGCGTACCTATAAAAATATTAAAAATAAGTTTTCGATAAAATATAATGATCAAAATACCCATTGAAACTTTTAGAGGTATTTTGGTCATTTTATTTTTTTGAAAATATTTTTATATTTTCACTAGTGTGAGTTTAATAGAGGATTGGACGTACAAAATTTGACATGAAAATAGTTTATAGAAAAAAAATTAAAAATAAAATAGTGTAGAGACTTGACATTATGATTGGGGCAATCTTAACCCTCCATTGAAAATGGAGGGTTGGATAAAGAGAAATATATAAGTTTTATGTTGTAGGGAAAAAATAAAAAGCTTGTCCGCCATTAAATTCCCAATGTAAAAAAAAAAATAGTTGTTCACTTTAGTAAAAAAAAAGATTAATCTCTATAGCCCATCATTAAGAACGTATGGTTAATATTCACCGTGGCTTGTTAAAGAATATCCCCATCACCCACATCATGTATTGGTCCATAGCCACCGTCGGTTTTGAGAATGGATGGAGAGCATACGCTCCTCGTTTAGTGTAGCAAACACACCACATTGATGCATGCCATACTTCCATAAAATAATATCTTATGTACGGAATGACCAAAATACCACTCCATGTTTATGAAAGGAAACGCAAGCAAGCAAATATGCATCCCCAAAGCTCATGCTTTATAAATACAAAGGATGAGGGTTTAGCCAATCGAACAGACGGTCAGGTTTTCAGCTAAGTTGAAGGAACGCATCTCAGCCGTCCGCTTCGGCTTTGTGAGTTATGGACTCATTATTGCTTCTTTGTTGAGACAGGTGGGTAGGGCATTCCCCTCTCTCTCTCTCTCTCCTCTCTTTCTCTCTCTTCGTTGGAGGACAGGTCCTATTCACCATACTCACATGACTTACCTTTTTGACCAAGGAATGGGTCAAGTAAAACCTCGGATTCCTCTCTCTCTCTCTCTGCAAAACCCTAACCCCCCTCTGAACATAATGAGTCAATAATCAATACAAGGTCCGGCATCTAATAGAATCTTTCCTTCCAATGAACTTAACCCCAACGCAAAGCTACATCAAACAATACACAAAGAAAAGAAAAGAAAAATCCAGCTAACCAAAATGCAGGGAAGACGAGGGATCTGGTATTGAAAGTCCTAGGACTGAAAGAGATATAGAGAGAGTGGCCCATGCGGACCCGACATGGGAGAGGCCTCGACTAGTGTTCACGCGAACCAACCCAGAATTACTCGAGTTACTCAAATTTGCATTTTAAAAAAAAATTTAAAAAAATAAAAATTCAAAAGATTAAAAATTTATTTGTAATTTTTCTTTTATGTTTTTTATCACCTTCACAAAAATTGAAAAATGTTTAAAGAAAAAGTTTATATAGAACCGAGGCTCTAAACAATCAAATTAAAACGTATCTCAAAAATTTCACTAGAAGATATTGTTTTGATTTCCAAATATCCTCAAATTGATCATTTCAACATCAAGATGCATGGCATAAAAAAAGATAGATTTCAACTTTTGAAAAAAATGTATTTTGCAATACTTTTTTGGACCTTTAATTTTCAAAATTTCCAAATTCTCATGGATATGCCCATCTACATTATTTTTGAAGCTTTAAAAATAAAAATATATTCTAAGGCTATAACAAAGATTTAACCATAATTCTCGACACTATTCGAAGGTAGACTCTAATTGTTTACCGCCTAGGCTCTATAAAACGCCACCCTATTTTCAAAGGCCAGCATCCAATTTGGGAGAAACAACGGGCTTCTTCAACATTTCTAGAGAGAGAGAGAGAGAGAGAGAACACTAATGGGGGTAAGGAAATTCCAAATAAACGCAGGAAAAGACCCAAAATCATAACAAGTCATGGGAGACAAACACGACAGAGAGAGAGAAAGAGGCGTTTGGAAGCGCGAACAAGCAAAGTGGAACGTCAGTCACAACTCACACAGAAATAACACACATATTGACAATAAGCGAAAAAAATTCGATAACTCTTTTAATTTCCTCAAAAACATCCCTCCTCGCTTCTCATTCCTGAGAAGCCCCTCAAACATCAAAATTCCTACATTTAAACAAAATCAAAGCAAAGCATAGCATAGGAGAGAGAAAGAGAGTGGAGGTAGGAGAGAGAAAGAAGAGAGAGAATAAGGAGAGGGAAAGTGACTGGAGTAGGAAGCAGAGAGACAAAGAGGGAGGAGAGAGGAACTGTACAGTCCAAGAAGCCCATGAATCCTACTCTTCCAATGACTCATCCCCTTGCTCCTCCTCCTCCGCCTCCGCCTCTTCCTCCTCCTCCTCCTCCTCGGCGAGCTCATCCAACCACCTCGCCTCCACCGGCTTGCACTCCCGTTTGTGCCTCACTTTCCAATCCAATGCCTGGCACGCCCTGGAGCAATAATTCACCGCCCCGCACACAGAGCACCTCCTAAACTCATGCCGCCTAGTCTCCGCCCTACCGCAACTGGCGTGCGAGCACATTCTCAAACCCCCCTCCAGCCCCCTCTCCCTGAACCACTCCCCCAGAAACTTTGACGCCAAGCTCGCCTCCGGCAAAGGCACATTGCACCCGAAATCGCTCAACAATGGGCAACCCGCCACTCTGTGCTCCAACAGTTGCGCCAGCCACGGATGAGCCCTCCCACGGATGCGTGGATCCACCGAGTGAGGGTCCATGGACAACACAGACGCTAATTCTCTAGCATTGGCTTGGACAAGGAACCGTCGTCCCTCCGGGATGTTTTTGGGGACACCATAGCCATCCTGCAGGCAGTGGCCCAGCTCACGGAGGGCGTCAACATGGCCGAGGGAGGCCGCACGAGCACACAGTGCAACCCCAGCACGGAGGTCCTTGTCAGACTTGGAGCCCCCGCTCCCATTGAATTGGATGACGGCCAGGGAGTAGAGCGCAGGGGCGTGGGACACCATGGCCGCTTTCGCCATGAGGGAGGCGCCGCTGCCGCGGTTTTGGAGGCAGTAGAAGCGAATCTGTGGAAAAACGAGTGCTGGTTAGAGTGTGGTCTGCTTTCTCTCTCTACCCTCTAGCATAACCACGAAAAAAATAAGCCAAAATTCCAAAAAATTCACATCTCCCTATATATATATATAATAAAAAAAAAAGCCAAAATACCATAACCCACGAGACTCTTCTCTCTCTAGATCTCCCTCTCTCCTGGAATGGCGCTCTCTCTCTCTCGGATTCCCATTTTCCTGAAAATTTGGCAGACATGCCAAAACCCAACTAGATGCTGTCTCTCTAATGAATGCGTTCTCGACCTCCTTAATATAAATTTGTAAATCATAAAAATAATAAAAAGATTCGTAAACACCGATTCTCTCTCTCTCTCTCTCTCACTAAATTTTTAAACAATTTTGCCCACATGCCTAAACCTAAATCAAATGCTCTCCCCCATCTTTAACGATCAAATTTTACAAATCTGCAAAAATAGCAAAAAGTGTCGAAAAAAATGAAAGTCCAAAGCTATCACCAAATTCTCTCTCTCTACAACTCAGTTATCCCAATTTTCTCTCTCTAAAAACCCGCGTAAAAAATAGGGAAATGCCTTAAATTGTGCTCCCTCTCTCTAACTCTCCCTTATCTCTCTCTAACTTTCCTTGGGACTCTAAACCAAATATATGCCTAAAAATTAAAAATAAATTGCACTCTCCCCCACACACTTTCTCTCTCTAACTCCATGTTTTGAACTTCCCTTCTCTTCATCCCCTTTCCTGTGTAAATTTCCTCTTTCTCTCTAAGTAAATTGGGGTTGCATACCATGCCAAGAGTGAAGCAAGCCTCGACGTTGCCGGAGTCTGCACACCGTTTCATGAAACGATTGGCGGATTCACACCACTTCGAAGATTTCACAGAGAAGGCTCCAGGAGCCGCTTTTGACAACACCAGAGAATGCATCGCCAAGCTATTTAGTCTTCTGCAACTGCAAGCAAAAACCCACCAAACGATTATGAGCACTTTAGTTCATCTTTTATAGGAAGAACCAAGCCTAAAGAACAAAATAAACCAGAAATTATGAGTTGTTTAAATATCACTTGATGAAATTCAATCAAACATGCTTTGAGGTAAAATAATGGAGACCTAATAGACCCAAAAAAAAAAAACCAATAAAAGAGATTTTCACATGAAAGTGAAACATTAAAAACCAGAAAACTACTAAAAAAAAAGAAACAAAACCCATATGCCCAAGGCCTTCGAAAACGCAATAGAATCATCAAAATATGGGAATGCAGATGATGAGAGAGAAACAAAATACGAATACAGATCTCTTAATCTAGATCCAAAAGGAGAAGCAGACATACGTTAACAAGACGCCCATGAAATCAGCAGGGGAACGAGCCTGAGAACTAAGCTTGCAGAGAATGGAAATTAAGAGATCATCAGGTAACACATCAAAAAAATCGACTTTTCCACCGGATTCCGGTAAAACCCTGGCCTTTTTCCGGCCACTATCTTCATCACTTTCCGCCCTTCTCCTCTTCTCCGATTTCTTTCTAAGGATACAGATCACTAAATCATCAGGAAACCTTTTGAAAAAATCCACTTTTACACCTGAGTCGGTCGATATCTTGACCTTTTTCCCGCAATTTTTCTCAACACTTGCACTTGCCGGCCTTCCCCTCTTCTCCGCTTTTTGCGTCTCTGCTTTTACATGAACTCGAGGGTAACACAATCCTCTCCTGGTTCTCATGTTTCTCCAACCAGTCAGAAAGAGGTAGAGAAGTATTAAGAGAACAGAATAGAGAGAGAAGGCAAATAGAGAGAAGCGGATGCTCTGTTAGCAAAACCCACTTAGAGAGAAATAGAGGTATAGAGAGAGGTTTAGTAGAGAGAGAAAGAGATCCCTGTAAACCCAACCCAGGATAAGAGAGAGAGAGAAACAGGAAAACAGATATAGATAAAGAGAACAAGTAGTGAAAGAGAGGTTTTAGAGAGAGAAGATAGTGGTTTGTCCTGTAATACGATTGAGAGAGGTTTTAGAGAGAGAAGATAGTGGTTCGTCCTGAAAGATGTAAAAGATAGCTACACAGTGAAATATAAGAGAAAGATAGAGAGAGAAACAACAGTACAATACTTTAGAGAGAGAAAGGGAGATTAGGAGTTGTAGGGCACAACGCCACCACCCAACATACAATGCATCGTTCAAGCCGAATAAATAACGACTCCCTTCGCTTATTGATGCAGGTCCTTGACAGTAGGCCCGCAGGCAAAGGCAAAATAATTAAACCTCTCTTTCTCTCTCTTCAAACCCCGATAAAACTTTACCCTCTTTACTCTTTCTCTATCTCTCATCGGTTAATTTTAGCGCTAACTCTCCGGTCAAACGGCATTGACCAGATCCGTTCCACCCCCTCACGGTTGCGTTTAATACTAGAAATCCTTCTCCCTGTCTGCACGTCTGTCTCTTTACATCTCTCCTCTTTCTCTCTCTAACTCTGTACTGTTTCTCTCTCTACCCCTGACTCGCTCTCTTTTGTTCCCCCTTTGGCTGACTCTCCAACCTTCTATTTCTCTAACGTCTCTTTCTCTCACACCTTTCTATTTTAAAAAATTGTTCTTTCTCTCTCTACAGTTGTTTCTCTCTCCTATCTAGAAAGTGGTTAAATTTCTGGTTTAAGAAACTAAATTCAGTTGCTGTTATCGTTAGCGGGAAACAGCCATTCTCGGCCACCGTCTTCGAACCTAACCTAACCGCATGCCGTCAACGATGATGGCCTTCGGGTTCGGCATTTGCGTTTTGTGGTTAACTTTGTTTTCTTTTTGTTTTTTCCTTTCCAAAAATATATTTGAATTTTTTTTTCTTTTTTAGATTTCGGTGTTTTTGTTAATTTCTTTAGGATGGAAAGAAATTTTAAAAGTTATAGGCTTTATCCGGAAAAAAGTAAACTTTATCTAAACCTTATAGATTATTTCAATTTCAGTTTCAAATTTGATCATCTCGACTATAGTTGCGAAAATAAAAAAAGATTTCAAGACACATTATCTATGCCCTCAATTTTCGAGTATTCACATATCGACAAGATCAATACTAGATATTTTTCAATATCTGAAGGGTTTCTCCGATAAGGTTTTAAGTAAGGTTTACTTTCTTTTTTTTATATATATAATCTAGACCTTATAGAAATTACATCATGTTGGCAATTGGGGTTACAATTTGGTAATTTGGGGTTCCCATTACTTATTAAAAAAAAGAAAAAAAGAAAAGACTTTGGGTTTCCCATTAACCAAGGGCGTGTGTTAAATTGCAGGTACCCCACACCAAGAGACCTGCTTCTTTGGGCTGTTATCGTGACTACCCTAAACTAATTTCGTAATGATCATTATACCATTTTGCCCTCTCATCAAAATTACCAGAGTAGCCTCCATCTATAGGGACAAGGGTCGGGCCACGTCAAGGCTGACCCGCCCAAGCCCGTTGCGAACCTTACGGTTTGGATTATTTAGCAATGAGGTTAATACAATGAGTAAATGGTAATTTGCAGGCCATGTAGCATGCGTACCTTATCAAATCCCTTGAAATCTATCCAAATAAATCCTTAGTTTTTATTTAGAAATGAATCCCATGCTTGGTGGCACTCCCATATCTTTCAATTAAAATAATTAATTACGGTTTTATTTTGGTAAAAGGCCAGAGTTTATTTTTGCATTCTTCCAATATTAGTTTTATTGTTAGTCGGTTGTCATTTCATTGAAAGCTAAAGTTTTTCATTTATTGTTTCTTCCCAAAAGTAGGGCCTATTTCTAAATAATTAGAAAAGGGCTGAAATTTTTCATTCAATGTTGTTTTTAAAATTAGAGTTATTTTATTGGGAAAAGTTTATAGAGAGCCGAGCCTCTAAACAATTAAAGTCGAGCCTACCTCAAAAATTTCACTAGAAGATATTGTTTTGATGCCCAAATATCCTCAAATTCATCATCTCGATATCAAGATGTATGGACATGATAAAATAATGGATTTCAAGTTTTGGAAATAGTGTATTTCGTAACGCACTTTTGGACCGTCAAATTTCAAGATTTTCAAGTTTTCATAGATCTCTCGATCTAGATTATTTTTGAAGCTATAAACTTTATAAATAAAGATGAAAATATACTTTAAGGCTATCAAAAAGATTTCCGATATTGAAACTATATTTCTCAACACTATTTGAAGGTAGGCTCTAATTTGACTGTTTAGAGCCTAGGCTCTATACAAACCGTACCCTATTTTATTGCTTATTGAATGGTCCTTTAGATGACAACCAACCGAGGCGTCGACGAGTTTAATGGCAAAAAAAAGTTAGGACAAAAATTATGCGACATTTCGTTGTGAAAGTGTGGAAAAATAACATGTAATATTTACCAATGCCTACTTAATCATGTACTCATATCCAACTAATAAATAGGAAAATTGTTTCATGCGGGGCTGGGCCACATTTCTACAATATGCGGTCGCAAGGTATAAATCATCCATCTTAAAAATGGATGCAAATAGGTGGTCCATCTAAAAACATTTGAAACTAACAGTCTAAATATTTTTTTAATATAATTATTATTTTTATTTTTCATATTCATGATCTCTAATGTTAGAGATTGCATATCCTTAAAAATTAGGTTAAAAAATCCATTTCAAAAATAGATTTTTAAGAGGTGACTCATTTCTACATGGACTCATAAAAAGCCATCTCCTTTAGAGAAAATGTTGAAATAACACCAAAAAGTAATGTCCTAGTCAATACCAATTGAAAATTATAAATATGGCATCAGAAAATCTTCAAATCAATCATCTCGGCCTTAATCATTATGATTATGAGAAGAAACTAGGATTTCAATACTTAAAAATGATGTATATTATAACAAATTATCTAGACCATTTATTTCTAGCTGTTCAGAGTTCTACCGGACCTCGACCATTTTTTCAGTTACAAGTTTCTAGAGCTGGTTTCCCCTCCCCGAAGCATGAACTGAAGAGATACCCAAGAGATAGAGAGAGAGAGAGAGAGAGAGCAACCGTGTTTGTTCTTTGATTATTCGATAACATTCGATGTGGTGGGGCGGTTGACAGTGGTTAATAAATCTTTGCCGGTTCTTATATATATAAATCCGCCCTTAATATCATGCTTATCATCAAAGAAGGTTCCAAGTGAATTCGATACGTTAGAGAGCGGAAAGGTGAGAGTATCATATTCACATTGAATGCAATGCCAAAAAGTTGATTCCTCCAAGATATAAACCTTCAAGATGGGGAGCAGATAGCCATTTCTCGAGGGGAATAAATCATGAAGTAGAAAAATCCTAAGCAAAGCAAGGCCAGCTTGCAAAATGAAACATCCAGAACTCCAACTTTCTATTATACCATTGGATTATATGCTCCCAAGGATTCATATTCCCCATCCAATGTTAAAACAGTACTCACTGGTGTTTTTAAGGCTGATTATTTTTTAGGAGGCTGCCTGTTCAAATATGTGAAATAAAAAACGGATTGGTCACTAGGATCGAGCATCACAAAAACCGATATGGATTGGTGAATCGGCAGTCTGGATTGACGTTTTACTTAACAAAAAAAATAGTGAACCGGTATAAAAACATTTGCAAAAACAGTAAACCCGGAAAAACTAGTCCAGATTGATGAATTAGCATTTTTACTAACAAAACGACGTTTTTACCATAGCAGAACGCCATTGTACTGTAGCAAATCGTCGGTTATCTTGAACGATTTCTTGACATAATTGGCATAGGGTGACCGATTCCTAGATTAGACCGGACGATTCCAGGCCGACCCAGCGTTTTTTAAATGATTGCTTCAAATAGTCAAACTAGAGACCAACCCAATAATAAAATAAAATATCAACATGCATTACATATATTCCTTCAATAATAAAATCTTAAGATTATATATTCCTCAAAGAAACATCTTAAGGTTGATTAGAGACTATCCTATTTTTTATAGCCGGATCATAGGAATATATAGTCTAATTTTTTTTTTTTCTTTTTAAATGCTCATCCAATTCTTATTCAGCCAAAAAAAAAAAAGTACTTGTTAAATTATTATGAAGAGGATCCCTAAATTAAAGATGGAAAAAAATCCTTCAGCTTACCTCCCACTAGAGCATGTATTGTTAATTATATCATAGAATTGATCAGGGCTTAAAGATCCAATGCTTGATTAGCCCTCCACTATACCAATTAAAATCTGCAATTCTCGATTTGGATTAATGATTTTTAGGATCTAAAATATTCATCATCATTATTCGAGTCTTATCCCAACTATTTTGGGTCAGCCATAGGAATCATACCCCACCATTCTGCTTTATCAAGGGTCATACTCTAACTAAGAATATAAGTCACCACGCTTCTTCTCACTAATTCTATCCATGTACTTTTGGGTCTTCTCCTTATCCTCTTAGAACATTCCAAATTCTATCATTTATTAAACATTCCGTAGCATAAAGCATGGGTGATCTAGTTGGATATGTTGTTTCTAGAGTCTAAATTCTAAAATAAAAAAATTTAAAAAACAAAAAAGTTAAGATTCACATAGATTGGGATCTTTAGAGAACTGCAACAATTCAACAATCATAAAGATAAAAAAATACTAGGCAAATATATAAAGAAAAAAGTTTATATATAGTCGAAGCTCTAAACAATCAAATTAGAGCCAACCTCAAAAATTTCACTAAACGAGGTTGTTTTGATGCCCAAATATCCTCAAATTGATCATCTCGATATCAAGATGCATGGACACAATAAAGTAATGGATTTCAAGTTTTGGAAATAGTGCTTCTTGTAACGCATTTTTGGATTGTCAATTTTGAAGATTTTCAAGTTTTCATAGATCTGCTTTATCTACACTATTTTTTAAGCTTTAAATTTATAATTAAATATGAAAATATATTTTAAGGCTAGTACAAATATTTTAAGTATAGTGCATCTTGTAACGCAGTTTTTGACTTCAATTTTCAAGATTTCCAAGTTTTCATAGATCTGCTCTATCTAGACCATTTTTTAAGCTTTAAATTTTATAATTAAGGATGAAAATATATTTTAAGGCAGTCACAAAGATTTTAAGTATTGAAACACATTTCTCAATACTATTTAAATGACCGTTGTACTTTGATTGTTGAGAGCCTCGGCTCTATTCAAACTGCACCCACATATAAATATCATGGGAAAATTGTTTCATGCGGATTGGACCGTATTTCTACAAGATGTGGCCAAGAGGTATATAGCATCCATCTTAAAGATGGATGCAAATAGGTCGTTCATCTAAAAAAAATTGTAACTAATTGTCCAAATGTTATCTTAATATAATTATTATTTGTAGTTTTTATTTTATTTTTTCATATTCATGATCTCCATGATTAAGATTATATATTCTCTAAAAATTAAGATCAAATTATATTTTTTTGAGAAAGTGTGAGCTTCATTAAGATAATGAATAAAAGTAAAACAGAAAAATGAAAAAACCCCTGAAGGGGCCGTGGGGAGGGAGAGAGGGGCAAGAGAGACACCAGAGCACAAACTTAGGATGTGGCTATGTTAGCTAGTAAGTCGGCGTCCAAATTGAAACCTCGAACGACATGCTCGAAAGAAACATCAAAATCCCTCAAGTGGATCAAGATTTCTTCCATAACACTACTGAGGCACCATGGGGTAGAATCTGGGAGCAGACACCAGCTAATCACGTTAGCAAAGTCGCCTTCTATGAGAACTCAAGGGAAGGAGTATCTAATTTTAAAACTCCCATCTTCAAGGCCCATAATTCCACCTCATTTACTTCACAAGGATGAAGTCTTCTCGAAACGGTCCAGATCGTGGCCTCACGGTGATCTCGAAGTATACCCCCATAGCCAACAACCTGTCCCTTCACACTGTCGTCAAAATTAAGTTTGACCCATCCTTCCGGGGGTGGCTTCCATATAAATCACAAGGATAAATGCCTAGGTTTGAATAGCATCATATTTTTGAAGTGCGTAAAAAAGAACTCATTAGATATAGATTTAAGGGGAAGGAAGCTATAAGCCCAAGCCATAATGGACCATGAACCTCCAAGAGGAAAGTTGGTGGATCACGGCTTCGGCTCTTAAAGGTTCTCAAGTTCAGTTCCCTCCATAGGTTCCATAGCAAGGCTACAACAGAGATCCTGCATAATTTGGTACCCATGGACGAGAAAGGAGGAGCCCATATCTATTGTAGTAAAGAATGAATATTATTTTGCCTGGGGGTAATCAAGTTAGCAGTGACCACCAACTAGTCCCACAAGGCTACAACGAAGGGACAGTGGATGAAGAGATGATCAGTGGATCCTTCCTCACTTTTGCAAAGAAGACATATGCTGGTGAGAATCATACCCCTTCTTCGACATCGGTCTATCTTGAGGAATCTCCCCAAGCCTAGAAGCCAGAGAAATGTCTTAACTCTATGTGGCACTTCACGATTCCAAAGTTTGGCCATTGAAGGCCACTCTTCAATATATCAGTCCCTGCTGACTTTTTGGTAGAATTACCGCATGGAGAAAACTCCACGAGCATCCAAACTCCAAATAATCCTATCTGGCTTCCTAGGGTGAAAGCAAAAGGCATAAAGCCTAGTGATTGTTCTGTGTCAATCAGGTGAACTCTTCTAATATTAAGGTTAACATTCCAGATCAGTTGATCACTTGAAAATGATACCATATTGGCAACAATTTCTTGCTTTTGAGTGGATCTTCTATACATTTCAAGGTACAACAGCTTAAGGGTATAGTCACCCAACCATTGACATGCCAAAAACGAGTTTGGTAATCATCACACAAAAGAAACCTTGAGTAAACAAGGAATAGCATCCTAGCTCCTTGAATCCCCTTCCAAATAGGAGAGAGAAGAGACAGTTTGGTACATTATTTAGTAATGAAGCCATTGAGATCCATGCCACACTTGTCAAAGATAACTCTGGCCCGCAGCTGATCGCTATTGGTCGAAAGCCTCAACCACCACTTAGTCAACAACGACTCGTTGACTGCCCTCAATCTTCGAATACCTAAACCTCCATCTTTCTTAGGGAGGCAGACAGAAGTCCATTTGACAAGGTAGAATTTCTTTTTATGTTGTGAGCCACTTCAAAGAAAATTCCTCATTAAAGATTCGACCTTGTGGATCGTCGAGGAAGGAGCTTGAAGAAGAGAAAAATAATAAATATGTTGGTTAAAAGGAGTAGCTTTGATGAGAACTGACCTGCACGCAAATGACAAGAATCTCGCTTTCCACTTGTCAAGCTTGACTTGAGCTCTCTAAATGAGGGGGTCCCAAAGAGATCTGGGGGAAGTGCCACTGATGAGAGGCATGCCCAGGTATTTGGTAGGGAAAGATTCAACATCACATCTCAGGCACGAGGCCCACGCAGATAACTCAGAAGATTGGCAGTTAATGCCAATGATTTTTTACTTTGTCCGTACTAATTCTAGCTCCGAAAATAAGTTCGTAAAGCTTTAAAAACAACCAAATGTTATGATTGTTGCCATTAAGACCTTTGAGCAGCATCAAAGTATTGTCAGCATACTGCAGATGGCTGAGAATAATTCCATCAGGCAAGGCAGGTAAGCCCTGGATAATTCTGCAGTCAACTATGCTTTGTAGCATTTTGCTAAAGCCTTCAGTCACAAGGGCGAAGAGAAAGGGGGAGAGAAGGTCACCTTGATGTAAGCCTCTAATTGCTTGAAAATAACAATTGACTTTCCCATCGACGAGGATATATATGTGGGCATTTGAGAGGCACCCAAAAATCCATTTGTGCCAAACAGTCCCAAAGCCCATCAATTCCATGATTCTATCAAGAAAATCCCATGGCTTTTTCAAAATCAAGTTTTAGGAGCAAGCCTTTCATGCGCATGGACTGAGTAGAACTGGATGGTTTCTTGGGCCAGCAGAATACCGTCCATGATAAACTTGTCTTTTATAAAGGCAGTTTGTGGACCTTTCCACAACCTCATTTAGAACCAAACACAATCTGTTTTCTAACACGTTAGGAAGGATTTTATACAATGTCGACAAAGCCATCCCAGTAGAACTGTTGTAGCCAAGCCATAATGACCATTTTTACTATGTCCCAAAATTCTTGAAAAAAGCCAAAGGGAACCCATCAAGGTCCAATGCTTTATCCTTCGGGAGATCAAAAACAATTTTCTTTACTTCTTCGAAAGTAAAGCAGCGTTAAAGGTTTTCAGCAGAATTAAAGGAGAGGGTTTGAAAACGCACATCTTGAATATCGAAAGGCAGTTGATGCTCCGATGAGACGGCTAAGCGAAAGTGGCTAACTATAACATTCTCCACTTCATTCGGGTTTTCCATGATAGTGGCCGGAATCGACAAACCATCGATGCGGTTGGTTCAATGTCTGGAATTAGCAATGGCATGAAAGTACTTCGTATTCATATCGCCTTGTTTGACCCATTTGGATCTAGATCTTTGTAACTAGAAGATCTCTTCCATACTGAGAAGGTTATCCAAATCAGCTTTTTTCTTTCTCTCTTACTTTTTTTGTCTTTCTTCCTTTTCAAGTATGTCGATCTTATCAGCAATATTATCGAAGTCAATTTTCCCCCACTCCTTAAGCTTAAGTTTAAGACCCTTCAGCTTGATAGAGAGCACAAATCCAGGCCACCCTGAGACCCGGATAGACTCCTAAGTGTTCTTCACCACTTCGAGGAGTTATCCGCCAACCACATTAATTCAAAACAAAACAGGGACGGTCCAAATACTACACCAGAGTCTCCAAGAGGATAGGGACGTGATCCGAAGCAAGGTGGGAATCAACCTCAAGGATTTGGGGAAATGGTTGTCCCAACCTTCCGAGACCAGGAACCGGTCTAACTTGGATAACTTTGGATTAGAGGTAGAATTATTAGACAAAGTAAACTTGGTGCTCACTATCTCATAGTCAAAGAGACCATGAGAAGTCATGACACATCATACATGAGCATTTAAGGGTTGATAACAGAACGAGTAGAAACTTTAGGTGGACCTCTAACCACGTTGAAATCACTGGCTCCACACTAGGGGGGTCCTACACGAAGTGATAATACTCGATAATGAGTTTAAAAACTCCTTTTCCCCAATTACATTTGGCCCATAAACATTAGACAAGCACCATCCAAAACCATCAAAATAAAAACAAAGATATCGTAATATGACAAAAAGATAAATGAAGCACAAGCCCTGTTAAAACAGAGGGGTCCTAGATAGTCAAATGGCCTCCAGAAAGGCCACAAGAAGCAGAAGCCGTATAAGAGGCCAGAGCCCTAGAAAGATCTAAGAAGAGACAAGTTAAAGGAAGTGAGATTGGTTTCTTGCAAAACCAAAATGTTAGGCCTAAATCTACAACTACATCTACAAACAAGTCGACGTAGTGCCCTCCTTCTTGTAGCACTTTCAAGCCCACACACGTTCTAGGATATGATGATCAATGAGGACGGAAACCCTTCCCCCTCCTTGTGGCACCGGTGGCACCAGAAGTGAGAGGGTTGAATCTCAGATCAGCAGGCAATTCCGCAACTTCTTTTTGAAGACGACTCCTCCACCGTCTAGGGCACGGGGCAGGAATGTCCTCTGGTGCAATGATCTCCTCCACAAGCCATAGCTCTCCTTTGAACGTGACCTTTATCCCCTCCAAAAGCTTAGCTACATCATGCCTAGCAATACCTCTCTTGTACACCTTAATGGACCAGTTGCTAGCATCCACAGGCAAATCCTCTTCAGAAGAGTCAGAAGACTCCTTGACCAGGAGAGAGGGAACCCTAAGAACATCAGGGATCGTATCCATGATCAAGCCTTTCTTCATGTGTTTATGGGTGGGCCTCATAGAAGGTTCCTTAAAGGTCAATCTCCCCCACGCCCTGCCCTATTCCCAGTTTGATAAGGTCATGGCTAGAGCATTATCTGGGGCATTGGTAGGGCCAGAGAAGATGATGTCTCTCTCTTGGATAATATCCATAATAGGAACCCAGGAGGCTATAAAAATAGCCGAGGTAAAGGATATGCTTCTTCTAATAAAGAAAAGTGTGAGAAAAAAGAGCCTACAGAAGCAATAAGGGCCAAAGGGCAGGGAAGAGGAAAGATGATGAGGGATGAAGATAAGGAACGAGTTGCAGGTTCTTGCTTAAATCTAGAGAGGAAGGAATAGAAGGTAGCTTTCTGAGACTGGGCACATTTTCATCAGGCAATCCCACTGCCCTCAGATCCTCAACAGATGGCAATCTTTGCAGGATATAAGCAGTCTCATGTCGTCCGATGGGATTTGGATTCAAGTCTATCTTCCAAGCCATCTCCTCATTATGATGGCTCTCCGTACTCGTCCCTGCAGGCGAAGAGACTGAAGCCCCACTTTCCATTCCAACTGACCGTTGGATCTTGCTAATAGCACAGGAAACCGTTGGATGATTAACCACAACAGTTGGTTCTTCTCCAAAGGGCGGCACCTTTTTAGAAACGGTTCCCAAGGGCACAGTTATAGATGACGCATGAGATATCGTTGGCGATGGTTGGATTTTTAAGGTCTCCAAGACTTTCCTTTTCGTTGATTCACCAACTGCAAAAGAAAAACATGGGAACAATGGTTTTTCATGCGTAGACCAAAGCGGATTATGAACTTTTACCGGTCGACGAAAACTTGAATTTGAATTACGTATTGAATGCACATGTCCTTTCGTGCCAGCCGACTTGACATGTCCTAGACCAACCATTTTTTGCCTCCACTTTTTTCGGTAAGTATTTAGGGGAGGAAGATCACATTTAGGAGAAACCCTCATTTTTATAGTAACCAACGTCCACTGTTGGTCCCCATCTTCTACATTAGCTTCTGGGAGCTGGAAACCATGGGCAAACCAGAGTTTCGTCCATCCTTGCTAGAAGAAGACAAGGAGACAAAGAACGAACTAGGAACAGGTACACGGGTAGTCCCCTGTTCAATTTGGATAGAGATGCTGAAAAAATCGTCATCCACTTTAAGCAAAAGGCTTTCCTGCAGCCTACGACTAGGGATAGTCTGGAGCTTCACACGAAGGGTCCCCAAACTGGGCATGCTGAAGTGAACCAGTAAATTTCCAACAACTTGCCGCAAGCCTGAGCGACAAGGCAAAAAACTTCCTTAGTCCAAGCATGGTCAGATCAGGGATAGGTTGGCTTCAACGGACCTATGCTCCACAATCATAAGAACACCCTTGAATCTCTAGAAATGCTGCTTGAGGACCCTGGCCATGTCCTCAGGCTTGTCAAAAATAATGAGTGCTCTATGGTTAGGGATATCCCTACTAGTATGGGAATAACCCCACGTGCGCATGGCCTAGTCGTAGAGCATACTGAGACCATCCATACATGAACTAAAGGATGAGACGAGGGCCTTGAGGAGTTGAGATTCCCATTTTTTTGTAGCACCAGCTTTAACATCAACGACCATCACACCTCCCAGAGACTGCTCAACAAGTTGGGTAGGAAGGGGAAGATCCGAGCCAAAACAAACATTTTTCTAGTCAGTAGAAGTAGAGGAGGAGCTGGAGCCATCAGGGTGGCCACGAGCGCTTCTAAAGATAGTGAGACCTCCTTTAAGGGCCTTGTAAACTCTTTGAGGAACGGGAGCTCCAAGAACCATTAAGGCCAATAACCTTATGCTGCGCTTAGGACCCATGACAGACTTCTTCAGTGCCATTAAAAGAATTAGATGAAAAAGAATACCTATTGCGAGTAGAGAGGGAATGCCAACCAAACTTTCCCATATGAGCAAGAGAGAAAGTAGAGAGAGAGAAGCCAAGAATGGGAGGAAGCAAGGTCAAATTGAGAGGAAATAATCGAGAAGAGATGATGGAGGATGGAGGAAGGAAGAAAGACCAAAGATTGGAAGCTTAGGGAGAGTCATAGCCATCTTTGTTACCATAGCATAATATATTTTAAAAAATATATTTATTGTCAAGTCCCGCATTTCTACAATATGCGAGCTGGCCACATAGAAACCGTGTCCAATATCATGCCAAAAGGATGGGCCTAGATACCCGCCTAATATCAAGCGATTATAACGATTTTTTTTTACCATGATATAGATTGAGAAAAATCACGAACTTCAAATTTTGCGTAGGGGCTCAAAATAAACTACAATATGAAAAGACGAAAAGAGGTTGTTATTATTATGGAAGAGACTAAAATGCGGTCGATATTGATTAAAATGGTATGGTCTTTACATGGGTGAAAAGATTCTCTTCCACAAATATTAAACAGTGACGTCTCTTTCCCCTAACCCTCCCTTTAAGGTTCAAAATCCCCTCTTTCTGCTCTAAAATTCAAAGGCTGAAGTGATTGTAAAGTTTACAATGTAAACTATGAGATTATTTACCCTTGTTACATGGGGGTCAAAAATACCACAATTATAAAATTTAAAATTCAAAATTATGCTGATAATGCAGTTTCCTTGTAGTGATATGAAAATCTATTGTTGCTCATAATTATGAAATTTAAAATTTCAAAAATGGTGATGATCACGTAGATCTATACACACGTGAAAATCTTGAAAATGAATGGTCTAGATAATGTGTAGAAGATGAACTATTTCTCGGACTAGATATCCCTTTTTCTTCATGTTTAAGAATCTCGAGGTTGAGATGATCGATTTGAGGATTTTTCAGCATATGAAGAACATTCTCTAGTGGGTTTTTTAGGTGACAAACTTTTCTCAAAGTAAATAGTCTTTCAGCATACATTTCCACCCAATAAATATAGAAAAAGTATATAAAGATACCATTTACTGTTAATACAAGAAGGTCACAATCACTGGTCAGTCAGATTTCAAATCATGTGGTTGTGAGTGAGTCATAGACCATACTCAAAGTTCAAAAAAAACAAATCTTGAACTTTGTGCACACATATATGAGAAATAGGTTACACACACACATAAGAGAAATTTACATACAATTATGTGCTATTTTTACAATTGAAATATAATTCTATATATTTCATATTTTATACTCATGGTATCATCATTTTAATTTTATTGCTTTTATATGTCAAATCAAGCTCAAATTCGATATTTTTATACTTCTCACCATAAAATACATATAATACGAATTAAGAAAATAAGAATAAATAAAATTATCAAAATAGTGCTGAATGCTATACATGATATTTTAGTTATTTATTATTTTAAAAATATTTTGTAATATTTTTTATAAGTGTGTGATAGTCAGAATACGGATAGACTTGTTTTGAGGTAAATTTGATATATATAAAAAAGGGTATGGTTTCTATAAGGTTGCAACCTAAACAACCCAATTAAGGCGCACCTCCAAATTTTATCGTAACGTATACGTTTTTGGTGTAAAAAATTCTTAGGATTATCTGAAAATCTATTTTCATATCTAATTATAAAATTTTAAACTCTAAAAATGGTTAAGGCCAAGTAGATCTATAAACATATGAAAATATTGAAAATGGACGGTCTAGATAATATATTTCAAGATGCACTATTTCTAGGACTCAAAATCTATTCTTTTCTTTATATATATTCATACATATCGATGTCGAGATAATCAATTAGAGGGTTTTTCAGCATTAAAACAACATTTTTCAATGAATTTTTTAGGTGCATATGTACTTGTAGTTGTAACCTTATATAAACTTTTTTCCTACTGAAAGAGATATACATCTAAACTATATTTTTATGCTCTCAAAAGTGAAGCAATAGAAGCGACTAAGTTTACGTATGTGTGCACAGTGTGGACGAGAGAGTTACAGCAATGTTTGACAACTCGGTACGAGTTCGAGTTTCTTATTTGGCAATATTAAAATAAAAAAAATAAAAAATTAAAAATAAAATAAAACTTTATGTGTGATATATTTTTATATTTTTTATAATTTTGATAATGATTGGAAAGTGTTTTGGCAATGAATACTTATTTTTACATTTTTCCATCTGTTTTAAATTATTTTGAAAATACCCTTGGGAACAAATTGATTTTTAAAATGTATTTTTTACTAATTTTTAACCTCATTTAGATACTTTTTGCTTGGTCTTACTTTAAACATATATTTTCTATTTTTTTGATCTTTTGTATTTTTTAAAAAAAAATTAATATTTTTTTGCTACTACAGTACTCGTAGCGAGTTGCTTGGACACATTCGAGTATTCGGATCAGGCATAGGCCGAGTACTCGGCCTGAGAAGTGGTTTCAAATACCAATTTATGGGGAGACACTGGTTTATTTATGGGTGCATCATGAGTGGAATTTGAAAATAAGGTACTTAGTTGTTGTTTGAATGTTAAAAACCCTTTAATTGATCATCTCGATATCGAGATGTATGAATAAATGTATAAAAAAAAAATTTAAGTCCCAAAAATAGTACATCTTACAACACATTATCTAGACCGTCAATTTTTAAGATTTTTATAAATTTATAGATCTACTTTATTTTAACTATTTTTAAAATTTAAAATTTTATAATTAAATATAAAAATAGATGTTCAGATAATCTTTGAAAAAACATTTCACGAAAATTAAATGTTATTGAATTGGTTAAGGTTGGAACCTTATACAAACCACACTTTTTAGTTTTTGAATTCTTGAACAAAGGGCAAACGCACCGTGATAAATCATCTGGTGGTCCACAAAAGCTAAGGCTGACACATGCTACTCATACTCTCCATTAGACAAACACGTAGCAGCTGTCGCTCACCATGCCTATATTTTTTCGGCCCGATATTTCATCTTTTCGTTTCGCCCGATGTTTTAAATCGCTCTCCCCAACTCTATGGAAATAAGGAAAAGTCGAAATGTGATACAAGAATATTCGTCGAAGCCGACCAAAGGCATCTTTTCATTTCGTAGCTTTCTATCAAGCGCAAAACCGGGCCAAAATCTACCAAATGTAGTATAAAAACGAGGTTAGAAGACCACCAACTTGCCAAACAGAAGCCGGTTTAGATTAGCCGAATTTTATTGAATTTTGACATGATTTTTGTGGAAGCTTTGTCAAAATTTTGAAAGCTATGTAATCATCCGGGTAGCGATGGGCTAGATGGCCTAACACAACATGTAAAACTAGGATTTGAGCCATAAGTTGTAACTTGAAAGACGGGCCTAGCGGAAGCCACGACATGGCAACATGACCACGTTGGCCTAGCCATGTCTGGCCTTTTATTTAGTTTTTTTAATTTTATTTTATTTTTTTTCTTTCTAGTGTATTTGGTTCTATCAAGCCTGACGTGAGCTAAAGCAGCCCTAAACCAAGGCCTCTTCGGCCAGATAGGCCCTCAAAAGATAGGGGTGCTATGGTCTATGCAGATCGACCCGGCCCATTGTCGGCCTCAGTCATCCACCCCTAATGCATGACGTACTTCCCAAAATCTTTAAATTTTCCTGTTTTTTGGCTTTTCAAATTGGGTGAGAACGTATGATTGCGTGGGCCTACACCAAGCTAGAGGAAGACCCAAGTCTGCTTAAAAAAACATCAAATAACAAAAAGAATACATGAAGAGTGGGTAAAAAGAAGGCCACATTTAAATAATTAATAATAAAATAAAAAAGGATAAAATCATGGTGTCATGTGTGGTTTTTGTCCCCCCGCCTGTCATGTCAAGGCATGACCTCATTCTCAAAAAACTTACGTTAGTGTTTGCTTACACTAATATAATCTTATCTTAATACTAAGCTTTGATTAAATAAACTAATGACCCAAAACGTTCGCTTTCCCGTTAAGGGTTATTGAGTTGGGAGCATGGGATTATCATTCAAAAAACATGGGTTGATACTGAGGAAAGGTAGGTTGAAAATATTAGGTGATAATTGTGTACTATATTGGGTGATCTAGGTGAGGGTAGAAATGAAATAAGTGAACTTGAGGAGGTCAATTAGGGAAAGGAAGTGGATAAGTTGCAGATGAGGTGGGAGTCTAGAGAGAGGAGGGAAGCCACTCGTGGCTGGTAGGTGGGTCCCACACCTCCCCACAAGGAATAAATCTACAAGGCCTGCGCGATAAACCCGAGACCCATCATTCAATCACCACGTGTCAAATGCAATGGAGGGGATTAGGGTCGGTGGGTCCATAAGCTTTTGGGCTTGGACGGCTCTGATTAGAGCTGGTTTCCTATGTGGAATTTTTTGACTCCTCGTCGTTGTTGTTGTTGTTATTATTATTTTATTTTTTTTATATTTTTTTTAATGTGACCTATATGGACTCTTCAGATTCTTCTTGCGAGTATTTCAACTTTAAAGCTTCAAGATTTTTGTTTATTCAGTCATGGGATTGGATATTATAAGACTGTTATGGCATGAAGATGTCACAATCAATTTAAATTATCATATATCATTATCTTAAGGGTACGGTTTCCATATGGATGCAACCTTACAAATCCAATTAAAGAGCGCCTTCAAATTTTATCATAACATGTAATTTTGTTGTAAATGTTTTTTAGGGCATAAATGGATGGGGAGAGGTCTCATGTGATCATTACTCTTATCTTAAAAACTATTTTCATATTTAATTAGAAAATTTTAAACTCCAAGAATAGTTTAAATCAAGTACATCCATAAACATATGAAAATCTGGAAAATGGACGGTTTAGATAATGTGTTGTAAGATGCATTATTTTTTGGACTAAAAAACGTTTGTTTTTAATATTTATATATCTCGATGTCGAGATGATCAATTAGAAGGTTTTTTCAACATTAAAACAACATTTCCGATAGATTTATGAGGTGCATCTGTGATTTTACATTTTAAGATTGCAACCATATATAAGCTTTTCCCTTGTTCTAAATCTTTGTTTTTCTTATCTAATTAAGTATATATACAAAACATATTGGCAAAATACAAAAAGAGTCAGATTGACTTAAAAATTATAAGGAAGGTATGTTACTGTACTTTTTAATTTTCCAAAATGCCCCTTGGATCCAAGGATACCATCCTCAGACCAATTTTAATTTTTCTTGTTTTTTTAGTTTTCTTCATTGTATCATATATCTTGAGGTAGTTGGCGACCAGTCAGCTATCCTCATTTTCAGACTGCCTAGATTGTGGTGTTATACCACATTATAGGTAGTATGAGGATGCAGATCTCAAACCATTCACTTAGGCTCAATCCAGTTAGCAATCCAAGGTCCCTATCCCCAAACTGCCCATATTGTAGTGTTCGATCATATTATATGCAGTTTGAGGATGGAGACTTTGGATTGCTTGTAATGTGATGTAACACTACAATCTGGGCTGTCCGAGAATGATGACCTCAGACTACCTGTAATGTGTTGTAACACTATAATCAAGGCGGTCCGAGGATGGGGACCTCAGACTGTTCACCCTCGGACTTCACACAATGAAGAAAACTAAAAAAAACAAAAAATTAAAATTGTTCTGGGGATTGTATCCTCGGATCAAGGAGCATTTTGAAAAAAATTTAAAAAAATTTAAAGGAACGGACTTTCTTTGTAATTTTTAGTCAATTCAACTCTTTTTGTATTTTGCCTACATTTTTTTGTATACATACATAATTGAATCTCTCTGTCTTTCTTTCTTTGTTTTCTTTTTTTTTCTGAACTTTGAGTATGGTCAATGACACAAACATAATTGCTTGATTTTATAATTAGTAGTTGTAATTTCTTTACAAAAGATAGATGGTCCTTATACTTCCGTTTTAAATTATTTAATGTTGGCACGTGTGGCTATGAGGTCTCATGTAGCTTTGTCTATTTTTGTGGGCTTCACTATTTATTAAAGTTTATCCATTGTTAAATATTCTTTTCCAAATTTCACATGTTGGAGCGCACAATGCTTGAAAATCTCAAATTTCTCATTTTCCAAGCTTGTGGATAAGTTATCTATTTAATTTCTTATAAAATAATAATAACTGAATTTCATACATAATTACTTTTTAATGGGTTTAGTTTATTATTTTTATTTTTATTTTTTAACAAAAAAAATTATTTATTATTTATTTATTTTTTTAAATTTTGAAGTAGCTAGGAAGGAGGTTATGGTGAAAGATAAATAAAGTTTAAAGAGATGAACACTTGGAAAAAATAATTATGCCTCACACTTTTTCTTGTGGTAGTTCTTTCATTGTATATATTGGTAATACAATTGTGTAATATCACTTTCCTATCTTGTTACATGCAAGATATACTTTCCGATCTTGTTACATTCTCCTCTCAAGGAAAGAGCAATATTTCTACTGTGGCCTTTCCAAATATTGGAATTTTCTACTGTGGCATTTCTATAATTATACATTTTTTTGTTTTTTTTTTAAAAAAATTACTTGTTGAGGACTCAAACTGCTGATCTAACCGGACGGTTAGCGGTTAGATTGGGCGATTTTGCGAAAAGTGCTTCGCACGCACAAAATGATAGTCTAACTCAAAGTGCTTTGTCCTTGCATGAAAAACATGATTAATTATCATGTAGAGAGCACTAATATTGTCATAAAAAAAGTGTTGGTGGCTGAGGAATAGACACCAATATGCCGAAGAATAAAAGAAAGCCATGTGAATTCTGCAGTAGTGGATGTCATAGATCGGTATTCTGCTTCAGCACTGGAACGAGTCACAACAGACTATTTCTTAGCACTCCAAGATATGCAGTTGGAACCAAGATAGTTACAAAAACCAGTAGTTGACAGATGTGTGGTTGGACACCCAACTAAGTCTGCATTAGAGATGACATATAACTCAATGGAACTAGTAGATAGATTTTTAAACTGCATAATTGTATACCATTGAGATAACGAAGAATTTGCTTAACTGCTGAAAATGGGCAATTGTAGGGGCGTACATAAATTGACACACGGTATTAACACTATAGGAAAAGTCTAGGCATGTTATGGTAATGTATTGAAGTGCACCAGTAATGCTCCGATAAAGAGATGGATCAGGAAATAGATCAGAATTCCCATGAATATTATTTTTCATTGCCATTAGTGTTGAAATATGTTTGGCACCGAGCATCTGAGTATGATCAAGAAGATCAGGGGCATATTTGCTTTGTGAGAGAAAAATCCTACCTGAAAAATAAGATACTTCGATGCCAAGAAATTAATAAAGAGGTCCAAGTTCTTTCATTGCAAATTCCCTTCTATGTTGGGACAAGAACCATTCTAGAATATTTGAATTATCACCAGTATAATAATATCATCGATATAAAGGCGAAGGATAATAATACCTTGAGTAGTGCGATAAACAAATAGAGAAGAATCAGTTATGCTGCAATAAAACCCTAATGATAATAAATAGGCACTAAATCGATAAAACCAAGCCCGAGGTGCTTGCTTGAGACCATATAAAGTTATTTTCAATTTGCAAATATGATTTGAAAATTTTGAGCTCACAAATCCAAAAGTTTATTCCATAAATGCAGGTTCCTTAAGAAAATCATGCAGGAAAGCATTTTTCACATGATAGGCCAATGGTACACAATAGCTATGGTGAGAATAATCTGAATACTAGCAAGCTTAATAACTGGGCAGAATATTTCAGAGAAATCAATTCCAGCAACCTGGTTGTATCCTTTAGCAACAAGTCTGGTTTTAAGTCTTTCTAGACTGTCATTAGACTTCAATTTGGTCTTATAGACCCAACGACAACCAACAACATTCATACCTGGAAGACGTGGAACTAACTCCCAAGTTGAGTTAATATGTATGGCTTTAATTTCCTCTTCCATCGCACGATGCCAGCCCGGATGACCCAAGGCAAACTTAATGGTTTTAGGTTCAGAAGGAATAGCTCTGAAAGTAAGAGCTCTAAGATTGCTGCCTTGGATGGGAGAATCCGGGGTCTTCGAGTGCCATCTTGAGATCTAGTGACGATGTGATGCCGATAATACTCAAAGGCTGATAAAAAATTAGATTGATTGGTTTCTTGAATGGCAACAAGTTTATCACCATGGTTATGTGTTGCATCATCATATATATCTTGGATTGGTGCTGCAGTGGTGACATCTCCCTCTATAAGAGAAGTTTGAGAGCTATAATTGCTTATGGGCAAAGAATGACCTGAGGGACAGGATACATCAAAGGTGTCCAGTATAGGTGGTTCATGAGGAACTGATGAATCAGAAGAGGAATGACCATATCTGTCAAGCTCATAATACTCTAACCATTCTGCATAGATGGATAGCTCCCCCTTAATCTGAGCACTATCAAACAAAGAATTGGGGTTAGCATAAGGAAATATCTTTTCATCATATACAACATGTCTATAGATATAGACTCGTGTTGTGGGTGGATTGACATCTGTAGCCCTTACGCTGGACACTATAGCCCAAGAATATACATGGAAGAGAGCGGGAACTAAATTTATATGTATCATAGCCTCGAAGATATGGAAAACACCAACAACCAAATGCTCGAAATGAGGAGTAGTCTGGTAACCATCCAAACAATAATGAGTATGATGAATCCATTTTTAAACTTATAGAGGGAATACTGTTGATCACAAATACTGTAGTATGAAAGGCTTCAACTCAAAATCTTTTAGGAATTTCTGCATGAAACATCATTGTAAGGCCCAATTCTACAATGTTTCTATGTTTCATTTCCGCTATTCTATTTTGCTCACGGGTTCTCGGACAAGATAATTATTGCATGATTCCATTGTCAGTAACATGATCAATAAATTCTTTTTTAGCAAATTCACTACCTCCATCACATGGAAAAACCCGAATTCTTTTATCAAACTTCCTTTCAACCATATGATGAAATTTCATAAATGCATCAAAAAATTTAGATATTCATTTCAAAAGATAAATCCAAGTAAAATGGGTATAATCATCAACAAACACCATATAAAATCGATAACTCTGATTAAATAAAATTGGAACAGGTCCCCATATGTCTGAATGAATCTTACAGAGAGGTTCAATAGCACATACAGAATGAGATTTATTACATGCATCATCATTAATCAACTGTTTAGAGGATGCTAAAGAACGAACAACTTTATATTGATGATGCTAAAGACATTGATGCCACACATTTTCTAATGTTCTTTTATTTCGATTAGAGACTAAAACTTGTTTCACTACTTCAAGTGCATAAAGTCATCCCTTTTACTCCCACTAGCTAGAGCTATCCACGAGTTTGTTTCCTTAATTAGAAAATCATTTGATGAGAACTCAAAAGTACAATGGCAATCTATTGTAAATTGACTAATAGATAACATGCACTTTTTCATTTTAGGCACCAAAAAACATTAGAAACATTGAATTTTCCAGACCCTACAATAATATTTGCATCACCAATATGTGAAATATTTAATTGTTCACCATTCCCAACCACGACTCTATATGTGCCTCTATAGGGATGAACATTTAGTAATTTTCCTGGATCTCTTGTCATATGAGTAGAGGCACCTGTATCTGAGATTCATTTTGAGTCTTATGGATAAGCTATAGTCATTGCAGCAAGGGCCTGAGAAATATCTTCTACTTGGTGCGTGTGGTTGAATTGATGCCAATACTTCAATGCAATATGTCCAAGTTTCCCACAAATTTGACATTTTTTCTGAAGTGTCTGAGCTGATTGTTGTATCAATCTTGTTGGAAACCTTGATCCATGTGTCGCATAGAAAATGTACCACCTCGTTTTTTATTTTTCTGGGGCATCCCATGACCCACATAATTGATCAGGCTAGTTTGAACAAACCCGCATCCTCGAGAGTTGAAGAAACGTTGACCACCAAAGTTGTTCCTCCCTCTACCTCTATAATTTTGGTTACCTCTATTGGGTGCAAAAAAAATTTGTTGTCTAACAAAGACCATATTTCGATTTGGATTTGAATATTCTTCAAAAACATGGGGCTGATTTCTAATCTCATGGCTTTGAAAAGGAGGTATCATTTCAGAATATGAAAGAATCGGAGGCTGAATCATAGTGATAGCAAAACTTTCATATTTTTTACTAAGTCCATTGAGAAGCCAGAAAACCTTATTTTCATCTTGTACAGGTTTCCAATAGCACGCCAAATCATCACATATACTCTTGAATTTGCATATGTATTCTAATAGGGTTGAATTCCCTTTCTTACAGAGTTGGAGTTGCTGGGTAAGTTGGAACTCCATAGTTTGAGAATTACATGCATGTGTATTCTTCTGGCATTTCCAAACTTCTGCAGAAGTCTTGAAGCCAACAACAAGGCTAATACACTCTTTTTGATAATGTCTATGTGATCTAAGCTTTAAGAAGCCGGTCGGAATTCAGGCATGATTTGTACTATGGGTTTTCTATTTCACTCTTACCATCAGGAGAGGAAATCTTTTGACTTGATGTAAGGCAATCACTAATAATAACTCCAAAAAGTTCCTAACTCTCAATGAGAGAGAGCAATTGAGTTTTCCATAATAGATAGATGTTATGTGTCAACTTAATCGACACAAAGTTTCATATATTAAGAGTAGAAAGATAATTATACCTGGACATTGAGGATATATATTAAGAGTAGAAAGATAATTATACTTGGACATTGAGGATATCGTACAAAGAGACTAAATTTTGTTTGTAAAGGGCTGAAATTTGTGAAGTGACCAGCGTTTTAAAAAACGCCGAGTCGAACCGGACTCGCCCGGTTCGACGCGGAAATAGTGAAAAAGGAACCGGATCGCCCAAAAATCGGAAATCGTCCGGTTCTAGAGAGAACCGGACGATTCTGTACAGTGAATCGCCGATTCACTGTACGGATCGGCGATTCCGTATGGTTATTTTTTTTTTTTTTTTTTTTTTTTTTTTTTTTTTTTTTTTTTATTTTTTTTTTTTAGTAATCTATGTATTAGTTATTTT